>JAJGOT010000150.1:0-492500 GCA_022457155.1 Cladopsammia gracilis | reverse complement strand
AAGAGAGCAAAAATTTACCTACCTCTCCCCCCAAATATTTGATGTTAAACATTTTTTATGTCTTTCAAGAACTAGTCCCAAGAAAAAATTATTCTAACAAGAAAATGAACTATAAGTCAAAGAACAAGATCTTAAAATAAAAAATTCACCAGATTTTAATATTTTGAAAACATATGTGTCAAAAACCGGTTGCCATGGCAACATGGTTAATCACACTGACATGTTATGGATACCAAAATGTCCCTAGATAAATTCTAGGAAAAGTCAGAAAATTTCAGCCTCATAGCTATTTCGGTGTAAGAGTTATCGCAATTTTACTGGAGGGGGGTTTGAAACCCCCCCCCCCCCCCCACCCCCCAGTCTGAATAGGGTTAAAGCAATCTCTTAGGTTACCTTTTGGTTATAAGCATATTGCATTTGTTTCTTAGCTTATTAATAACCACGTAAACGCGTTTCGTTTCGGTATGAAATCACTCTCTGGAACTGGTAACGCATTGCGTAACAGTCGTTATCCAATCTTATATGGCGTCATGATTAATTTAACGCGCCATGTCGATCAGTACTAGTGTCCCTTCATGGTCCTTCATGTAAACGCGGTGTGACTTCACACCGGTATGAAACATGTAAACAGCCCCTTAGAGCCCCGCCCAAGATCAGAAGAATTGGATTATCAAAAACGTTTATGTGGAGGACATTGGGGAGGGTAAATCCTACGTTGAAATATGGGAAAGTCAAATAAAATAATTCCTGTTTTTTACTTAGCCAACCACACCCAAAAAAGTTATTATGCAAGTGCCGAGTAAAACATTTTTTACGGTGAGCTAACTACCATGAAAATGAGGTCAGATAATGGTTTCTAAAAAATTGAAAATATCGTTGGAAACTGGTTTAACATATTTATCTAGATGAAAGATGATTTGAAGCAACTTTATACAAGTCTTCAGGTCGAAATATAGATTAAACGTCTTTTTAACAGGCGTTCTCCAGCCTCTTAAATAACATGCACAACTCTTATTTCAATACAGTGTTTTCACTCACGTGACGGGCGGCCATATCGGAGTGCTAAAACAATAGCAAATGTTTGAATAAGAATAGAGCTTAAGTCCCATAGGATTCGTTTGGGACACCAATATGGCCGCCATTTCTTTGTTTTTGGACACCAATATGGCCGCCGTGACGTCACGTGAAAACACTCTATAAGCCACAGTTAGTACAATAAACTTGTGATAACAAACAAAGCGCTTTGTTTTGTCACCTACCATTCATAAGCCTAACAAAAGATAAATTTCGTTTTAGATCAAAACGACGTGCATTTGGAAACCTCCGGCTTAATTATTGGTAACTCAAATGAACATTTAACGAAGCTGAAAGACTTTGCTTCTCCCAGCGATGCGGAACGGGTAGAATAGAAAATCCAACATTGTTTAGAAAAAAGGAAAACATCCTAGGGCAGAAGGGGTAAAAAATACCCACAATTGTTGTTTTCCAATTAAAGAGACACTGTCCCTGTTCATATAACGCCGTTTTCACTATTATGGGAAGGGTAGGAGCTAGTCTTAAGCTTGCTTTATTATCTTGAAAAAACGCCGAGAAAAAACGCCAGAAAAAACGCCGAGAAAAAAACGCCGAGAAAAAACGCCAGAAGTGATGAAGGAAATGAAATATTAACTAAAGAGAAAAAAAAAACAACTAAAAGAGTCAAAATTCAACACGAGTCAACACGAAAGGCAATTTTGATTTCTTGACTGGCTGTCGTGAAATTAAATTCGATGAACTGTAATCCACTTCCATCCAGTTGCAATCCTGTATTTTATTGCAAACTAATGCTTCTATTTTGCTCTATAGAATCTTTATATCCAATTAAGTTGTATCTCCTCTTTCGAATTTTCGACGCCGAAGACAGTTATGTTGACTGGCCCACTCTGTTGAATAAAATAATGAAGCAGTAGTTATAACTGAAATCTACGATATTAAGTAAACCATAATATATATAATAAGTTTTTTTCCTTTCAGTCATATTACTAGGAGCTAATGTTAATTTTTGTTCTTATTTTTGACAACCCGCCTCGATTAGCTATGCTAACTGCGGGCTGTCAATGTTGAAATTAAAATATTGTTATATTAATAATGAAATAAAATTGTTGTTGTTGTTGTTGTTATATTTGGTGGCATTTGGCGATATAACGTGGGAATAAGGTTAGCGAAAGTTTGTTATTTCGGCGAGACAGTGCCCCTTTAAAGTGTGTATTTTGATGCTGTTATAAGCCGGTGCATATCACCCAGTCTGACTGCTGGTTTTTTGGACTGGATGTTTTAAGGTGATGATGCACGGGACGATTCGCAACGACGATTTTTAGCGCAACAAAATTAACGACAGGTATGTTACACGAAACAACTTGAGTAAATTTCGTGTTTTTTTTTTTTTTGACCTATGACATCTTTATTAACACTCACAAATTACCTACATGTACATCAGAAACATATCTGCAACATTAAAAGAATATATCTACAACAAATTATTCGTACATATATGTTATATAAATACAATAATATAATCATATAAGAAGGTTGCTTGATCAAATTAAGACGAGGAGCTTCAAATAGTACTAGTGTTCAGAGTAGAGATCTTCCAACTTGTATTTAATAGTTATTTTGTTAATAAAGTCGTTCATTGACAGGGAGTTGCAGTGTAGCTTGTTGGTATAAATATAATAACGTATGAACAACAGGGTGTAGTTGAATTTCCTAATTAACTTTGGATTAATTGAGTTTGATAAATTTCCAAATAAGTACTCTACAGCGGATGGATTGAAATTAGCATGATTGCACATGTTGAACCATTGTACCCCATTATGAATAAATCGTTTTGTAAATTGGCAGTCTGCAAATGTATGTTCAATTGAATCTTGTTCTCCACAATACACACAATCACTATCCTCTTTAATACCGAATCTGTGTAGTTCCTTTTTGGTCACTACAATTCTGTGTATAAATTTAAAATGGAATTCCTTCAGTTTGTTCTCTCTGCAAATTTGATTTACAGATTTAAAAATATTTTCCCAATTTCCTGCATTTAGTGACAAAAACTAATTCCATTTAGTTGGTCCAGTTTGTGGCGAATGATGGACTTTCCAATTTCGTGTTTTTGCGTGTTTTTTTTTTTTTTGCGTGTTTTTGCGGTTTTTGAAGCTGTACTACTGCCTATTACGCGCATGCTTATTAAATCGGTTCACGTTACTTTACGTAGTAGCTGGTAGCATTGAATCGGTTAAAAATGCAATAGGTATAAAGCATCGACCATGAGAAACAATTGAATGCATGATTTATGACAAAGACACACAGTCTCAAACGGAATTGACTCAGTACGTTACGTTCGTTCCGTACATGAGTAATTAGTATGTACGCGTTTATAGCGATAACTTTTTTACCTAACGAAGAATATTATTAACCCTTGGAACTCCAAAATTATACTTAGTATCACCTGATATCTGTCTCAAATGCAAGCATATTTCCAATCTGTTTCCTGACAACTGTTGGTCTTACGGTTAACGTAGGAATTTTAGGGACGGCTTGTTGTCATGGCGAGCTAAGCCGAAAGGGAATTTGTTGAAGGTTGTTGAGATTCCGTCAACTGTTTCCGGCGTCGTTGATAAAGTGGAACAGAAATAATACTTGGTAAAATGGCGCTTCGCTCTTCGAAATTGGCAAGCGAAATCACAGATATCAGACCATTGAATGAGACAGTCATGGGCTTAGGAGGTAAGTAAATGTAAGGGTGTTTTTTGAATGCATCAAGAAGAAATAGATGGTCGTCTAAAAGCCCTGCCTGTAAATATCAGTGAAACAGAGCGATACTGCATTCCTATAAAAGAAACGTAATGACGAAAGCATTTCATGTAACAGTATCCTTTGTTGAAATATTATGAGTCGTCGTTGTTTCAAGTATAAATGAGAAAGAGAAGAACCTTATAAAACTTGTTTTTGTGCATTAGTCAAACATTAATGCTGCGTTCTTTCAGCTTAAATTACGACAAGTTACGAAATACCGTGGAATTATGAATGTGAGATTACTAGTGCATATCAAATATATTGGTCCCTATTGGCGTTCAGTAATTTTGCTTCATTCTAGGAAAAACAAATTTCTAGTTTTATCCAACCCTAAATTCTCGGCTTTATTTGCATTTTGTACTGTTACAAACTCAGTTTAAGTATAAAAAATCATCAGCGCGTTATTTATTTCAGATCTCACTTCGACTAAAAAGCACTGAAGGATAAAATATTTTGCGACAGCCAAATATTCAAGTGTGGGTTTGAGGGACCTTAGGTGATTAGGAAAGTCTATTTATAGTTTGATTAATTACCAATGTCAATAAACACTGTACGTTCAAAACATGCAATTATTTCCGTTGACACTTTTCTCAGCAGCTGGTTTCAACGCCGACCTCTTTTGTTAGATACTCCCATGTATTAATATGCATCACGTCAGAAACCATGCATTGGTGCGCAAAACTCGCCCATTTAAAGGGACAGTGTTCCCCCCGGGGGGGGGGGGGACTCCCATATAAAAATGACGGGGGTGCTCGTCGTACCATTTAGCGGTCAAAATTTGTAGATTGATACCGCTTAGGGTACTAAAATCTAAAATGACCACCG
Source organism: Cladopsammia gracilis (assembly GCA_022457155.1). NCBI lineage: Eukaryota > Metazoa > Cnidaria > Anthozoa > Scleractinia > Dendrophylliidae > Cladopsammia > Cladopsammia gracilis. The sequence goes on along the minus strand of JAJGOT010000150.1, from coordinate 487,847 downwards.
TTAGAATTATGGCGGTACCTTTTAGGATATGAGCCGAAAACATATGACAGAATATGACATGTGTTATTTTAGAATTGGTACCTCTTAGGGGTAAAAATTCTTTTGAACCACGCCCATCAAACGAGATTCTGGTACCTTTTAGGGTGTTTTTCGAAAATTTCTGACAAGCACCCCGTCATTTTTAATTTTTAACTCGGTTAGACTAGGTTTCTTCTTAACGTTTGAGCCACGTACAGTTTTATTGATTACTGATCGCCTGTTCATTTTTTGGTTATACAGGGTCAATATTTCGTAAGCTTCGCAGTGTATACTATTGATAGTATTCTCTTTTTAGTCTATTTTTATTATTAAATACAGAAAGTGAATTGCAGGCATATAATTTATGTAATTGAAGAATGCCTTAAACGCAATCATAAGCAACGAACAATATAAAACAGTTGATTGTATAAATTATAATAACAATCAGCATAGAAAATTGCACAAAGAACATGTCCAAAGTTTTTGTTGCTTTTCGCGTGATTTTCAATACTTATTGTTAATATAATTTCAACCCGTGAGGTATGTTTGAGTCTTTGACGTCAGTTTCTCCCATTCGCAACCAAGCCTTGGAACAAGGTTGATTAATGGCGGCCGTAAATTCTCGGAAATAAAATGTTAAAATAAAATGACTTCTGATGTTCGTAATGAATTGAAATTTGGCAAGATGAGTAAGAAAGTCTAATTGTACACGAAAATGTAAAAAAATCAAAATCAAAATTTCGATCACAGGGCACTTTAATTGAATTTAACATATGTTAATGTCCCAATTTCTTTCATTTCAGAGGGTTCTCTATCAGGACCAAGAATATCACAAAATGAAAAAAAGCTTGAAGTTATAGTGGCTACAGATTCTGGCGGCTGGAACAAAGTTTGTAATAGAATGTTAGCACGTCACTTGGCTAGGAATGCAAATCTCCGGGTCAGAGCGTTTGTGCCCAAAGACCACGCTAGATGGACTAAACTTGCATCAAATATTGAACTCTTAAATGACGAAAATCTCCCTGGGTATTCACCAATAGAACTGTTGCATTACCCACGTGATATTGATTTTCTAATCATGCATTGTTATGGGCGTGACCTAGAGAAGTATGCACAAGAAATTTGCAAAACTAAGAAATGTAAATGGATTCCTGTTGTGCACATTGACTGGGTTGAATTTGTGAAATTCTTTGAGAAAGAAGGCGTTTCTTTTGTTGGACGTGGAGCTAATCATCAAGAAGAACGTCAAAGGCAGATAGAGATGTGTAGAAATGCTGATCTTGTTATTACAATTGGTCCCAACGTAGCTGAATCCTTCAAGAATGCCCTGCGACCATATGGAAAAGAAATACGTGTCATCGGTATATACCCCGGACTTTTTTCTGAACTAAATGGCGTTCGCAGAAATCATGAAAATCAAGAAACATTTAATGTACTGATCTATGCAGATTATCCTTATTTGCTTCCTTATTTCAACATTAAAGGATGTGACATTGCTGTCAAAGCTATCTTATCGTTACAGGACATGTCGTATCACCTTATACTTGTTAGCAAGTCCAGTCATTATATTTCGGAGCTAAAACAGACTTTGCTTCATCAAGGAATGCAATCCAATCAGTTTACTGTTGAGATAACACCAGAGAATGCTCCTGAACATTTGGCCAAGTTTATTAGTGATTCCGATATTCTCATTTTGCCGTCAAGAGTAGAAGGTTTTGGAATGAGTGGCATCTATGCCATTTCTGCAAACCTTCCGGTTCTTGTCACTGGACATTCTGGTGTTGCAATGGCTCTGAAGCAGTTGCCGTCTGGAGGGAAGCATGTAGTGGACTCTGATGACCCTCAGGTATGGGCACAAAAGATAAAAGAGGTCAGAACAATGGGCAAAGAAAAAGCTTACTTAGAGGCAAAACAACTCCGGAAAGAATACATGGACAAGTTTAGCTGGGAGGATCAATGTAACAAACTAGTGGAGAAAATGATGATGACAAATGGTATGCAATTAGTTTGAAAAGTAATAATACAGTCAACTCTGTCTTAAGCAACCAACCTTGGTCAGGAAAAGATGTCGCTTAAGGGAGGTGGTCGCTTAAGAGAAAAATCAAGACAAACAGTATTTGACAGAGAAACAAAACGGTTATTTACAAAGTGGTCGCTTAAGAGAGTGGTCGCTTAAGAGAGAGTTGACTGTACACAATTCTGTTTACTATGAGCTCATAAAGTATGGAAGCATACTTGTAGCCGTTTTTTCTGGTGATTTTTCCTATATTTTATTATCAAAACATAAAAGTCTAGTTTCATCGAAATATTCGCGGGGAGCCCGATAGTTTTGCTCCACTTTTTATTCGCGTTTGGTTCAGCTTTAGATTTACAGACACCTAATTCCTAGTATTATAGTATTATTTATAATAATAATAATAATAATAATAATAATAACAATAATACAGTCAACTCTCTTTTAACTACCACTCTCTTTTTCGACCACTTCCCGTAAGCGACAACTTTGTAAACAACCGTTTTGTTTCTCAGTCAGATACTGTTTGTCTTGATTTTTCTCTTAAGCGACCACCTCCCTTAAGCGACCGCTTTCTGTTATCCAATACTCTATAATTACTGGTTGCATGCTGTTTTTTCAGTCCCTTCAGAGATTCTTGCAAGAGGCCCGTCAGCTGTTAAAGCTTACAACAAGGCTATTGAACAGGGAATGACGCGTGTGATGAGGGTGCCAATCATGATAATTGGACAAGAGCGATCGGGAAAGACCAGTTTAAAGAAGTCTTTAACAGGACAGCTGTTCGATGACAAAGAGGAAAGCACTGATGGAATCGAACGAGATCCCTCCTACTTCAGTGTATCGACTGAGATTTGGAGCACAGGCGAGACAAAGCAGGAGTCAGATTCTTATTCTGCTGTTTCTCTTCATAACAGAGTTGCGCGCGTCATGGTGGATGATTTAAGGCGGGGAGGAGGTGACATATTCACACCTAGAGCAAGTGTAGGTAACGCAGTCTCCTCAAACAGTGTAACAGAAGAAGATTCAGAAACTAAACAAGACATTCATGTGCCAGAAGCAGTAGAGGAAGTGGTCGACCATATCCAAGAGTGGCCAGAAAAGCCGGCATTACCGATTGAAAATTCGCCACCTAACGTTGACGAGGAAGAAAGCAAGGAAAAAACATTTAACCAAGAAGTGCCACAAACAACAGCAGAATGTGTTGAAAAATTGCTTCAAGATTCCACAATAAAAGACGAGGACAAAGTTTATTCCATTCTCTGGGATTTTGGTGGACAGTCAGTTTACTATGCCACCCACCCAATCTTTCTCACTGAAAAAGCAATTTACCTTCTGGTGTATGATCTTAGCAACGATCCAAATGACAAAGCCACTCCTGTTGTAAAGCAAGGGGCTTTTAAGCGGAACGAAGATCGACACTGCACAAAGACCAATGAAGATTATCTCCACTTTTGGTTGTCCTCAGTCTCCTCTCTGGCAAGTCAACATATGAGCCATTCCGAGAGTTTGGGCTCTGGGAAATTGCCAAAGAAGTTGCCTCCAGTTATCTTAGTTTGCACCCACGCGGACAAATGTGTCCCTTGCAAAGAGCTAGCCCGCGAAATATATGGCTCTCTACGGTGCGAGACAAAGCCCTATGGTGAACACTTGTCTAAAAAGTACTTTGTTGTAGACAATACCAAGTCAGGCAGTGGAGAAGAGTGTCCAGATGTTAAACGTTTAAGAGATGAAGTACTTGAAGTTGCTGAGCAGCTCCCACAGATGAGGCAGTTCATTCCAATCAAGTGGTTACGTTTTGAAGAGGCACTTAAATACAAGATCGAGAAAGGTGAGTCATTCATCTCCCGCGATGAAGCAAGAAGAGTTGCACGTGACGAATGCGGCATTGATGATGATCAACAATTTGACACATTGCTCAACTTCTTACACGACCAGAGAATTGTGATTCATTTTAATGACACGCCAAAGTTGAAGAACACGGTGATTTTAGAGTCACCCTCAGTGGTTGATCGATCTGTTCAGGAAGGTAATAACTGTCAAACCTTACGATCCTACAGCAGATGATCATGAGGAGCGATGTGAAGGACTGTGGAGAAAGCTTGAGACTGAGGGTATCCTAGACGAAAACCTCTTACAGATCGTGTGGGGGCCCTTGCTTAACGAGGAAACCACAGAGAACCTCGTTGCCGTCATGGAGAAGTTTAGCTTGTTGTGCCATTTGCCTTCCGTGGACAAGCAGAAGCAACAATATCTTGTGCCGTCCATGCTGATGTCCCATCCAGATGAAGTTGCCAACAAGCTCCTTGCAGATGAATTCATTCCTCCACTTTTTATACGATTTAGACAACCGCGTCCCCTTGACTACCCATGTGAAGCCGCTGGTGTTTCATCTGTCTCAGAACATCTCCAAGTGCCTCTGGGGTTGTTCCCACGACTTGTAATCAAGTTCCTTCAGTGGTGTGTCAAAGCTGGATTCAAACAATTGTACAAGAATATGTACCAGAACTTTGCCAGGTTTCCTATCCTTCCCAAGGGCTACTCGGCAATCCTACTCTGCCATTCCTTTTCCATCGAGATCGCAGTTCACAGAGATCCAGATACTACATCTGACAACACGAATGTGACTGTTGGCTGTAAAGTAGGACGTCAAATTGAATCAATGCTTCAAGACTTGCGCGAAGAATGCTTTTGGTTGAATACCATGGAATACGAATTTAGTGTCATCTGCCCTGTCTGCTGTAAACAGCGTTCAGTCCGCTACTGCCACAAGCATCACACAAGTGGTTGTGAGAAAGAAGAGTGCCTTCACTTATGGTCTGAGACCGAGTTGCACGATGAGCAATTCTGTAGGACGGATGCTTTTGCTGAACGTACAGAAGTTCCAGTGAAGGAGTTTGTACACTGGTTTAGATTCCTGGGGATGAAGCAAGCTTTTAGCCAGCAGGGTGTCCAGGCGTCCTGTGGACGCCCACTTTTTGAAGAAAGTTCATGAAAATTGCACCTAATCCTTTAAAAAATTATGATGGGAAATATCTTCAGGACGCCCACTTTTCAATTTCTGGCTAAAAGCCTGGGATGAAGGTAATTTAAGTGCCTACAACTATCAATTTTATAACTCTTATTAAGTCAAGCCCTTTCTCAAAGTAAAAAATATGTATGTATTTTTGTATCAAAGCAAAAATATAATCAAAATGGATCATTACTTCTAGAAGGCCTTCTTCAGCTTAGGGCACATTGGGTTGTTTTCTTATTCTGTTTGACATACGAAAACACTTGAAATTATTTAATATGTATAAGTGGAAATGAGAAGCTTCAAATACTTTCCTCCTTCGACATCTACTCTTCATTTACAGTACGTGGTATAAAATTTGCCTATTGCCATATAATGGGTGTCGCTCATATTTTTTTGCTTGACGTAAAATCTTTATTGCTAAAAAAGAAATATGTGAAATATCGGGTGAATATCAAAAAATCAACATATACACCATGGATTTCGTCTTATAGGTGATGTTATTCCACCCATCTCATATTCTGCTGAATCGTTTAACAGTACCACATGTTTTGAAATTTTCATAACTCTAAACTATTCTTCTCTGTTTCATTCTTTTAACAGGAACAGGCTGTTGATGACTTTGTGCGCTCCTTTGGAGGTGACTTTGCTTTTTGCTCTTTTTCTTTGAAAAAAAAAAAGCGATTACCTGTAATTTTCCTGAAGAAACTAAAGCACACCGAAACAATTGTTTCAGCCACTTTTAGTCTAACCATTTGTAATGGATTACAAAAGTGATTTATGCAAATAGTTTTGCTTAACACCAAGAGCTCATGAGTTTTAACCTATCTCTTACTTTCCCGATCCACACAGTTAACGTTATAATTAATCTTTCTATTACCACTGGAATCTTTCTAAATGAATGGAAATATGCCAGAGTGTCTCTTGTATTTAAAGATGACGATAAGACTGACCCTAGCAATTATAGACCAATCTCGGTTGTACCTATTGTAAGCAAATTGATTGAAAGAGTTGTGTTTAATCAACTTTATACATACTTAAATGACAACAACCTTTTAACTGAATTACAATCAGGCTTCAGGTCATTGTTTTCTACAGAAACTGCCTTATTAGAAATTACTAATGAATGGATCTGGAATATTGATAACACTCGACGTCTAAACGGTGTAATATTTCTAGATCTTAAAAAGGCATTTGACACCATAAACCCCTCTATATTCTGTTACAAAAACTGCAGCTTTATGGTGTCAGCTCTACAACTTTACACTGGTTTCGGTCCTATCTGACTGATCGCAAGCAGAAAACCTTGGTTGATGGAGTTCTTTCAAATTACTGCTTCATAGAGTCTGGCATTCCCCAAGATCTATACTAGGCCTATTGTTATTTATCCTATATATAAATGATCTCCCCATGTCAAATTTATTTTCAAAACTAAGAATGTATGCTGATAATACTACCTTAACTTCAGCAGCTGAGGATTGTAATGTCCTCCAATCACAAATGAATCATGACAAAAATATAATTCAATCGTAGTTAAAAGCAAATAAGCTAACCTTAAATGTCAAGAAAACCAAGTACATGCTGATAGGGACTCATTCGAGACTATCACAAGTGCAGAATGATTTTAACATTACAGTAAACAACATACCACTAAAAAGGGAGAGAGTCTATAAATCCCTTGGACTTCTTATAGATGAAACCTTAAACACGAAGTTCCGGTATAAAAGGAGCCTGGCCTGGCCATTCTCACCTCCAGTCGTCAATCAACCACTGAAGCATTAACAACTGACAAAAAAACATGCGCCATTACTAAGACCATTGCTAACACAATTTGGAAAATCTTTATGAAAGTTATATCAGAAGTCTTTATGAACTTCTATTTATTTTTTTGTTTAGGTAAAATCTCGGTTTAGTACATTTTTGAAGCAAATTATATTTAAAGGACGCGCAAGTTAACCACGTTTTGTGACTGAAAGACGCCTTAATTTGCATTTCACACCCAAAAGGTGTGAAACGGGGGAGGAGCTAAGCCTTTTATACCGGAACTTCGTCTTTAACTTGGGACCTGCACATTAAGGAGATTTCAAAGAAAATATCTGCAGGACTTGCGGTCCTAAAGCGTATAAGTCCTACTGTACCATATGAAACTCGATTAACTATGTATAAGGCATTAATTTTACCATATTTTGATTATACCAGTACAGTCTGGGGCTGCATTGGTAAAGGCTTATCTGAGCGACTCCAGCAGTTACAAAATAGGGCTGCGAGGATTATATTATCAGATTATGAAACTCAGTCAAGTGAATTATTGGATGAACTGGGATGGGAAAGACTGGGACATAGGATAATTCGACATCTGGCTATTATGATGTATAAGATTTACAATAGTTTATCTCCATCATATTTAAAAAGGATTTTTAACGATAAATCAAATGTTCACTCTCATAATTTGAGAAACTCTGAATTAAATATGTATATTCCCAGACCAAAATTAGAAGCAACAACTAAATGTAGTTTTCACTACAGAGGTCCGTCCTCTGGAACAAAATCCCTGCAGAAGCAAGAGATCATGCTAGTCTGAATGCTTTTAAGGCTAGCCTGTCAAATGAAATACTTTTTAGTAAACTGATGTAATAGGTAGAGTTGATAAGATTAAATTAAATTTATTATATAAGGTTAGATTTAGATTTATGATAATTAGTTATATTTAGATAAATAATTTTTATTTGGATAGTTTGTGCTTATAATGGATAAGGTTGTTTTTAAACGTTTTATTACTATTGTATCTAGTAGTCCACGACTCACTGGAAAAGCATTATTTTTTATTATAATTATTATTATATTTACACTAGTACATCACTTACAGCAATAATTTACATATTTACATACTATTACACTTACAAATTACAAGTCTCTTACTTTAGCACTACTACATCCATTACTACGTTACATTTACACACTACACTTATTTACCTACTACATCATTTGTTTTTCTTAAAATCATCAATTATTTAAGTGAAAGTGATCCCGACTGTTTTTAAATAAAGATGATGATGATGATGATGATGAATCGTTGAATGGATGAATGAATGAATGAATCGTTTAATAAAATCAATACTTGCAATCCGTAGATTGAATTACTATCAATAAAAATTTTTCAATGACTTGAGATGAAAATGGATCTGAATATAAAATATTGATATAACTGTTGCAATCATAAATACTAAGCGAAAAATATACTAATTATTATTTAATTAAAATCTTCCAAGATTTAAAACGCACGCTAAAATGTGGCATCTGCAGTAAAGTAGGGAATAAAACAGCATTTGAATCTCTTGGTCTTGATTTGCGGCAGTTGATAGCGGAGCACTCGCCGAGCCGAAGGCTCGGCTGCGCAGCCCCATACTCATAGAACCGTCCCGTCATTTTTCATGGTCATGGCTAGCGGAATGTTTCGCGGGCGCGTCGGTCCGTGTGCACGTCTGTCCACCCGTTACGTCATCATCGATGATGACGTATATGAAGATAGAGGAACTGGGAACGAGGCTTTGTTTTTCGCGCGCTTCCCCGCGGCTACAAACAGGGCAGTTCGCAAAAGCTTGCCTCCGCGCCAAAACCAACACAACCTGTACTCGTCAATGGAAAAATCACGGAGAAAGACAAACAAGATACGCCAATTCCTGAAGCAAAGAAAACGGACCCTAAAACTCGCGAACGTTCTGAATATGACGGCGAACAACCTTTGCCGAAGAGGAAAAACACTGGATATCGGACAAACAAACATAAACAGAAAAGCAAGTAACGTCTAAATGTGTTTACCAGAAGAATTTTCTCCAAGTTTTTACATTCAGATCTAAATTTACATCTTTGAATATCCGTGGTTTTGGCAATGAAGCCAAACAACGCTCTGTTTTTGATTTTGCGAAAAATTCCCGTTCTGATTTTATTTGTTTACAAGAAACTTTAGCGACAAGTCAAATGCGATAAATTCTCTGACAGCTAAATGGCGCGGTAAAAGTTTCTGGTCGCCCGCTCTTGGTAAACAAGGCGGCGTTGCCATTCTTGTAGCTAAAAATACTGATTTCAAATGTTTACAATGGAAAAAGAGATTCTTCTGGTAGAATTGTTAGTGTTTTAACTGAACTCGACGACACCAAAATTAATTTGGTTAATACTTGTGCACCCACGAATCCAAGTGAACGTAAATGCTTTTATGATACAATTCGTGAATATTTTTTCAGAACTCTTTTACATGTAAAATTATTGCTGGCGATTTTAACTGCATTGAAAATGTTTCTGATAAGTTTGGAGGAAATCTTACAATTTCCACGGATTTGAAAGATCTGCACAAGTGTTCATCGTTTATTGATATCTGGCGTAAATAAAACACGGCCGACTGAAAAATACAAAGCACATGGTTTAACGCGGATAAAACTATCGGTACACGATTGGATAATTTTTTTATTGCTCAGGACTTGTATGATTCCTTTCTAAAATGTGAAATTTTGCCTTGTGTTTTTTCCGTTCTATCCGCAATTTGCATAATGCATTTTCCCGTGGACCAGGACTTTGGAGGCTAAATTTAGAATTTAATATTTACGATATGATCTCAGAAATTATTAAGAAACATGTATTGTACCGGAAAGCATTTAATTCCATTCAAGCTTGGTGGGATTTTCTTAAAGAATCTATAACATTAGTTGCTATAGATTTTGGTCGAAGTAAACAACGCATATTTAATCGCGGTAAGGCCACTCAACTATAATTTCCGTGACGGGCTCTTATTAAAGGAGATAACTAAGCGAAAACCACCATAGAAACGCTCGAAAGAGAAATTCGAGCCGTTAATTTATCCCAAATGAGAGGAAAGTCCAAATTCGTAGCAGAGTCAAATGGCTTGAAGAAGGTGAAAAACCTAGCAAATTATTTTTTTACGCTTGAAGCAACACGGCTCAGAAAAATACTGTTCATTCTATTTATAACTCCGCCGGTGTTAAAGTCTTTTAACAAGACTCCGGCTCATTTCGATTTTTACCGTAATTTGTACTCGCAAGAACCTGTTAATTTAACAGTCCAAACCGAATTTTTGAACAAACTTGAAAACAGATTATAAGAGCGAAATTTTATCCTGCGAAGAATGAGTTTTATCTTTGGCTAAAATTACCCACGCAATGCGTGGACTTTCTTCAGGGAAACCCCCCGGTTCAGACGGATTACCTCAAGAATTTTACGCTAAATTCTGGGATCTTTTTGGCCTTATTTAGTTTGGAAAATATTTCTTTCAGTGATTCAATGCAAGGAGGCGTAACTAGGTTACTTTACAAGAAAGCTGATAGGAAAAACCTAAAAAATTGGTGAACCCGCCATTTCGCTACTCGATGTTGATTACAAAATTTGTTCAAAAGCTCTTACAAACAGATTTTCAAAAGTGTTACCCTCGATTATTCAAGAAGATCAAACTTGTTCCGTCCCAGGTAGGACGATTTTCGAGAATTTATTTATTTCTCTTGCGTGACAGTCTCACTGTCAAGCAAATATGAAAATTATAGCTAATCGTTTTTTGACCAAAGAAATTCCACTCAAGTCGGGGGTGAGGCAGGAAGATCCCCAGTCTCCACTTTTGTACGTTTTATGCGCAGATGTTTCAGCTACCAGTGTAAGAAAGGATGATACTATTGAAGGTTTTCTCCTTCCAGAAGCCTGAGGAAAGCGTTTTAAAATTCGCCAATATGCGGATGACTCCACCAGTTTTGTGAAGTACATTTTTTTCTTTAGACAAATTGTTTACCTCACTTCACAAATACGAAACAGGTACAGGGACTAAATTAAATGCCATGAGGTTAGGAGCTTGGTGCTCACATCCGGACAATCCTTATGGCCTGACGTTGGTGTCAAGAATGCGAATCTCTTGGGTGTCTGGTCTAGCAATGGAAATGCAAATTTGAAACCGGATAACTGGTTACCACGCATTTCGAAGCTAGATTAAAATTTGAACCTGTGGAAGGGTGTGGGGTGTTTTCACTCCCACCCTATCGGCACTACTCAATACTAGGTTTTTAGTTAATGTTAAGACTATTTTCTTTTACCTATGGACTTCTGCTTACGATGAGAATGACATGCGAGCGCGCTTTTTCATTAAGACCATATACTTATGGTATATGGGTTTTTCGAAATAAGGCAACTTTCCACAATGGCACCGAGAACTCTCGGGCCACTGTAAGGGACATAAGGAATGACAAAATGTTGTTTTGTGAGCTATTGTGTAATTTGTGCAGTCTAAATGTACTGTGCAGACGGTCGCGTTATACGCTTACTGTTTTCTAATTTTTCTTGTGCTTCTGACCTTTCACCTAAGTTAAGCTTATCATTATCGTTTCTGTTCAGAGAGCTCCGCTGTTAGGCTAAGCCTATCTATATATATTATTTTCTATTAGACGTAAGGTTATACTTTTCGATTCTTTTGAATGCGAGACTCTGGTAGCAGATTACGTAGTATATGATAACGATCCTGCTCTATGGAAGTTAAAAAGTTTGCAACATAGATCCGTCCTTCTTGCGCAAAGGGTTTTCAACCCTGCCCTTTTAAGGACTTCCTTGTAAGTGTTGCCAGGCACAAACGACTGATTTTTAAACAACGCTTTAATGTGCTGGAAGTAGTGGACCCGAAGTCCAAACAGTTTACAGTTTACAGTTTACATTTCTGCACTTGAAAAACCTTTTCATCTCGCACGCGGTCGAAGATCTTACAAGTCACGTGACACTGGTCACGAGTTCTCTATATTGCAATTACGTCATCTCACATAAGCATTGGTAACGTTGCCTTGCATATAGGCGCACCTTTAAATAGGGGCGCTTTACATATAGGGGCGAATTCACGCACGATGCGTGACGATATTCCAGAAATAAAATGGAAATTAACGCTAGAACTTCTTCACCTTTATACTTTATTTAGCACCAGACAGGCTCCTAATGATCTTTCTCGGGCAACTGCCATTAATACTTGGGAGCCGTGCATATAATGACAAATCAATGTTAATATTTATTTTGTACAATATCAGTCTTGGGTTGGAGGTGACTCGAAATCCTTTTTGTAATCCTAAAACGTTAGCTACTCACAGCAAATAAACGTCTTGATATAAATAAAACAGGTGACTTACATTTGATGGCGCCTTACAAAATGTTAACAGGCTTTCATGCTATTTCATGTTAACGTATTCATGCATACCGCTTATAACACAATCGCGCGCGATGTCACGCAAGGTTACCTTCCATTTTGGGGCGAGTTCATCGCTTGTTCCACAATCGCGCGCGATGTCAGCCAAAATTACCTTACATATAAGAACGCCTAACATGCATATAGCCCTTGAAAGCTACTTATAAAATGTTAAGTCTGAACTTGCAGAGGTCAAAATAACAAAGCTCGCCGTATAATCTGTTAAAAAAACAGTGCCGAGGTTAACCTTAAGCGACTAGCGGTATGCGTGAACTCGCCTCCATTACAAATATTGACAAAATAAGATAGAATTGTTACTTAAAGCAAATAATTTAGCTCTAAAGTATATTTCATAACTTCAAAGTCCATTTCATATTAGTAAAAGCTTTTCTCCACAAATAAAGGGTTGTACAATATTTCAAAATACTTGTCACGCCTGTTGTCACGCGACCGTCATACCAAACAAACTGAAATGAGAAAATCAGAGCCTGCTATCATTGTAAAACAGCGGTTTATCAATAGAATATAATGTATTCCTTGTAAGCTTTCCACTTTGATCTTCGGATTATGGAGGCGTTTGTTAGTCGGGAAGAATGCCAAGTCTGCCCGACTTATAAATTCACTTTGTTTCCGGCCGTAAGAAAAGTCTTTTTCATAAGTGTTTTGTAGCCTGCGCCTAAGCGTTTCTGTTTTAAGTGTTTTTATCTCCTGTAAGTTAATGTTCAGCTTACAGGAGTTTATGTGGGCTAACATGCATTCTTTATGCATTTTTGTTAGCAAAAAATGCGTTAGATACTATTAATAGACTTTTTAGTGAATTTGTGGGGACATTCCTAGTGCATATTTGTTAGCAGATTTGTGTTAGATATGATCAATAAGAAAACAAGAGTCGAGTTGCATATTTTTTTAATACAGTGGTTTATTGACTTGACCTTCACAGTGAAGAAATATGCGTGTTAAAATTTCATATAAAATCTGCCACGCTGTTTGCCTATTTCGAAAAATGGCTCGGAATATATTTTTTCAGTTAGGTAACATTCCTCCTGTTTGATATCTCTTTTTCATAGCGATGATTTTTAAGGCGTACGATTATGAATTCTATGATTTTTTGGGGAACATGTTGCAGCATATATTTCATTGTATCGAGCGTCAAAAAGTGTAACGTAATGTAATCTCACCTAATGTAGACTGTGGTCAGATATTTGGCACGCTAGAAGCGCGCTTGGCTAATATCCTTTACGATGCGTTTTAATGTTTGCCCAGTCTGGTTTGTCAAACTTTTTGCTTCAAGACATTTGGTATTATCATGTTATAGCACTGCGTTTTAATAAAGGGAAAAGAGAGTTTGAGGTAAGCTGACATTGCTCACTGAGAATGGTTGTATGCTGTACGTTTACAATGAAGTTTTGTTGAAATAATGTGTTTGTTAATTTCCATGTTATATCGCCAAATGTCACCAACTATAAAACTAAATTGGATTAAAAGATTCTCAAGGAGAAAAACAGAAGCAGTAGTTTGAAGGAAATGTGCGGGATTAGAAGAATGGAAGTTGATTACGGTTAAGCAATTTTGATTACATGACATGCGGTCAAGAAATATTCAAAGTTTCGATTCTGGTGGAATCTTGTCGTTATTTTGTCTTTTTAATTCATATTTTTCTGCGTTCATCACTTTTGGCTATTTTTTTCTTCCTATTTTCGGATCATGATAAAGCAAGCTAAAGCAAGCTCCTGGTCATAATCATGAAAACACGATATTTCTGTCGGGACAGTGTCCCTTTAGGCCCAGTTCAAACGTCGAACTTCACATGTGCCGAACCTAATGTAAATGAGCAAAATCTATTCTTCTTGCTAATTTGCATTAGGTTCGGCACATGTGAAGTTCGACGTTTGAACCGGGCCTTAGTTAAAAATGCCCTCGGTTAATTTACCCTGCATTTGCAAGTTATAGAAGCTGAACAAATTAACAAACAATAGGTTTTAACGAACTAGTGCTTTAAATTTCCTTGTAGGTTGACAAACAAATATAGAACTTTTCAATAAGTGTGCTTGTAAAGCGATCAGAAACAATTTCACGAACGCTTTTGTAAGATGTGAATAAAAGAATTTTATTTTATCAAGGGGACTGTTTTAAGCGACATTATTTTATTTTTAGTGAGTCATCGTACAGTGCACGGTGCCAGGATTCCAGGATTCCAGGATTCCCATTTCTATTCCCATTTCTCCTATTTCCCATTTCTCCTATTTCCCATTTCTATTACCGAACCAATTACAATAAGTAAGGAAATTAAAATTACTTAAATTACAATAAAGAAATCTAGAATAAAAATTAATTAATTAAATTAAATTCATTTATTAATTGTAAAACAATCACAAGTACTATTGACTATTTTTTGTTCTTGTTTTCATTGCTTGAGTGACAAAAGCAGTAGTTAGCCTGCTAATATGTTGATCAGTATCAAAAAAAAAATAAACCTCATGATAATCCAAATCTATTTTGTTTAATAATATTGTCAAAAAAGATATTTCGTAGCTCATCATATAACATACAGTGCATACAGTGAAATAAAAAAAGTGCTTTTCGTCTTTAACTGAATTAAGTGTACAGTGGGAGTTTTAGGGATTGTAATTCGACCATTTTCAATTCTTATGGTGTGATTTCCTATCCTGAATTTAGAAGTAATTTTTCTATGTTCAGGATATGGTTAATTAAATCGGAGTATTTCGTTTCACTTTTAAAGATCGAATAAAATTTAAGTTTTTTTATTTGCATTACTGTAGATTGAGTTGGTGATTTTTTAGACGTGTAAAAATATTCTGTTTTGCCTTTGACAAGAAAAAAGATGGGATGCTTAAGTTTATCGCAGTCTTCTCAATATTGAAGTTTGTACAGAAAGAATCAATCTTACTAAACAAACCTGGTTTTTTTTAGCCATATCATTAGAAATGATTAAGCAGAGTTTTGCAATACTGTCATCAGGTTGATTTTCCAGGTCAAACAAACCAATGTCAAACAGTTAGGTTTCAGTGAGGTTCGGGGTTTTAGTTCATTTTTGTTTTTACTTTTTTAGGCCTCATTTTGGTTCATTTTGGTCAGAAAGATTCGTGCCCAATTTAGTCTCTGCTTAAAGAGATAATTGTAGTACGGATAGTCCTTAGATTTTTCCTATCGATGGTTTTAATATATCTGGTATTCGAATCTATAGCTGTGAAATGGCTTATTTACGCGTCATAAGCTCTTAAAAAGAGGCAGGCCAAACACGATTCCCACTAGTCGCAAGAAGTATTTAAAAGCCTTTAAAATAGCTTTCCCAAGTAGGTTTACGAGGTATTTGTCCCTTGCTATAGATCACTGTTAGGATGTTACAAGTCGCAATTATCTATCCACTTTGCTCGATAATATTGACCCATTGATCTTTGGATAATTTCTCTAATGACAGGATCGATCCCGGAGGATTTCATGCCATAGCCATGACTTTAATTATTTTATTTCTTTATGTATTCTCTACACTGTCCTGGCATATATTAGGGTTTCTTTGGCTCAGACTCGTGTTGCAAAATAAATGGCAATCGGCTGAAGATTATGCTACCGCTGTGGAAATATTAGGATCAGTAAATAGGCCGTGATAAGTGTCCACAGCCTGCGGCGTGCAAGACTTGTGAGAAAGTGTTTCTTGATCATGTACAAGTGTCTATTAAAGATCCAAGAATGAAAATGCAATCATTTTCAGGAGTAATAAGCTCCTGTCATGTTCCAGTATTGGAATCACGACTTCTTGCAGGTAGTTTTAGCTCTTTAGTTTATTCTTTTGTTGAGTAGTGACCTGGAGCTAGACAGAACTTCCGTTGTCTTATCATGGCATTGCGATCACTGCATCCAATAGTATATCGTCTGTACGCGAAGAACAGCTTCACTTGTAGAGTTGTACCAATGTATCTTGAATTCATTGAGACATACACGAGACTACACATTGTATCTTTTGTACAACAAGCGTGTAATTCTCGTGAAGTAATGTTGTGCTCCATGCGTTCCATAATAATGGAGTAATTCCATAGTAATGGAGTAAATGGAGTAATGGAATAAATAAAAAAAAAGTCCACCCGGTTATAGGCCCATCGGTAACAAAACATTACTCCGGTTATACCCATTAATTCCTTATTCCTTTCTTAATTCCATAACAGAAATTATTTACAAAAGTTTACGCCAATATGAAATTAACTCAAAGAACGCTTCTTTATGGCAATATTTTTGCTTGCCAGCCAAAACACCCTTACGAAGTTACATAAGCCCAGGGCTTATAAGCAGCATTTTACGGTATAGTCTCTGTAAAAAATAATCACAAAGAAGTATAAAAAGAGATAGGCCAAACACGACTCCCACTAGTCGCAAAATGTATTAAGTAGCCTTTAGAATAGCTTTCCCGAGTATACCTGCAAGATATTTGTCCCGTTAGATTACATTAGGCATATATTAGGGTTTCTTTGGCTCAGAGTCGTGTTGCAAGATAAATAAGTTTATGTTATCGCTATGAAAATGTTAGGATCAGTAAATTTCTTTGTTCGTGATGTACGTGTTTAAGTCTGCGACGTGCAAGGCTTGTGAAAGAGTGTTTCTTCGTCACTCTGAGATGTATGTGTCTAAGATTCAAGAATGAAAATGTCAAAGACGACCACGACAGCTCTAGCAACTATGTTTAGTTCATTTCTGTTCTTGGTATTAACTGTTTGTTAATAGTGACACTGATTCAAACAAAAGTTAAGATGAGGGGATGAATACTGAGTAAGTTTACAAGAACTAGATTTCCACCTGAAACAGATTTTGACGATAAGATTGATGATGATCCCAATAATGAAAACAGAGAACAAAGTTGTAAAGAATTTTACTTGAAAGGAGGAATGAAACTTTTTCGCAGAATAAAAGCTAAATCATTCATTTAGTTATGTTTAATATAAAGGATGTTGAAGATTAATTGCAGAGAGCTCTTGATGCTTATCCCATGTAAAAATAAGATTTCAGCAAGTAAAACATGTTATATTCGAAAGGAAAGAAAGGAGAACTCTTAAGAAAAAGCAACATCAAAAACAATATTCGGACATAATATGACAGCATTGCATGATGGGAAAAACTTACAGGAGATAGCCCGGAGGGCACTTTGATTTTTATTAAGAGTTTAGTTGAATTGATAAGGTTGGCGCTTTCTCGGATGGCTTCACATTCAGAAACATATATCGTGCTGTAGAAAAAAAACCATTATCAATATCTTGAAACTGAAAATCAATTTACAACATAAGAAAAACTGAGGAAAATGACGAAACGAAACATATCAAGTAAAAGGAATTTACATTATTGGCGGATTTGGCGAGAGTTCCAATCGATAACGATTTCCTTTTCTTTCTTTTCGAGGAACAGATAAATGGACCTTGCATGCAATAGTGATTGCGAAAGACTGATTAAAAAAAAGCTGCTTAGTCTTTTTCAAGGAGCGCCACTTAAACAATCTGAAAAACGGTTCCCTTAAAAAAGGTCTGTTGCTTTATTGGTTGATGATGGACAGGTGTAACATGTTTTACTAGATACACTTGAACTATTGTGCTAGATCGGACTGTTTTATAAACTGACATCGTAAATTACGTAACCTGGGCCGTGCTGACCATAACATCAATTATTAATAAAAAAAATCATTAATAAAAAAAATTATTAATAAAAAAAAATCGAGACATGATTTGATGTCACATAACAAAAGACAAAGTGCATTTGTGAAACCATCTGAAGCATGTTAAGGCATGGTTCAGAGCCTAATTTGCATAAAATCTGAAAACGATCGTAACTTTGAGGTGATTTACATAAACGGCCTCAAACTTAGCAGCAGGATAAAACTTGATAACCTTAAACCACTGTTTACTTTAAATGCCGAATATTTGCATCACGTGACCTGTTATCATTGTTTTATTACACAAAAAGAAAATTGAAAATGGGGTGCCGAGATGGCATATGATGGATATAAATTGAACCGTTAATGTATTTGTATGGTTCTCCCTTATATCAATCTGGCCGGAATGCTTGACCATGATTTACAGTTAAAGGGTTATTTCGTACAAGAGGTCACTTGACATATTTTCTCTCTTAATATCTTGATAATAAAATAAAAAAGTTGTTCATTCCGGGCACGGATAGTCTTTATGCATAAAGTCAAAAAATTGCGTATGACTTTCTCTCAGCCAAAGTTAACCATCCTTACCCCATTTGAAGTTTCCTTTTTGTCCAAAGTATGACGTCATCAGGCACGTGACCACAATAATTAAACCTTAAGGGATTTAAGGACGCTAAATCCAGTTTGATGTATCCTTTTTGTGATTGTTAGGGCTAAAAACACATGACTTCCAAGGGGAAAAGAATTTACTTCGCGGGGGATCTACACCAAGAGACGAACCATGCCTTAACATGCTTGAGTATTAAGAGTCATTTATTGCTTTTCTGTACCAGTTGAGCATTGTGAATTGAAAAAATTTCTTCCATCGCATAAAATCACCTTCTCAGTGAAAGGAATGGCTTTCAAGTAGTCTTGGTTGTTATCGTAGTTTGTGCTTAAACTACTCGGATAGCTTGAAACTAGCAAAACTGGTTCAAAAGCAATTAATGAACCTTTCCAGGAGGATCCCGGTTTGTGCCTTCTGTTACTTCAAACGGTTACTTCTCGTCTATAAGCTCTAAATGACCAAGCACCCGGTTACATTAAAGATATGATCATTCAAAAGCCTACAACAAGATTCTACCTTTGCCATGTTTGCCTTTGCTCGCTCCAGTCCATTTTTAACCCGTGAATATACGCGCATGCGTAATGAACGGGTTATCGGTAACGGCGACAGATATGCAAATGAGTCACTCACTCGCTCACTCCTTCCATCAGCTGTAAACTTAGTGACGTAATGCTTTGTTACGAATGCGTTTTGTAACAAGAACAGCGTGAATCCAGCGATAACAATAACTAAATTGGTGCAAACGAATATAAACAACAATAAGCTTAAAAATGTTTCGCATTTGGAGTCTTTAATGCAACGTTAAAATCGATGTAAAAGGTAATTTTCAACTGAGACACGCGTTTTGATGGTTATCTACCTTCAAGTAATAAAATTTATCCTATTTTAACTCAGTGGTCACGGTGGTCGAGTGGTTTAAAGCGCGGATTTGCAGCCGAAAGGCCCAGGTTCGAATCTCGCTCGGGCCGTTCTTTATTTTTTTCTTTCTTCTTCGGACTGAACATTATGAAAGTGATGTACTTTTTTTTTTATTTTTTTGCGTTTGTCAAAAATCCTTACCTTTAATTTAAAAATATATATATTGAACCGTGACAGAGTGAAAACATAAGCTTACCGCAATATTGAGTTACGCTAGCATTTCAAATTCGCAGGTTGGCTCTAAGGAGCCTTTGATTCAAGTCAGTGGTCATGGTAGTCGAGTGGTTTAACGCGCGGACTAACAGCCGAAAATTCCCAGTTTCGAATCTCTCTCGAGCTGTTCTTTTCTTTTCTTTTTTTTTTCTTCGGACTGAACATTATGAAAGTGATGTACTGTATTTTTATTTTTTGCGCTTGTCAAAAATCCTTACTTTTAATTTAAAAAAAAATTGAACCGTGACAGAGTGAAAACATAAGCTTACCGCAATATTGCGTTACGCTAGCATTTCAAATTCACGGGTTGGCTCAAAGGAGCCTTTGATTATAGAACAACTTATACACCTGGCCATATGTACGTTCGAGCTCTACTGTGGGAATTATAATCAAAGGGGTCTGAGAGCCATCTCGTTAATACGAAACAAGATGTTGAAGGTTAATTTTAAGGGCGAACTTAAGCGGCCACTTGTTATCTTGCAAAAAAGACAAAGAAAGTCTAGCCTTATTATTTTTGAGTTAGCAAACAAATGACGGCATAACTAAACATTCTAAAGACGTAAAAGCTAAACTCTGAAGGTGTAGTACACATCACCATGAAAGCCACATGAGTCATTTCAGGCCTTTCAACGGTGTCAATTCAGTAAGTGCGTGTCAATTATTAAAGGTCCACCTTCACCCAAAAGACGTTGCGGTCGTTTGTTTTTGTTTTGAAATGCTCCATTGTTCATACGCGTGATCTCATTGGTTGCATGCTTTCGAGCGTGAATTTCGTGTTACACGAAATTCAGTACAGAAAGTGATCACGGCGCGCACTGCATTTTGGGTGAAGGTGGGCCTTTAAGATCATATTTTTATAGGATAATGACATCGACTATGACCTTTCATATTATGATAGAGTACAAGAAGGACAACAACATCTTGACTATATATTTGATTATTTATTGGTAGAACACGAAGTGTGTTTGGATATATGGATTTATCCAGGCATTACTTATGATTAAATTTACAATTAGAAGCTAGGTGTTTACATGCGTAATGCCGGTATGAGGTTCGTGCCGGTATGAAAGTCGTGGTTTACACCCATTACATTCTTTCAGGAGACCGATTTAATAATGAAAAGAGTAGTCGCACCACGTTCACATAATACCAGTACAAGATTTCGAACCGGATCGATTAATCTCGACCCAGTACAGCTAAGCTCAGTTGGTATAGCGCCATTCTACAGAGCGGGAGGTGGCGGGTTCGAATCTCGGCCGAACCAACACTTGGGGTCTTAAAACAACTGAGGACGAAGTGCTGCCTACATCATCTGCAAATGGTTAGATCTTCACGTGGTTCGGATGACCTCGTAGTAATAGTGGTCCCGTCTCCGATAGGGAAGTAACAGAACCACTGTGAAAGTAACAAAACCCTGGCTGTGACCACACTCAGTGCCATACACTGTTTATGGGTGGGGTGGGAGAGATCCACATTAGACCCATAGCGGCTGCCTGAGCCGCCTTCATAAGTTGATGTCCAGTCTCATTCTCATAAGTGTATATTAAGCGCCATTAGACATGTGATGCGATGCGAGGGCGAGGACAAGCCCACACCACCTCGAGACTGATGAACCGCCTCCCTCCACAAATCTCTATCCCTCATCAGAGTCTCCAGCTCAGTAGTGTTCTTCATTCCTGCGTCCCTCGGTAATGTGTCCACGTAGGTAGAATACCGTCAACCTCTTCCCGTAGTTCCTTGAGTAGGTTCCCATAGTACAAGTCGGTTGGCTTTCAGCTCCAGATGCCGTACACTGCGTCCTGCCAGCCGCATTCTTCTCTCTCTGACCTTGTCCGTCAATCTGGGGAGGTCGTCGTTGTACAAGTCGACATTGTAGATGTTATCCTTCCAGCTGACATTCAGCGCCATGCACAACATGCGCGTGTACACACCGTCTAACGCCTTTTCCTATTGCATTGTCAATGTCAAGGATTCGGCTCCGTACAATAAGTTCTGACCCAACGGCAGCCACAAAGAGGCGCTGCTTGAGGTCGTCACTCATTTCTGACTTCCATATCCGCTTCATCCCATGTAGGGCGCGCCATACGAGGGCTCTTCTTTTCTGTGGAAGCGATCCAGGCTCCTATGTACTTCACCATCATCTTTATTTATTTAAAAAACACGGGATCACTTTCATTTAAAAATGCTCTTCCAGTGAGCCGTGGACTACTTCCATACAAAAATAAAAATTATTAAACTAAATATAACTATCATAAACCTACATCTAACCTTATATAATAAAATGAAATCTCTGACAACTTCTAGTGTAGTTCCATTGGAGGTTGTCAATGTCGTGTCTTGGGTGTTGAAAGCCATCACCTTCGTCTGCGTTCAAGTGAAGGCCAATCTTTCCCCCTTGCTTTCTCGTTTTCATTTTTATCTTTGGACCGTAGATCTTAGCAGATCCGTTATGCTGCGTCATTTTTTCACATGGTTTGGCCATGTTCCCCCTGGCAGATAGTTTTGCTATCGCCGCCTAGTTCAACGCAACAGTGGCATGATACAGTCGAACCTCTGGTTGCGACCACTTCTCGAAAGCGACCACCTCTCCTCAGCGACCAGTTTTCCAAAATACCAAAAGTTTCCAAGTCAGAACCTCTCTGGTTAGCGACCACTTTTAGAGCTAAAAGTTTGAAATTTTCTTTTGTTTTTAACCTCCCGTAAGCGACCACTTGACAGATAATAGAGCGAAAATTGGATAATGATGTGTTGTAACATTATCGCATTCCTGGGTAGTATAAGAGACGGACATTTCTCAATCAGAAGTACCGTTTTTTTTTTTTCGAAAAAAATCACCAGTAATATAAAAGTGCTGTCAAATTTAAAGCTTGCAATCCAATCCTTATTAGTTCATGTTCAGTTCCTCTAACGTTTAGAGAACATTAAAGATTCAATTTGTAACTATCATGAGACTTGTTCCGTTCGCCGTATTAAGTAGTTTATTAGAAGCGAACCATGAAACTCTGAATACGTATGTTGGAAATTAAAGCTTAAATATTTTTGTGGCTACAAAAAGTTATTATATGGGTTTAGATGGGCATTGGCGCATGGGGTAAGTCGGGTGTTTCTTGGTGTTGCGGGAGCCATTGTTGGTTAGTTTTTGTGTTGTGGTGTGGGTATTGTTCAGTGTCTTTTGAATCTTTTCTTTTACGTCATTTGGTGATCACACCATCCGCAACACCAAGAAACTACCGGTAAGTCTCTCTCCAATAAGGCAAAATTTTGACCCAATATGGTATGAACTCTCGTAAGCGACCACCTCCCGTAAGCGACCACCTATGCTTGACATTTTGAGTGGTCGCTTACGGGAGGTTCAACTGTTGTATTTTCAAATGTTTTGTTCATTGTGTATGGCATAAGCTGTGCACGTGGACAGACATATGATCTTGAGGTCATATCCGGAGTTTCTACCAAGTGTACATTAGTACAGTGCTAACTCAGTCAGGTTAGTCACTGGAACTTGTTGCTACACTGTGCTGATGAGCCGCAATAACGGCGAAATAGCTATCCACAGTTGCATTTAAACTTTCGGTTTGGTCTTAATCATGCCATTGTTGCGTTACTTTTTCTACGCAGTTGTCAGCCCTTGCTTCTTATAGCAATCTTTTGACACTCACCCTCTACGCTTGCCAGCAGCTATTTTGCTTTCTCAACTGTGTCTGAGACAAGTCCAATAATAATAATAATAATAATAATAATAATAATAATAATAATAATCTTTATTGTTGATAAAAAAGACTCATAAAAGACGTATGAGTTCAAATGTAAAACAGTAACACCTAAACTAAACTAGAATTAGATTAAAACATTAAGTGTCATTGGCGACGTCGAGGGCTGTCACCATAATTTGTTACACTATCCGACTTCCCCTCGGGACCAGAGTGAATCCAAGGTCTTTCTATCTTCTGTTGATTGCATGTGATTAGTGCGCTATATATTTCATTCATTCACATAAAATCCAACATTGTTTAGGAAAAGCAATAACATCCAAGGGCTGAGAGGACGAACAGCTCCGCGGGGGGGAGAATCCCATATAAAATGACCGCGATGTTCGTCGGAAATTTTCGAAAAACACCCTCTAGTTTGATGGGCGTGACTCAAAATTGATTTTTACCCCTATGAGGTACCAATTCTTACTGACACATGTCATAATCTATTTTAATTCTAACTGTGGTCATTTCAGATTTTAGCACCCTTAGATGTACCAATCTACAATTTTGACCCCTAAAAGGTACGACGAGCACCCCCAGTCATTTTTGTATGAGAGCCCCCCCCCCCCCCCCCCCGGGACGAAAATTACCAAAACGGTGGTTTTCCAATTAAAGTGCGTAGAACCTTAAGGTGGTTCCCTAGTATTGCATTGCGCATCACTACTGCGCATAATATCTTGCGTCATTTGCGCGTGCGCGAGCGCGCGCGGACTCTGAACCAAGTAGTTTCCTTTGAGGATTCAACTCGCTAAGTAAATAAGTGGTTGTTTTCTCCTAAAAGAGCATGGTGTTGGTGACCTATTTCTTTCATTCCATGTATTTGAAGAAAATACTACTCTCCGTTAGATATCCATATTTGAAGAATTTTTCATTAGATTTTAAAATATTCTCATGAAATCACTTTTACAATCTAGTTTTTAGCGTTTCACTTGGAGCGGCAGATGCTGAAATTTCCCTATTATTTCATTCGTTTCTCTTTTTCGGTAACTTTAAGGCTTTTCACGATGACATTGTTCTGCTATCATAACAAAAATACCAATATTTCATTGCTAACAATTACTTTCTGGAAATAATAGTTGCCTCTCGCTCAATGCAAGGCTCGGATTTTCAATATTACCGTCACAAGGCTAGCAAATTAGTTATATATTACAGCGCTATAACTTGAAAACGGGCATGGTGACCCCCTCTTTTTATTGTATTTTTCTGATGTACTGGATGTAATAAATAAAACGTTTTAGAAAATTTTTCGATGGAATCACCTTACATGTTTTGAACGTCGCGTTCGTGAGTTCCAGAGATGTAATATATCAACAACGAGTGCGAGGGTTTCATCAGGGGTTCCAAACACCGAGAAACAGATGAAAGCACGAGGCCGCTTCGGCCGAGTGCTTTTATTGTTTCGAGGTGTTTGGAACCCCTGATGAAACCCGAAGCACGAGTTTTTGATATAGCTTCTCAAATGAAACAATACAGAATTATTCACTGTTAGTTTTTTTGGCTTTGTCCTTTTCAAATGCCGTCACATGCATAATTTTATTGAGCTTGTTGTGTTTCGCCATTTGGTATGAGACCATGTGCGAAGCAGAAGCGTCTCGGTTTAGCGAGGCCAAAACGGTTGTCGAAGAAGAATATTTAGTCGATAAAGCTATTCCCCCGTCAACGAAATATAAAAAAAAAAAAACAAATGGGCAACATCTATTTTTAATGAATGGCAAACTACTCGGACGGTTCAAGTTCCCGTTCTCTGAGATTCGGGAGGAATGTTTAAGGACTATGATTTACCAAGATTATGTCACTTTCTGCTCGTATTGAAGAAATGGACGCATTGAATGAACGTAAGGAAAGCAATTTATATTTATTTTGCTCAGTTGGTTTTGGATATTCTGTAATTGCCTTTTGGGATTACTAAAGCTTGTCTATTCAATTCGGTATTTGTGTCATTAATATTTAAATTAGGATAACCCTGTACCACATGGGTTTAACGTTTTATGAAACTCCAGAGTTTGATATTTCATCAAACTATCGTGGAAAGGCCTCTGTCCAGTGTTTCATCGGGGTTTCAAACCATATGCACCTGACCAAATTGGGGTATCCTGATTGGCTTGTAACTTGATGAATTATTAATGAGTTTGAGAATTAAATTTACAAAACGGTAAAAGATTACGTCGATCCAGTATTCATTTATTTCTCAACTATAGCAACTAATTAGTATTTTTTTTTAATTAAAATCGTTTTTGCTCACTAACGCGATGTTCAAAACAAGAATTACAACTACGTATTTCATGAACGTATAGATGATTTAAAAACTTTGTATTTACGGGCCGATAGGTACTTTCAAGTATCCATTTTGATGCGAATATAAGCTGGTGCATGATACCATCCAGTCTGACTGCTGGTTACATCAAGCCGTACCATTGTCGTTCAGTTGTCATTTATTTCGCCTATAATCTTTGCCACTCACTCACAGTCGTTTTTCTTGGATTAGTGGAGGGCAACTCTGACACTATTAAATGAGTAATATAGTATCATCATCTTTATTTAAAAAACACGGTAAATACATCAGGCATTAACAATTTAATATAAACTACAACTTAATAAGAAACTATGTATGTAAATACATGTATCAGTGTCGCTCACGGACCTATGACAATACCCCTTAGAACATAATCTAATTGACTGAAAAAGTTATTTTTATATTCAGCTTAGCAAAACGCTTTTTTGGCCACAAAGCTGAAGGGTAAAACAGAAAACTTATGTCGGCGAAAGTGTTTTTGGTCGAACCCAAGGCAAGCGGATATAAAGAAAGGATTTTTTTTGAAAAAATGATACCTTATGGGTTTTTCTATTTGGTTATCACGAAACAATTTCTAACATACAGCGCAATCCAGATTTTCGAGCCCTCGATTTTTCGAACCTCCCGTTTCTTAGCATTAAAACTTGTTTCCCTTGGATTTGATTTCAGTCAATACCACCTTCGATTTTTCGAACTCCCGTTTCTTCGAAACAATTCTATTTTTCCTCCGAGGTTCGAAAAATCGGGATTCCACTGTACATACTAGCTATGCAATGGTTTCCAGCGGTATACTGTGAAATATCCACTGAATGACTTGATTTTTCTCAGTACACACACTCGCCTATACTAATTTCCGATGTACTTATTTTGAACGAGCTTGACTGTAAGCTCCTAGGCGTTACTTGTCTAAATAAACTATTGTATTGTAAGGTCATTATTTAACGTTTACGGTCATTTTGCAAAATTTCCGAAAATTACCGAGAAAGATACGAAGATGTTTCGATATGGCCAACTTACATATCTAGTTCAGACCACTAACAAGTTCAACTAACAACCCGAAGAAACTACCACAATCCGTGGCATACCGCAAAATATGCAACAGCTTTCCAGCCTTCTGATTGGTTATGCTCTTCACGGCGTGGGAAAAAGCGTGATGATCGACCATTTTCTCGAAATCTGTTTTATGAGGTCGCAATAAAGGTTTCAGAATGATCTTTCATTTAAAAAAATATCGAAAAAGAGTGGACATTGAAGGAGAAATGACGGTATGACGTTTTGACCGGAAGTTTGTTTATGACGCCAATATTTTTTAAGCGCTGTACTTTTTCTCAAAGTGAATTTTTGGCTTGTAGGAGTAGACTTAAAAGAGCTTCAACTCAAAGGGAATTTGTTTGAGTTCCCTCAAATTTTAACAGTAGGTAGGTTAACATATAATAAAGAAAATGTTTTCTGGAAATTCTGAATTTCTGCAAACATTTTCGTTTAAAGCCATTTCCGAGCGATTACTCTAATTATTTTTCGCCCTATTTAAAAAAATCTGAAATCGAATATGAAAAAACGCAGACACGTTTTTTTTTTAGCGCTTCGGTTCTGGAAACCGAGAACAAATCAAATTAACAAAATATAATAATCGGTTTAAAGTGTAGCTTTAAAATACTGATTGAGACAATTGCATATAGAATTCGTAAAAAATTCCACAATTCATTCTATTAGAAAATGAGAAGAATATTTAGATAGCCAGCTCTAAAAGCTTTAATTTGATATAGGGGTTAAGGTATCTTAACAGTAATCTCAAGACGCTAGAGCTGTTACGCTGGAGACACCCCGAAGGTATATTGTAACCTCAAGCATCGGCCGGCCGGCGGGCGGGCGGGCGGGCGGGCGGGCGGGCGGGCGGGCGGGCTGGTGTGCGGGCGGGCGGGCGGCTCAGAAAAAGTAAAATATCATACAGGCTGGAAAAAGCATCAAATTCGGCATACAAGCTAGTTTTGGTATAGTAATTAAATCTGATGCTTCCCCTTAACTCGAATGCACTTTTTTTTTCGTTTTTTGGATAAATAATTTTAGAAGTGCTGTTTCGTGATTCGGCCATTGGGAGGAGAGTGGTCATGACACACAATTGAACCACACAACGAAAAAACGAGGCTTGTATGTTAAAATGTACTTTAACATGATTCCTTTTAAAATTACAATGAAAAGTCATTTAAGATACGTATTAAAACTAGTTAAAAGTTAAAAAGTATGTACAAAATTTCAAAAGGTAAAAACTAAGTATACTTCTACGTTTAATAAGGTCAGTTGATGTTAAAATGTATATGACAGATTTTTTTATTTGCTTGATGCAATCTACATGGTGTTCTAATAACAAAATCGAAAAACGTTTTTCGATATCGATTTTTCTTTTCCGTGTTTTAGCCGTCTAAAAACGCAAATTTTACTTCCGATGGGGTTCAATACCGCTCAAAAAGAAAGACTGTGGATAGTCTGCTGTGACGTCAATACCAGAATGCCAGTTTCGCGGTTTCTCGGTTTCTCATTTGTTTTGGTATGCCCTGAGGAAGAAACATGGTTCTATTAAGGTGTGTTGTCTATGGTTGTAGCAACACGCACCAAAAAAACGGAGGAACCAAGAAAACGCGAAACTAGCATTCTGCTATTGATGTCATAGCCGGCTATCCCCAATCTTTCTTCCTGCGCGGTATTGTATCCCACCGGACGTGAAATTTCACATTTTTAGATGGCTAAAACACGGAGAAGAAAAATCGATATTGAAAACTTTTTTTCGACTTTCTTATCAGAACACCAAGTGGATTCGATCAAGCAAATAAAAAAAAATTGTATACAATTTTAAAAAAATACGAATTATACCTGCCAATTCTTTTACAACCATTTTAATGAAAAGATCGCTTGGTGGCCCTGAAAAAAAAAATACGCTTTCTAGTTGTACCGTCGACAACATCTTTGTTAACAATAAAATAATTTTAGTTACGTTTATTTGTTATATCATTAAGAACATTTAATTCCATTAGTCACCTCTTGTTTCCTTGTATAGTTATTTTGAAGTAAGGCCACTAAGGTAGTAATTGAAAGAACGTCCTTGGTTAGAAACATAGATCGGTATCAAAAATGTATCAGAAACGAAAGTCTCTTAAGGTCAGCTTGGTTATAAACGCTAGTTCTCTTGCATAGCTTAAAATAAGCAAAACTGGTTCCAAAAGCAATGAATGAGCAGCAATCCCTGAAAAATCCGGTTCACGCCTTCTTTATGTTTCACTTGTAAGGTTTCTTTACTGGATATTTCTTCTTAAATTCAGCATGTTAGTTCCTTAATCAACAGTGTTGAATTCCTCTTCAACAAGCCCGTACTCAGCAAAATGCCCCAAACGGAACCCTCTGTTTTCTCTTCCACAACAGCTTTCACAGCCACGGCAAACGAAACGAAAGCATCGCCTTGGACAAGAAGACACTGTTCTCCAGGTAGACCTCAAATGAAGGATTCCCTTTACTAAAATAAGGACAACAAATCGTCAAATGAAAAAGACACAGTTTTTGTAATTATAGGAAATTTACTTCTTACAAAGTAATAATCCTTTCTCGTTCGAAATAGTGAAGGAAAATTAGAAACAATTTGTTATGTTACAAATAGTCCATAGGATGTAATGGTGCGGGCTAGTGCAATTATTAAAATGAACTTTTGTTTTTGACAATGATTGTGCATGTTACGACAACCTGAGTGGAACTCAGAGTAATGTCAGATCTTCACAACGGTGTTTTTTTTTAAGAACTACAATAGCCAGATGATCACATTCTACAAATACTCCTGGGTTCAAATCATTTACAAATTTCTTATAAAGTACAAGCAAATTCCTAACTTGAACTAACTAGAATTGGAGCGATTATGTTATTTAATTACCTTATGTCGGTCTCTATGATCTGAAAACATATGTATGACATGTTTTTAATAATGTGCTGGTAATCGTATTTCTTGACATTGAGGCATGACAATTGCTAGTTTCCACGCGGTTCACCTATATTGACGCCACCAACTACAAGCTCGCTTCCCACCCCCCGCTCTTCTTTAACCTCCAGGGAAGTTATTTGACTAAGGCCCAGTTCAAACGTTGAACTTCACATGTGCCGAACCTAATGCAAATGAGCAAAATCTATTGTTCTTGCTCATTTGCATTAGGTTCGGCACATGTGAAGTTCGACGTTTGAACTGGGCCTTACACTCACTTGGATAGAGAACATGTTCCGAGTCCGGCGTGTAATCGCATTGTTTCTTATATTTTAGCATGTCATAAACGCCCATGTATTCGATTCTATTCGGCTGAACGGCTGAACTAATAGATTGTTAAATTATAGAGACAACTATTTTGGCAGTGAACCCATCCATCGCACAATGTAAACAGTGTGATTTTGTAAACACCGTTAGGAATCACATAATTGATTTAAAATGCCATGCAGTAATAGGAGCGTTTCAATAATGCTAAACAGGGGTGGATCCAGGATTTTTCTTAGGAGGGGGTGCACCTCTAAGGAATGACGTAACCACGTTTTTTTTCTTTTCTTTGCAGAATACCAGTTATATTAGAAAGATGCAGGTCATCTCAGGGGGGGGGGGGTGCGCACCTCCTGCACCCCCCCAGATCCGCCCCTGCTCCCCCCCAGATCCGCCCCTGCTAAAGCAAGTTTTTGAAAGGCAAGACTTACCCACAGCAAAGATCAGCACAGAGCTGTTAAGAAGCACGAACAAGACATTGACAAAGATCGAGTCGTTTTCCGTGCGTTTTTCGCTGACGTCAGGCTGACCATATATAGAGCCAAGGCAAACGTTGAAGAATATTACCCACAGCACAAATGTTTGGAGACGATCTTCAAATTTTCCTTTCATAGGCCTGAAAAGAGTGTAGGAAATTCCTGATGCACTTACTGTGACCAAAGTGAAGCCAATCTGAGAACGGCTTTCAGATGCGAAAAGAAGGATGAATGAGATCAGAAGAAGTTTTCGGTACATCTCAACTATTTCCCAAAACCAATATTTCTTCTTGTGGTTCTCGATAAACACCTTGAAGCCAAAAGCAATTTCGGTTTCAGTTTCTGACTCCCGGAATTTGTAAATCGGTAACAGGAGCATCAGAGGGAATGCAATAGGGTACAGAGCAAACACCGCAGCGATTTTCCAGAAGAACGTGTGTTGAGGAGTGAAGCACTGGATGGAGTAATCAGCCTTTAGAAGGGAAATGCAATAGTTACCATCTTCACTGAAACAGAACTTGACACACACGCCAGGTAAGGGCAGAATTTCAATAATCTTCTTACTTGTCACCGGGTACGATAACAGAAGAAATAAGAATATATTGCGATAGCACGACTTCTTTAATTTTGA
This sequence comes from Cladopsammia gracilis, assembly GCA_022457155.1. NCBI lineage: Eukaryota > Metazoa > Cnidaria > Anthozoa > Scleractinia > Dendrophylliidae > Cladopsammia > Cladopsammia gracilis. The sequence continues at coordinate 456,773 of JAJGOT010000150.1, read as the reverse complement.
TATTTCCATAATCTTTTCGCTCATAGAAATTTCTTTCTTGTTGATATGGCGTTTCTTTAGGAAGAGGTACAGAATAATTAGAGAAACAACCAATATGTTGGTGCTAACCGCGAAGACAAACTGTAGGAATGGATCTGGTCGCAATTGAGAGTGAATGCAGCTCAAAGGTGCAAATTGCAAAATGTTGCCCTCGACAAATTTGAGACATTTTTCCATCGAGATCAGAGTTACGGGCCATTGAACACGCACTAGCGCTGAAAAAATTCCAGCAATGACTTGATAAAATCCAATCACAATTTTGCAACAAGACATGACGACATCTGCAACAGTACGATTGTTTTCTGTGCGTCTCGAGTCGCCCCAGAGAACCACCAGAAAAACCGCAACAAAGACCAGAACTACTACAATACATGATATGATGGTGTTTATCATACTTGGACATTCCAGACACTTGTTAAATCGGAAGTAGTGATTGTTAGAACACAAGGCACACAGGGTACCCTTGTATCTGGCTTGACATTCTGAGTCAATTCCACCATTACAAGAATTAGGATACGGACAAATTTGAGGCTTGGGTAGCGTTTCTGGAAACCTGGAGAAGCTTTTGTTGTATTGAGGCCCCAAAGTGTAAATGTTTTGAACGAACATTTTATACATTTCCTTTATAATATGACTAGGCCATTTCCAGAAATAATTACGCGCCAGTATTGCTGTATCGTTGACACAGTTGATGCCATGAGTTGGACATACTGAACAGGGGCCAAAACGATCCATGCGGTAAAACCCACGAAGGCATCTGCATGCACGATAACCAGCGGTTTTATTCGAAAGAGTACCTGTTCATAAACAACGAATATGATTATTATAACGAAATAGAACTGACTTTTAAAACATGTATTCCTTTTTGTGACCCAAAGCTTACGAGAATCACACCATAGCTGATGAATGTAAGGAAGAAATCAGTGACATTTTTTATTTCAAAATGGAGACTTAATCCTCGGACGTACACGCAAAGTTAAACCCCACCGTGGTACAAGTGCGGGGGGGGGGGGGGGGTTGCAACCCCTCCCCTGTTTTTGCGGTGTTACAATATATAGGAAATATTTTACCTCTTATAGATAGCCTGTGATGTGCTCTACAAAATAAGGTAAATATTACGGGTTACGGCGCTGCTGGGGTCTGTACTTACGGAGAAGCTTCAACGATTGACCTTGGCACGACCATTAGATGATATTACATATGCGTTATCAACGTTTTCACAGCGAGGGGCTCCCGTGGTAGGTTAGAGACCAATTTTTTAACTTAATAATAATCTGTTTTTACCGTCAATTTGTGAGCGATAATCGTCCGTATTACATAAAACTTGTTACGGATGGTGTTTTTGAGCCGATCACTCACAATTACGGTAATGATTATGGTAGAGGGTTAGAATAAGCGATGTTAAATTGGAGTAGATTTTTTTCTATGTTATTCCTTTGATAGAAATGGCTACCTATTGATTTACTTGTATCTAGTATGGTCCTTACCGTATGGACATGCGTAACAATCAGTTGGACTTTTTCCAGGATGACGTTCCTCTGAAACGTAAGTACCAGTACTACATCTAGTACAGTTAACCTGCCCCATTTCGCTCTGATAAAAACCTCCTGAAAAGTAAACAATTTGTTGATCAATTTTTTAAAACTGGAATTTTTTTAATGTTATCAGTTAACAATTCAAAATATTTATCTTTGGTAATAACCGAATGAGCTTATACCATCCAAGGGTCTCATAAACTATAAGAAGGTGACTGCCTAAAGTCAACTATTCTTATAGACACGAAATTTCTTACTGTTAGTTTTGCTTTAAAGGGATTTCTCTTATTTGCTTCTTGGACATCCGGCAAATGTCATTAAATATGTTGCAACGGCAATAAATCTAACAATAGAATATCGAAACTGACAAAAACTGACCAATCACCTTGACTGATCAGTCAGTTAATACTGACTTAAATCAGAGGCTTGACATCAAAGCTAACGAAGATATGGTGCCTACTATCGTTTTATTTATTTTTTAACCGGCGCATCGATTCTTTTAAAGAAGCAGTGTTAATTGTTACACTGCAGACATATCGTGGTCATAGCTTCTCGAAATGCTTCGATCTGCATGTACTTTTTTTGCTTTATTGTTAACCAGGCGTCGGAATAAATTCGGATGTTGTTAAAACACGTATCTTTGTAAATTTCCTTTTGACATCCATCTCTATGAAGCCATCTTTTTTAGTAGAAATCAATGTGATTTCGTAGGGCAATTCTGATGCGGTTTTAAGCTAGTTTGGCAAGAACTGAATATTCCAGCCCGGTTAGCACACGCATCCCGAGCTGACACTTTCTTCAAGAATCGCACAGGTCATCTTAAGGTGCCTCATTACCAGAAATGAAAGAAAAAATGGAAGACAGCTAGTAATTAGATCGGTGCATTAAAAATGGCGGCTGATATAATATTAAAATGTAACTTTAAAAAGTCAGGAATTTCATACTAAAACAACTGGCCCACTACTTGTCGATCTTAGCCGGGAATGAAAAGAAAATTTTGCAGTATTATTAACGATTTACGATCTGCCGACTCTGCGTTTGTAGGAGCGACACACAGCTCCTTCTTGTACTTTTCTCACAAAAGGAGCAACTAGCTTAAACGCTTTCCAAACTAAAATGTGGCATTACGATATAGACAAATTTAGAGTACATTACAAAAACGACTTATTTTTACGGATAAACTATTATTATATCTCTTAGTTAGTACGCGCGCTGTGATTGGTCAATTTAGCGGGCCGTATTTTACAGTACGGCCCGCTAAATTTGAGAGTCTCAGCATCAGGCCTAACACACGCTTACAAAAGTTGTTTTCTACATTAAAAATTATCCAGAGGAAACGTTTGGAGCTAAGTGGGTTAACATGCCAAGTTACAAAAACTCTCCGATGAAATTAAAATATAACTTTAGCAAAAAACTGATTAGCTGCGAATCAAAAAGCATTGACAATTTTCTCGAGTAAAGCTTTTTTGTTTTGGTATTTAGATTTTAGGCTGTAAGTTATAAAAACTCGAGTAACACGGCAAATTCGTTTAACTCTTACAATTTAATTAAGCATTAACAAAACAGTCTTTCTTCGTAAGAAAATGTCTCTATGAAAAACATAAAGCTGCAAAACAACTTGAAACGACTTCCATCGGCAAAACTTAAGCTTAAATTAAGCTTAACTTAGTTTGATCAAGTTTTTGTCTGGTTATAAACTTAAGTTCAGAGTTATCGTTTGTGGCAGTGGCTCTAATAAGAACAGACTTGAAGCTACAAAATTACGCTAAAAGTGTACCTTGATTCCTCAGCGAAATTTTTGTCCTTGTAGTGGAGTCCATGAAAACGATTTTGCGTATTCGCAAATACGCTCTTGCTGCAGCTCACGCTGAGAATTTGTCAGGTGCGATTGAAATTCAAACTCATCGACGCACAAAGTTCGGCATGAAGCCACTAAAGCACACAAAAAGCCAAAAACAACTTGCAGTATTTGATGACGAGATATTTTCAGTGTCCTTTTAGAAGTTTGAGAGTTTCTTCGTTCACCGCTGTAGACCGAAGTGCTGCCACATTTTCCCGTTTGACAAACACGTTTGTTTTGGCGATTTTATCGCGGCGTCTTTTCTTCGCTTGTCTTCGCCAGTAACTAAGAATCCTTTTCAAAGAAAACTACCTTATGTCAGGTTTCCGTCGTCCTACCGAACACATGGAAGATTAAATTAATTCGTTTATAGAGTTTTCATTCAAGAGCCACGCAAGTTCACGCCGAATCGAGGACCGATCACACTATTTTTGAAAGCCAATTAAAATTTGCTTTTTGCTTTCTTGTGACGTGCGTCAGTCAAATGAAGCCGTCTATCTTTTGACTTGAAAGGTTTTCCTTTTAGAGATATAATAAATATCTTACTAACCTCGTTTTCTCGGTCCGTTCTGTAAATTACGGCCCTTGTTTTTCCCCTTCGATTTATGGCCCAAGCGCGAAGCGCTTGGGCCATAAATCGAAGGGGAAAAACAAGGGCCGTAATTTACAGTACGGCCCTCGAACTCGGTTAGTAAGAGGTATTTATCCTATGTGTGAAAATGGTTCTTGCACGTGGTAGTTTCTACAACCTCTTCAGAAATTACTGTAAAATTGGCCAAAATTTAAATGTGAAGTTTTTGCAGAAACGCCATTTCACCACTTTTTTAGTTGGACAATTTTTAATGTTTGCTGTAAATCGTGAATTATGCTAGAACTGATGAAAGAGTTTTCTGTTTGCAAGGAATTAGCGCAAAATTTTTTCGAGCGAATTTATGATTTTCATGAACTAAATATAAAACCTGTTCAGAATTTCTGATCTGCCCCGAATCCTAAAAGAGGTTTCATAAATTCTGATTCCCCCATCAATCAACCGAACAAAAACAGCTATATACACCTTATTCTAAAATGATTCAGAAATTCTGAACCCTCATCAATTAACCGAACAAAAACAGCTACATTCATTTAATTTTAAAGGATTCAGAAATTCTGATCCCACCGTCACATAACTGAGCAAAAAATGGCTTTTCAGTATAATTCTAAAAGCTTAAGTCACCTTCTCTTCTTTCCTATAAACTCTTTGTATAAGTCGGCTTCGTGATGCAAAAATCGCAAGGCGTTGTTGGATGTTTAAAATTTCAAAGGCTGTAAAAGTGCGCCCCTGTAAGGTTTCAACCGTTCTGTCAAATTTACCTGAAAAAGCTTAAATTCACTTTCTATGTTTAAAGAGATCAAAAAAGTACCGTTTCGCTAAAGATTCGTCACCAAACATTGACTTTATCTTTGATATTTCCTCCCTTCACCGCCATTTTTTGAGTGATAACCTGGCCTTTTTTCGGAGGATGTCGCTTGAAAGCTGTAACATAGACTCCTTAATTAATTAAATCTCGGCTCCGTCTTTACTGTAAGAAAGAGTACTTCACGGTTCCTCTTCAGGAAATTCTGAAATGTAGGTTTTTAAATGTAGATTCTGAAATTTAGATTCTTAAATGTAGATTCTGAAGAGTAGATTCTGAAATGTTTATTATTTATTATTATTCACTATGAATGTAAAATTAAGCTCGATTTTTACCTTTTAAAACATCAGAAAATATTGAGAAGAGTTGATGCATTACAAACATTGAAGAGGAATATCTTAGGCCCAGTTCAAACGTCGAACTTCACATGTGCCGAACCTAATGCAAATGAGCAAGAACAATAGATTTTTCTCATTTGCATTAGGTTCGGCACATGTGAAGTTCGACGTTTGAACTGGGCCTTAGACAGTAAACACGTTCAGTACACTGAATTTCTATTGTTTCCGTTCATAAGAAATAATTTTCAATGTTGTTTTTCCTTTGACAATTCGTGCAATCAATTTATTAAGCTCTGTAGAACAGCCCACAGAAACACTCTAGTACAAGTCACCCGTCAATTCATGACAATCAATAACTCTCTTGTCAAACGATATAGCGCTGGCTACTTAACGCGGGCTCAAGAAGCTCGTGATTTCTGATAAGACTGAAGTTTCAGCCTGGCTGACAGGGCTGTTTTATAGAGACTCCTATCCACTTGCATCAGAAAATAAGTTCAAGTTGGCTAATTAAACAATGTTTCAATGATGAGTCGAACTAGCTATAGCCTGCAAGCTGGCTCGCCTTTGGGGTCTAGTGGTAAAGCCGAAGAAGTGAGCCGGCGACATTCAGGCGTAAAACCCGAAACGTGAGCCTTCACGCAGTCTAATGTCGTACCTAGACTACTTACTAAATATTACAATTACCTGCAAAGCATGGAAGACAATTGCCTTTTCCATCACTATGAGTACCAGCCATACAAAATGTACAATTCACACATCTTGGACTAATAGCTTTTTTGAGATTGCAATCACTACTACACGTAAATCCAGAGCTTTGAAAACTCTCCTTTCTTCTCATTTGATCATCGTACAAGACTACATGGAATGATGGTGATGGAGCGCAATCACTGAGGAAACAAAACAATTAAATGTTGTTGCTTTTTCGACACATTCAATTTTACTTCTAATAATTTTACTTCCGCACAAAGTTGTGGAAAGTAGAATTTTCTTTAAATACATGGAATAAAAAAGATAGGTCACCATGCTCGTTTAGGAGAAAACAACCACTTATTTACTTAGCGAACGGAATCCTCAAAGGAAACACACTTGCTTCAGAGTGTGCGCGCGCTCGTGCACGCGCAAATGACGCACATGCCGTTTTCAGTAGCTGTTTGTTTATCCCTTACACACATTTTGACCAAGAGAGTTGAGAATCAGTTGCTATGGTAACGAGATATGACGTCGAAGTAGCATGAGGTCAAGCCCGATTTTTAAACAAAAATGAGTATTTTTCACCTTTTTGGTGAAAACTTTTAAATTCCATCACCATGCAGTAAAATGTGTAATTATTCATATTTTACAGCTCTAGCATATTAATATTTTTAATTTCTGCAAATTTTTACGACAAACGTGAATTTGGGGTAAAATCCAAGATGGCGGCTACCTTGGCCGCTATTTCGGATGAGGTCACAGATCCCCTGTAGCGTCATAACCCATAATATTTACTTATAGCGGTTACCATTAACACGCGACACATCGCTCTTCATTCCTGAAGGTCAAACTTGAGTTTGGTGGACGTCCATCAAGGGAAAGCCGTTAACATTGTTTTTCGGATTCCGACTGGATTCCGAACAATTTTACCAAAAAGAAATAGTAAACATTTAAAAACAACAAATTTCAAACTCAATTTTAGTTTTAAAGAGAAGATTTCATTGAACGTGATATAAAAACTGGCGCTTCGTGCAGCCGCGGCTTCATGAGTTGTGATCCGCCTACAATTCATCATGCATCACTGAGTTGTAAATTATCACGTGCAGTGAAATTTAAAAATTTTATTCTAAAAATACGGTTTCTACAAACAGCAGCTTTTCGTTTTGTTTAAACTGGCGGGTAAAATTGTCGATTTTTTAGCTGTGTTTGCTTGAAATCCTGTCAGAGTCTAAAATAATTTTAACGGCTTTTCTTTGATTGACGTCCACTAAAACTCAACTTTATCCGACTGTTTTGAAGGCGGTGGGTCGCGTGTTAATAGTAACCGCTGTAATATTGTAGAGCACATCATATAGGCTATCTATATTAAAGGTAATTTTTTAAAAAATATTTTTACACGGCAAAAACGCAGGGGGGAGGGTTGCAACCACTCCTCTATTGTATCACGGTGGGGGTATACCTTTGAGTGCACGTCCGAAGGTTAAACGGCATGGCATGTTTAAAACTTACCACAACATGGCTAAGTGGTGAAAGTTGCTACTCATGGTAAACAACGCAGAAAGCCATTCATCAAATGATTGTATCTTTACTTAGGCTTTACGTATTTTTGATATGTTATGCCAATCAGCGCTGTCAGCATAGTCCATTTGTTGATCTAAAAAATATTTTGTTTTTGTCATCTCTCTGAGGCAAAGGCGATCGTCTTATGATTTGTATTTAGTTTTTCTTACTTACATAAGAGCATTGTAGCTCCCTGGAGACAGTTGCTGAAGGTTCTTACACGAAATGGACCTGTAAACAGAGTTTATTGTTACATTTTTATACAACGTGAAGTGGACAATAATTCGGAGCACAAAGTAATGAGCATCTTTCGATGAGGGACATTTTTTATTTGAGAGAAAATGAAGCCATACAAGTGCAATATTCGATGAAATGAATGGTGATTGCAGAATGGAAGCTTTATAGTCCAGGCATTTTATCGCCAAAAATAGGTCAACCTGTTACTAATTGCAACAGAAGGTTTTTTAACGCCTTTTGGTCCAGGAACATGTCCTCTATAACATAGCAAAAGTCTCTGAAAATCTGAGTGGGGGAAGATGACTAAAAATGAGTTTTATTAGAACCCTATAAAATGCAGCATGGAAACGAAGCTGCATGTACTGTCTGCTGTACCGCGTGAGTTTTTACCACGTGCAGCACACGCTAGCAGAGAGAGAAAGAGTTTATCGTGTTTTTTTTCCTAGGCAAGGCCATTTACATACAGATTACATCAAATAATTGCTCACTTAAGATTCTTAAATCAGCAAAAAGCAAAAAGCTTGCAGAAAGCGTCTGCGTTGTTAGCTATCTGGCTGAGGCATTTAACGAAGAATTTTGTCTTCCGCGAGCAAATTAAAAGTTGAAAAAGAAATTTTTTATGTTGAAAGAAATGGTACGGTTATGTGCTAAGGTTATCGGTAATTCAAGAAAAATTTATTGTGACCTGAGTAGTGAATCCCAAAATGAATTTCATCTCAGTGAAAACAACCGATATTGTACTCATCGCATCGCGCTTCGTGTGTTACCTTTTTCTCATAACTTAGAAATCACTAAATGAAAACCTTTTCTTAAATTAAAATTTATGCGAACAATAAATGCACTTTGAACACAAAACACAAAACAATTTGTCTGCAATTCATTCTCACTGAAAACATAAGTTTGGCAGGAAAAAAAACAAACTTTTAGAAAAGTTCAAGAAAGCCAATTTAAGTCACATTTATATATGCAATCGACCTAGACGTTCTCGAGTACCATATATACCATATATAGCTGTGTATAGAAATTGCATCACGAATTTGAGATTTGTTGTTGGCAGAAACAAATCTATCGTTGTCTTAATGTCTTTTACACTATCCAATTTGCCTATAATTTCAAAAAGATTTTGCACCATGGATGAAAGAGTAAACTGTGTTATTATAAAAAAAATGTTGATGGTGAGCGTGACGTCATAACTCTAAGAGAAAATAAGGAAGCGAGGGAATAAATCGGACGAGCACAGAGCAGAACGATACCATTACTACGGTTCCTGGGCGGCAAGTGCATCAGAACTGCTGGCGAGAGTATTGCCTTCCCTCGCAAGCGAGCTAAAAAGTTGTTTCGTCTGTAACAACTAGTAATCGTCGCTCTCTAAAACGCAAAGCAGAACGTTTCTCATTCAAGAGTGGCTGTATCTTTTGTGGCACCAAAGTTGAATTCGGAGAACAGAGAAAACTACTGGGGAAGCTTTCAGGGTTACAACAATTAAAACGAGAGACACGATATTGGAAATTTGTTCAGAGGGAAAGGGCGAGTGGTCTGAAACGATAAAGGCTAGGCTTCTGAGTGTGCACGATTTGCCTGCTGCTGACGCGGTTTACCACCAGACCTTCAGTATAAACGTCTGCACAAAGAGGCAATTACCTAAAGTTTGTCAAATGGATGAGCTACCTCCTGCCAAAAAGAGGAAAGTAGGTCGTCCCCATGACTGAAGAAACACACCAGGTTTTTTAATATTCACGAATTTTCTTGAAGAAAATGACGACGAGCAGATAACAGTGAGTGATTTAATGGAGAAAATGGAAGAATATTTGAGTGATACAAATAGCGAAGCAAACTTCTAGAGTATTTTGGAGATAAAATCGTAATATCAGATATTAAAGGTAAGCCGAACGTTGTTACTTTTCGAACCTTTGCTGCTGCAATTTTACAAGAGTTTCACGAGCAGCGGGATGACGTGGATATCGAAGAACAAAAATGAACATCAAAACAGCAGCTAAACTAATAAGAAAAGGACGTCAAATCAATTGCGACATCAAGTGAGAACTACCCCACGATAGCCACCGATGCCAAATCACATATCCACTATCTTCCTGCTACACTTTCAGAATTTCTGGGTGTTCTTGTCTCAGAAACAAATAACTCGTTGAAGGTTGCACCATTCGGGCAGGCCATTGTTTAAGCTGCGCGGCCACGAGTCGTTGTCGTACCTTTACAGACTGGGCTTGCAGTTCGGTTGCACCACAACTTTGCCTCGCCCTTTCTTATTGGCACCTTGCATCACCACAGATTTTGTTCATCATAACCAGTAAGTGCAAATGTTCAACTAGAATACTGCGCTTGGCCAGGGAACTAATATACCTTCTTTTCATGGCTAGTTTGTCCAGTACGCGGCCTACAACGTTGACCACAACACTAGCACACTCAATGTCCGTCAATAACGTCTTGCAGGGTATGGGCATAATTGCAGTCGTTTACACCTGGCACCAAACACAATCGTGATGTCGGGCGACGCAAAGTTACTCCAGAAGTTGAAATCTCGACAACTGGAAGAGTAGAACTACATCCATGTGGACCCAGACAGGTGAACGTGAATATAGACTTGGTTCTTGTACGAGCGGAAGACCCCACTGCTAACCTCGACGTCCTGTGAGGTATCTCTACTATTTGGCACCCCGCGCCCATCTTGGAGTGGCATGATGCAATCTGTTCACCAAGGAAGGCACCAAGGCAAGTCTTCTGTTATGTTTCTTCCTATGATCGATATGAATCCGAGAGATGTCACGTCTATCTCTTTCACCATGAACTTTGTTTCTGAGCATGCTAAGCAACACGGAATTGCGAATCCCGCCATCACGTTTGATCAGCCCCTTTAATATAATACAGACGGTACCAGCTAACAGCGTTTTGCGCAATGTGATCGTGCGTCTTGATGCTTTTCTCGCGGAAATGAGCTTTCTTGGAAGTATAAGCCCTCTGATGGCGGGGTCTGGTTTACGAGAAGTCTTGGAACTGATATATGCGTCTAATGACCGGAAAGGCTATAATTGCACGGGCGGTGTGTGCGCACCTCATTGTAGACGCTGCTATGAATGCGCTGCTATATTCGGACGCTTTGGAAGTACCTGTACCGCATCTACAGCACCCAGCTAATAACAATTTATTTTGTCGATAAAGCATATCTGGCTTAATTTTCATTTCTTAATATTTTTTTTACCTTTCTATATCGTAGTTTCTGAGGAAATAACACAATTTGCGATGTGAACGGGGAAGTTGCAGCAAACAGAGAGACTGAGATTGAGCATAGAGGCATTGACTTCTGTAAAATTAATACGATAGACTTTTACATGTCACCCAAAGCAGACAACAATTACATCAGATTCTTCTGCATTTTGTACTGTAGAGTCTGTATTAGCTGATGAGTTTTCCGAGTCAGATATTCATTCCCCCATTGCACAGAGCACTCATAACAGTATATATAAAGTCAATAGTTTTATCCCCAAAATTGGTGGTTTAATAAAGAAAATGCAATATTAAGACATTTTAATCTAATATTGCAGGCCGCTAGCGTCGCTTTGAGATTTGCTAGTCTTCTTCAGTTGTGCCATTACAGGGTATGCTTCCGAAGATGGTTGTAATCTCTATTTTAGATCAGAGCCAAAGGCAAACGCGAGAGGTGCGCGAGTTTGGCATATGAAGAAAGTCAAAGATCAGCTGGGCAGGGAAGTTTGCGGAAATCTCCTGTTTCTTCACGCCGTAACCGGATGTGACACCACTTCGCGCCTGCATGGAGTTGGCAAGGCAACGACGCTGAAGAAATTTGAGAACGTACCATACTTCAGAGAGCAAGCTAGCGTGTTCAGCTGTCATTCACTTGTATCTGACGTTGTTGCTGCAGGTGAAAAGGATTCGTCACTTTTCGGTGGTAAGCCAGAGGTTGTTCTTGACGCTCTTAGGTATCAGCGATACTTCGAGAAACGTGCAACGAAGACATCTCATACAGCTATTTCAATTTAGGTTGTCAAATGAGAGCTGCAAGCGTACGCAACGAGACCGCAAGTTACTATGGGTAGTTGTAAATTGGTCTTGGCTTAGTTCGCGGTTTTTGCGTTTATTAATGGGATGAGTGAGGTGGATGTTAGCACCATAAATGTTTGTCTTTGCTATATGGACGAGGCAAATTAATTTGCTTTGGTCAATTTATCGTATACATAAAAAATCCCAAAGTACCTTGCGGTCTCATTGCGAACGCTTGAAGCTCTTATCCGACAACCTAAATTGAAATAGCTGTATACGGCCACAGAAGCTCCCTCCAAGTGCAGCAGCGGCCCGATTTTACAGCCTGCGAATCTATCTACAAGTAAAGTAGTGACAGGGAGAGGATGCAGAAATGTTGATAGAGGACTGGGGATGGAAAGTCACTGGTGATCAATTATTTCCTGTTGCGACGGGCTTGATACCTGCCCCAGACTCGCTTCTTCAGTTAATCCGATGCAATTGTTTGTCTGACTGTAGCACTATGAAGTTCATCTGTCGCAAGAATGGTATGCAGTGTTCTCCAGCCTGCGGCCAGTGCAAAGGGTCTGCGTGCACTAATTATCCTAATGCGAAAGTGAATATTCGGAAGACTAACTTGTATAGCTATGTATATTATAACACAATTATGACTCTCTAGCGAGAAGATAGGGTTGTTTTTTTTAATGTTACCATTAATTATTAATAAACTATGTCTCGGCCAATGTAAACTTTGATTAGCTCGACATTTTTACTAAATTACTATTTTATGGGAACTTTTTTCCAGATTAGGGCATGTTCTTCCTTGTTTCCATGTTGCAGCAGAGAGGGAGTTTGATGTTGATCGTATTTGGAGGTGTTCCCACGCTTGAATGTCTAGAGACTTTTAGTATATTCATAAATAGGTTATTTCTAATTGATTTATGATGAAAAAGCTTCTGTTGCAATTAGTAGCAGGTCCGATTACAAAATGCCTGGACTATTATGGAACACAACCATGCATTTTATTTGAAAATTTAGGATTGTGCTCACTGATAGAGATGTGACCGTAGTGCCCTATTTTATTGGCTTTAGTTTACCAAAGCACACTTGTGCGGTATTCTTTTCTAAGATTATCTGCGCAGTTTATTTTTCCCTGGAAGAGACGGACGAGAGATGTCCCCCTAGAAAGTACCTGAATATCGCACTATGGGTTAACAACGCATTTCACAAATTTTATTGACCACAAACTTGGTTTCATGGAAAGAAAGTACTACTTTCATGCGAGTCATCCATATGTTGAAGTCCATCCGGGTCTACAGTGTGGTGAAATTAAATGGAAGCTTCTCTTGTATTCTTGGAATTGAAGGGAATAATGTCACACCTGCCCACAACAAGCATACTAATAATTCCTTCACCTCGATCTACTAATGAATGTCTCATGGTAGTATAGATCATTGTTACAATAACATATCGATTATTTAATAAGTGTGATTGAAAAGCACAACGCAGGAAGGAAATGCCGCAAGGTAATTTTGACAAAAGTAAAGTAGCTTTTCGTACTGCTGAATGGTCCTCCAGTAACAAATAATAACTGGTAAACAAACAAGCTGCATTATTATTAATAATGCTGTTGGGTTAATCAAATGCCGACAGCTGGCTGGCGACGGGACTGAAGTCGTTAAGACCACATCTGCCTCAAGTAGCATGTAAGGTCGTGTTAACAATAACATGTTGATCATTAAGTGTGATTGCAAAATATTTTTGTTTGCCTTAAGGTGTCTCCATATTGTTCAGCCCTCTCGTCTTTTGGATTCCGTTACAGCTAGCCCGATGGTGTAGCTAAAAATATTTTACTTGAAACCAGTAAATCTTTTATCAGTCAACAAAGTGGTATCCAAACGACGTCATCATTCGTTGCCATGGCAACGCGAAAAGAGGTCAAAAATACGCTATTTTGGACCATTTGAGGCTAATAACATAAACTATAGGGTGAAAGTTTTTGTTTTTGATATATTTTTGTTTAATTGGCAAGAGAAACATTTTAACAATGTTTTAAAAAATTCTGTACATAGAGTTCAGAGCTACCTTATATTTATGTAAAAATGACATATCTCTGAAGCCTTATGTACAGATCTTTTTCAAAATTGGCACAAATGTTTGTTATGTTTATAAAACGAAAATACATAAAAATCAAAAAATTTCACCGAGCAGTTTTGAAGTTATTAGCCTCAAAAAGTTGAAAATGGGGTCTTTTTGGCCTCTTATTACGTTGCCATGGTAACAAATTTTGATGTCGTAGCCACCTAAATTTGTTCATTGGTTAAGTGTTTACAAACCTGTACTAAACGTTTTCTCTTAACTTTACTGATGTAGCTGTGATTGAATATCATAGATGTATCATAATAGGAATGTTTAAACTATTAGGAGCCACCTTAATCATTGCACTTACAGTGTGGTATTGGATGTCATTTCCTTGAATATCTTTATTGGTAATACTTCGAAGGGATTGTTGAACAGTGTCCTGCAAACGAAAAAATGTGTATAACAAATAATTGCTTTTTGCTTTTTCTTGATTAAGGCCTACCTACCTGAATAAATAAATAGTTGAATTTTATACTAGAAATTTATAAGCATGTAATATAAATAAAAAATTCCTTATAACAGGAATAGTATAGTATAAGTTAAAAGCCGTACACTGATTTGAGATTCCTGAGACCAGCAAAGGCGTTTCCGTCGATATTTTTGATTGCGTTGCTGTGGAGAAACCTGCACCAATGAAATAAAAAGTTAAAAGCTAGGTAAACCTAGGAAAAATTCCCCACGCTCGTGACATGTCATGATCACATTTTCTTGTCATTTCTTTTCTAGATCAAAATTCCCCATCTCACATTATTTATCACGATGTGTAATTGATCGGACATTAATAGTAATGAGTGGATTGTCAAACTAGGTTAAGGGGCGGGGAGGGTTGACATGATGCAAAAACACTGTGCAATAGGAAGTAGGCTGGAGTTACTAAATTACCCATTATGCATCTTTGTTTACGAATAGTCGGGGTAGAAATAGATGGCAACTTGAAAAAATACTATTGTTGTTTAATTTATATTCCCATTCTTCAATTGTTTCTATACAATTTTTTTGACCACCATAAAAACTCACGCTTAAACACCAGGGTAATCGAAATTGATGTCTTGCTTATTTCATCAAGCTCTTTTCATAGTTCTACTAGTATTTAAGAAATAAGTCATAACGAATCCATAAAATATGGTTAATCCATTTATTGGCATTCCGATAAATCAACCCGATCCTTTTCTGACTCACCCTCCCGCCTCCCCTCCTCCCCCATCCCCCCCCACCCCACCCCCCCACCCCAAAAATCCTTCCTACCCACTCAAACACGCTTATATAGAGGCGTACGTATTACAGAAGTTATCGTAAGGAAAGTTTCAAGACTGTGCCCACAATTTACTTACAAGACTTCCAGTGGCATGTCAGCAAAGGTATTTTTAGGAATGTAGGTCAAATTATTATGTATAATCATTCTGGAAAAAAATAACAAATACATGCATGTATAATAGCGAAGCGCACAATTACTATTTATAGAACTAAAACTCAGACAAACAAACCAAAAGCGACTCTCAGGGGATTCCTAATAAGGAATTTCTATTGTCAGAAATGCAAGAATAAACAAGAATAAATTATAAACTCAGACAAACATGAGTACTGACGTCATTTGTGCGCTTTGCTATTTTTGTTATTCAACAATAAATTAAGATCACATGCATACAAAGAGAACGCGAGAAAATCGTCTGCCAATGAAAATCCATAACAAGAAGTATCCGTCGATCTACGCAAGAAAATCTTCGGACAAAAAAATACCAAAAGAACTAAATGTACCCATGTGTTACACTGGAGGTCGAGTAGACGAGTTGTAAAAATACTTCACATCAGTTGTAGTGCCTCCACTATAGCTTAAGTAAATTAAAGTGCATGTGAAGAAATTTTGACCCTCCTTTTCAGTTTACTTAATAATGTCAACAGAACGAAAATAACAATGATTTATAGAGAAAAAGAAGGAATATGTTATAGCTTTTTGGCGGCTTCAAAAGTGAGACTGGGGCGAAGGATGATGTAAATAAGATGACTCGCGAGCAATGAATAAAATGTCCGCACGTATTATCTATTAAACCATTTGACTGAAATTCCGTTCACTTTGGCTTCTGTGTCTTTAAACCGGTATACCAAGGTGTTATACGACAATCTACTGTGTAATACGCTGGATATTTTGCGTGCTATCTTTTCCTTATTAGGTAAAATAAAGTCATAGTCTAATTCCTCGCGAAGCGAGGTTAATAAATTTGTCGTCCCTCGGGAGCTAAGCCGCACGAATTCGAGCGAAAATATATATATACTTGATGGTGTCGTGCAGTTGCCTGGCAACAAAAATCGCGACCGCTGACAATGGCGCACTCTCATGTTTATTCATGGTTGCCCGGCTGACGGGTACACTCTTACTCATCGTCGGTGAAACACGACCAATTTCTGATACAAATGAGAAAGAACAACAACGCTGGATTCAACAAGTGGCTGGAAATCCTTGGCCGAGACAATAGCGCTTTGCACTATTACTAAAAATAGATAGACCCCCTACGTGACTCAGACAAAGTTTGCAGTCAGATCAAAGGCTTTGTATGAGCGTGATGTGTTTTGGATATGAAAAAATCAGTGAAATCAGCGGAAAACGTGATTTGAACGGTTTGGAAGCTTCAAATATAATAAATACAAGGCAATGTTACATTAGGGAGTGAAAATCTGATTCAAGAATTGTAGATTTTGGCTTAAAATTCGACAAATTATGTGACGAGGCAGACGAGGCTGCATGATGAAATCCGATCATCGGACTTCCAATCTATTAGCCCTCATCAAATTAAACAGCAAAGAGAAAAGTAAATTTTTGTATTCTTCTTCATGACTAAGATGCGTGCATTGCTTGCTTGGAAAAGGATGCGTAAATAGGTTCCAAATGGTCCAGAATCAGTGTATTTGATACAAATACTGTACCGTTTATCGACCCGCGTTCATCATACAAGCAAAGCTGAAGGAAAGGTCGTGAAGATGACAACGCGAATTTGTTTTTAAGCAAAAATCATGTCTTTGAGTCTATATTCTAAGGGATACTGATTATATACTGTAAAGTTTGGAGAGTATATAGGCTGCAATAGTGGATAAATTAGAGAGCTGCTTACTCTCGAGTATTCGTCCAACGGGTATATTAAAACTCTTCTATTTAAACTACCCGCGGTCGCATAAACAGCATTAAAATAAACGTATCCTTTCAGTGGAGCCGCAATGGACGGATAATCATTTCTTTTCACTATAATTGAAACCTGCCTTTTTGCCATGGACCACTTTACCGCTTGGTTCTATATACTTCGTTTTTTTAAACGGTTCAGCTGTATATGCTGCAAAATGAACCTCTCAAGAGTGAAATCTTTCAGACAATAATATTGCCGCTCTCTATCAATTCTCTGCATTTTCCCCAAAATTTGAGATGTTCCAAGAATGGTTTTTAGGTTTCCTATTCAACATTGACCCAGGTGTTCGATTTTCTTGCGAAGATATTGATAAAAGCCGCATCAAAGTCTTCGCCAACACCATTTTCCCATACAAAACTCTTGCGCAGATAACACATGGAGGAGTTTGTTTGTCTGAGTCACAACGGGGGCCAAAAGTACGTGACGTCATTAGTGCAAAGCGCTATTAACCACCGAAACTCCGCTGGAGCGAGAACGGCGACTTGAAATTCAGGGCGATCGAGCAACGAAGAAACAACGAGAGCATCGATTACAAAGACTTCGAACAGCCTAGGCACACCGTTTGAGTAGGATCCAACGCCTTGACAAAATGCTGCCATTAGAATTCTGAACGAAACCGATCAGGAGATCAGCTAGAGGCGACACCGACTGGGAGCGTTGGATAAAATGATTCTGTTAACTTTATAGACGCAAAGAGAGGCGGCAATAATTTAATACACGATCAGCTAAATACTCGTGACGAATATTTTTCATACGGTAGGGAAAAGCAAACACGGATTACAGGAAAGGCTCAGGGCCATTGCCGGCATGCAACTCAACCTCTCTAGTCAAATCAGAAATTCCATCTCTCCCTCCCACATTGCTAAAATTTTGCAGTGCATCCTCCCCCGAGCTTCGCGAGGTTCTGCGAGACACGTATTTCTAGTAATAAGAATAATAATTATATCGCATAAGTTTGGGGCACTTCTCTTCTCAGCTCTTTTGTTCGTCATATCATCATTATGATAGCACTTTGCAAGCTCATTAACGTCAAAGCGTTTTAGACGCGCGCAAATTGAAGGTATTTTTATCGCAATATTTACTGTTGTTCGATCAAAAAGCAAATTAAATGTTTACAAGCAATTAAACAACTTACAGTGTCCTCAAGTTTTTAAGCCCAGTGAAAGTACGACGACTGATTTGTGAGATGTAATTAAAGCTCAGAAGCCTAAGGATAAAGTAAAAAATCATGGAAGTAATTTCTTTCAAACACTCACATGTACTATTTTTTTTTATTCTTTTGTTCTCAGAGAAGAAGAAAACTGAGTCAAATGTAACTGAGAAGTTTCCATCGATTTCAAAATGGATATGTTTTGCACAAAATCACTTTTAGCTTTGTAACTTGTTCTAGCTTTCTTAAAGAAAACTAAGTTTTACTGGATCAAACAGTTACGCGTCAAGAAAAAAAACATAATTTACGTAACAAAAAACGATTAATAACTATTAATAAGGCAATCAGAACTTTATTTGCGTGAAATCCAAGTCGGTTCCCTTACAATTCACTCATCATACCGCAGCCAGAAAATGCTCCATCGGGTATTGACTGTAGCTTGTTGAAGGACAAATCCCTGAAAGTAAAAATATACATGCATGATTGCACTTATTTAGAATAAGAAACAACAAGTGGAATTTATACAGAGTGGTCCTGTACATTTTTGATAAATTTGAATTTTGAGTAAATATAACCCGTATAGCGATGGAGGAAAGTTTCACATTTTGAAGAAAAGTGAAAATGACCGCTGCCTGCAATTTCGTGTTTTGGGGAGAAAAAATGCGTGAACTATTAGTTTAAAAAGGGAAAAGAGAAGAAAAGAAAAGAAAAAATAATGATCACATGATTGGACAAAAAAGGCGCGAAATTTTCGTGTTGTGTCGCAGTGTTTCTCAGCGAAGCTGAATAAAACCTGGTTCAAAGTTGAACCGCTCGACACGGAGTGAATGAACGAGCACAATTTTCGGAAAATGCCTTATAGTAATCACCTCTGTAATCAGTGATATAGACTTGATACTTCCTCAGTATCGTTTCTGATCTTTGTTTTAAGCGGATTGAAGTTAAACAATTTCGCAATCACGGCTGTAGGAGCTAAAACGAGCAAGTTTGTAAACAACAGCGATCGACTCAGCTGGTACTTCGATGTTTGAAAATTTGGTGCTGATGGAATGGACTAAAAAGCCACATCAACTACAGGTAACGATGTTTTAACCGTTTCTTGTATCCTTTAGCTGTGAATTTGTAAGACATACTGTCCACGCTGTAGTTCTTTCAAACTTTTCGCCGATATGTTTAGGTAGTCGTGTGTTTTTTCAATTTGTTTTGATTCTGAATTGAACTTTTCGAACTTTTTAAGACACGAAACGGACTTCACCATAGAAATTATATGCCATTTTACTGTATTTTAATTCGTGTTGTCACTACTCTGTATTCTATAGTATTCTATATTTCAGACAACACATATTCTAGCGTTTTTTATCACCTTTAATTTAAAGGGTTCATAAAGCCGCGGCTACACGTGCGATTTTTTGCTTGCACAGGTGATGCGATTTTTTACTTGTCACGTCGCCAGCGCACGGTAAAAATCGCACGTGTTGCCACTCATGAACATGCGACGCGAGAGCTGAAAAAATCGCAGAAAAAAGTCGCAAGAGTTGAAGTTTTCTTGATAAAATCGCGGACATTGTCACTCGTGTAGCCGCCCTGCAACTTTTTTCGTGCACTTGCGACGCGACAATAGGGTATCTCGCCAATAAAATTTAAGAACTAAAGCGAGGCTCGGGCTTAATTACCAACCCAGCCTCGCGCGGTCTTTGTTGCAACATTTTGTCACCAAAATTTGTCACGCTTGTAGCCTGACCACCGTGCGCTGGCGACGCGACAATTTTTCAAAAAATCGGATCACCTGTGCAAGTTAACAAATTGACGTCAATTTTTTATGCGTCTGTCCTCTTATTGATGATAAAATTCGTCATAACATTGTTAAAGTGCTGTGGATCCACGAGCCGCAGGCATAATATTTTTTGATTGACGTTAATTTCTTCTTTACAATAACAAAAACGCCAAACTCGTAAAAAACCGGATGAAATGAAGAGTGGACGCAAGGTAAACATGACAAATTGCTGAGTTTTATTCAAATTGACGCAATCATTGTCAATAAGTTTTCTCGCTTTCTCATTGGCTAACTGATAACATTAAAGAAATTTCATGATCATTGGCTAAACAAGGGACAGGATGACATCTTGCATAAATTAAAATTGTATGTGTCTGTACTCTTATTGATGATAAAAATTGACCAATCAGCATGCTAGAATAACTTCAGTTATTGTAAAACAAAAAATCGCACGTGCAGCCGCGGCTTAATGGATCCAACCCAGATGGGTCCATATGACACTGATTCCTGCAAACACTTCCCCCTCTCTTTTATTTTTGTAAATTACAAATCTTATTCTCCTTCTGACCCGCCTTAACCACGTGTCTACAGTATTCAAGTTTTCTTGTCCCGACTGCCCATCATTTCCGCTAAATACTATATATCATTGACCTCTCCCCGCATCTCCTTTACAAAAAAGGTCGATTGCATATCGTTATGTTGGAACTTACAGCCCAAGAATCACTTGTACTGTCTGAAAGAGATGACTCGGTAGCTGCTCAATCTGATTCGCTTTCAAGGATCTGAAAAAAAGATATTAGTAAGATGAAAGAAAGTTGGTCAATTACAAGTCACTTAAGTTATGTAAACCACTAATTTTGTTACTAACATCAAGAAGGATTTAGTGCTAAATTCATGTAGTAAAAGGATGCCACCTAAGGGGGCGACCCCGTAGCTGTGCAAACGATGTCTGGGATTGGCGAACGATACAATAGGCCGTTTGCACGATGGCGTCATTTGACTACAACTACCAGAATTCATTTCGCTTTTCCTTTCTTATTTAAATTTTGCAATCCCAGTGCGGTTTAAATAACAATATCCTTAATTTGCACTACAAAACAAAAAACTGAAGGATTCTTGTAGTTGTAGTCATATGACGTCATCGTGCAAATGGCCTATTGATATATCACTTGAACAATGCCCCTATCCCTAATCCCTATCCCAGCGGGACAAATCTATTGTTTTCTTAGCGAATCACAGACATCGTTCGGACAAGTGCTGGACTACTACCTAAGAGCATCAGTAGTGTAATCTGTTATGATCGTCTGTTATGATCGTCTGAAATTAAAAAGCTGATGGTCGGCTTATTGTTGATTGACTTAAAACCGGGACTTTTGTCGTTTTGCAACATCTTTGTTTATATCCCTCTACCTCTTCGTCTACTTGTTTAAGGCACTTAAAACTCTACTTACTAACACCCCATTCCTAGTGAAACGCTTGCGTCTTTAGTTAAAGCCGGACAACAGGAGATTCACATCGACGAAGTAGCCATGTAGAGCATATTTCTCAACTATATAGTCTATACAGTAATTTAAAGCTTTTTTCAGCATTTGGGCTTCTTGCCGCCGATTTATTTCCAGCCCTCACTTCTCAACCTATCTGAGGCCAACAGATTACTTCCTGATAGACTACGAGTAGTCCCTCTTTTTCCTCACGATAAGTCGAGTGGGCGAATACACGCGCGAAAATCACCTCGTACGAGAAGATGTGACTCCTGAGGAAGACAAAAAATTTATTTTGCAAGCAAAACCACCGTGATAGGAGGTTCAAAACTCATAGCAGCCAAGAAAAGTGGAAAGAAACTCTTTATTCATTTCCTTTGTCTACTTTGACCAAAATTGACATGAGAAAAAATATAAAAATTTGGTTCAATAAATATTTTGCTTTCGTTGATATCACATTGTAGGTTTCTTTAAGGTAATTCCCTGGAAAAAAAATCTGTCATAGATTTGTAATGAAACTTGGCACAAATATTGAACAAGTCATGAAGGTTCCAAAATTGCAACAAAAATGAGGGGTCACCGTGCTCGTTTTAGTGGTATACTGCTGACGAATACAGTGTTTAAAGGCATTTTCAGGCAATAACCGCGTGAAGCTAATATGCTCAATATTTCCACTGCATATTGATATTTCGCGTATAAGTTGCCTTTATACATATGTATAATCGTCTGTATCATAGAAAACGTGTCCAAAAAGCTTCAAATTTACTGAACACTCGAACAGTAGACGGTTGCTTGGTGTGCGGTCCTCTACCCAAAATGGCTTTCTTCGTAGGCTTTCTATAAACTGTGCAAAATCTGATCATAGATTTTTGCTCACTTTTTAAATTTGCGTTGGGAACACTGTCCTGATTGAATTTATGCAGTATAAAATGGGGGTCACCGTGCTCGATTTTGCGCTAGCGCTCACAGAGTCCTTTTCTATCGTGGGAAAGGCCGGCTTTCCTCACAAAAGCCGCCATTTTTTTTTTCAATCTGATGTCGCAATGTTTATGCGCGGTAGGGATGCGCAGTGCAAAACCAGGGAATCACCTTAATTTTCTCCTTAAATCGATTTCGGTGAGTTAATTATCGCTGTTAAGATAGCAAAATAGCTTGGTCACATTTTAAAGCTTGGTGAGAGGTTCAAGGCATCTATTTCGTGAGCCTGAAATATATTAACACCGATAAAAAAAATAGCGTAATTTAAGAAGATTTAAAAACTGAAATTTACGAAACAATTAACAGTGTGGAGAAAAAGAGCTCAAAAAAAATCTTGAGTTCCACATGGGATTTGAACCCATAACCTTCCGTTCTCTAGTCGGATGCTCCAACCACTGCATGAGCTACTGGAAGTCCAGTGGCGAGCAGGTCACTCACGGACCGTACCTCGCAGCCACAAGTGAAGTCTTGTTGAAGTCTTTCTGTGGTACAATTTATTTCGATAAAAGCATATAGAAAGTAAGGAAGACATAAAAAAAGGTTTGGAGAAACTCGATCCTTCTTCGACGCGTACCTAAAACAGGAAATATAACAGGAATACTTGCATCGCTGCAGTTCAGTGTTGATTGTGGATTACAAATAAAATGTTTGTCTACAAACATTTCTTTAACGGTAAAAGAACGTATACGAAAAAGTGAACAACCACACTTACAAGGCGGAGACAAGTGATATGTTGGAATTCCCGAGCCGTGATATATCACTGATCTGGTTATTGTTGAATATTCTGAAACAAGTAAAAGTCATTAAAAGTCACGGGTTTATTTTATTTCATTTTGTTTTTGTTTTGCATTTTCTTTATCATTTTAAGAAAATAACTTATACAAGAGTTATTGCACTAAACACGGATATACTCATTAATAGATTGAATACTTATTTTATAAAACTATACCTAATTTGAACAGGAAATCTCTAGCTGAGGCCAAAAAAAATACGCTAAAAGACTATTGAGCCAGTTTTACAGATTGGAATTTCGAAAAATGGACAACAACGACGATCGACAAGAAACAACAACGAAAATAGCAGTAATCTTGAAGAGAAAAATAGACATTACGTTCTAGTAAAAACAAATAGAGGAAGTAGGTAGGACATATTTGCGTGTTTGCCTTTAACCTGTACTTTTGAGGCACACATACACATGGAAAGGAATTGTGAATATAAGGAAAAGTAGGAATTTTGTACTTTCATATACAAAATTACCCAGGAAGCGTGTTTCGAACTCCAGTGAGTTTTGTTGTTTCGACGCTCGATCTTTTTTGTAATGTGTTCAATAGACCTGTGTCTGGTCAGGGTGGGACGAGAAGGCTCGTGGGTACCCTGTGAACCTCTACTTCTCGCACATAATTAATAAATCCTTCATAACTTACAACTTTGGCATGAATGAAGTAGGACCTGTCAAATCCGGTATGTATCGTAAATGATTATAGTCAAAGTACCTGGAACAAGAAATAGAATAGAATTCACTAATTACACCACTTTATTGCGAGTAATGAATTAACTAATCTTTTTTTCTTGAAATACAATTTTTACTTTAATTGTTACAGAAGTTCCTAATCTTACAATATTATTTATCACTAATTGTACATGTACCTTGAAGAAAACTGATAGGGACACTTATAAACAATACGAGATCGTTGCCGGCACTCACAATTCATTGAGACGTTTGAAACGCACAAATGTTCCATCAGCTATTGTAAGAAGCGCATTCCCACTTAGGTCCCTGTTGGAAAAGAAAAACAAATGCAAAATGGCATTTCATTGTAACATTTCTAGAGATAATGTTTAGGGACACTCCACCCTTTTAAAACCAGTTTAAAAACAACTTGAAACCCGCCGATAATTAAAGTAAAAATGAAGCAACTTTCATCTCAATCCCCCCCCCCCCCCCCCCCCCAACAAAAAAAACTGTAGTTTATGTTGAAAGTGTTATAATAATTATGGACCGCCACATCATTCAAAAGTGGTAT
Organism: Cladopsammia gracilis; assembly: GCA_022457155.1. NCBI lineage: Eukaryota > Metazoa > Cnidaria > Anthozoa > Scleractinia > Dendrophylliidae > Cladopsammia > Cladopsammia gracilis. The sequence continues at coordinate 432,425 of JAJGOT010000150.1, read as the reverse complement.
AAGTTTACGACTGATGATCGAAAAAACGATCGCTATGGTTGAAATTATCGATTGGTGATTGAGCATAACGATCGTCATGGATGAGATTATCGATTGGTGATCAAGAATTATGATCGCTATGGTCAGAAAAGCGATTGGTGATCCAGAATAGCGATCGCTATGATCAGAAAAGCGATTGTAGATCCACAATGACGATCGCTATGGTCAGAAAAGCGATTGTAGAACCAGTGAGAATGACGATCGCTATGGTCAGCGATCGAATATTGAAAACATGGTCGTTGTGGTCGAAAAACAGATTGGTGATGAAAACGATAATTCAAATGAACTAACTGGATATATCGAGTGTCGATTTGTGATTCAGAATGTCGATCGCTAAAGTGAAAATATCGACTGGCAATTGAAAATTGAAAAGGGCTGGAAACAAGCGGGAGATACTTCACTCAATGAAAAAGCTTATTAAAGCTTATTATATAAAGACCATTTTCGCGCCACGTTGGGGAAAAACATGGCGTCGAACAGGAACACGCTATATAGTAGACTGTCTTGCACCAACATTAAATGCTATGAGGTTATACGTACCCTTCCAAACATTGGGAGACCTGAACAGTTTTTATAGTGCAAAGAAGCTAAGTGCTAAGAAGATCATAAATTTGTTGTCTGTAAACCCTGAACCAGGAGCTGAACCAAATACTTTTGAATATTTCAAAAATTTGTCAAAAGCCATTTTAGTTAATGGTAATGATCTTGGGGGCCTTCTACAGTTTTTGACAGGAAACAGTATTATCATTTGTGACATCACTGCTATTGCGAAATGTCTCTACACTCGATGAACTAAAGAAGCATTATACGATTGCGATTACGATTACGATTTCTGTAAAAATGCTAACGCCCTACTATGACAAAAGAAGTGAGCTTATAGAAGACAAGGGATTAGTATTCCTAGGTGAGCGGTTGCTGGTGCCCCCTTCCCTGAGAAAAGACATGTTGAAGCAAATTCGCCGATCGCATATTGGAATCGAAGGATGTTATGTTGCAGTTAATTTTTTATTTCAGGTAATTTTTGTTTTCCTTTGTTTCAAATTCACTGGCATATATTACCATACACAAAAACAATGGAAAAATAAAAATTACCTGAGATAAAAAAATTAACTACAACATTTACATCGCGCTAGGGAGGTCCTGTATTGGCTACTCATGAATATGGAAGTAAAGGACTTTGTTTCCAAATGTTCAATCTGCCAGTCTTACAAGCCAGATCAGTGCCGCGAGGAACTGCAACCGTATCCGGTCCCGTCGCTTCGCGTCCCTGGTCGATGCTTGGTGCCGATTTTTTTTATCTCGGGCAACAACAGTTCCTTGTACTGGTCGACTACTGGAGTGGTTTCTTCGAAGTCCAGGAAGTTAAAGTGGCCACATCTACTAGCGTGATAGCTGCATGTAAAGTCCAGTTCGCACGGCATGGGATACCAGACGTGCTAATTACCGATAACGGAACCCAGTTCACGTCATCAGCGTTCAGTGCATTCGTGAAAGAGTGGCAGTTTGAACATCGAACTTTCCTACCAACTCATGAAACGCTCCTGAGGCAACCATCCCACCAGGGCACAGCCATCAAACTGGCCGAGCGGCAGGCAAGACAAGCTCAACAGTACACAGTATTTTTCAAAGAGTTAAAATAACTCCTAAAGTGAAGTTAAATTAACTCCTTGCACTGGAGTTATTTTTTTCGGAGTTATTTCAACTCCAAAAAAAGAGTTATTTCCCCCCCAAAAGCAGTTACCTTACTGTATAGTAGAGTTAAATTAACTCCATTAGTGGTCGGAGTTATTTTAACCCCAGATTCGGAGTTAAATTTGGAGTTAAAATGACCCCAAAAAAGGGATTATTCTGAACCTAAAATTTTTACTCCACTTTTGGAGTTAAAATAACTCCTTGAAAATTACAGTGTACAACAAAAAGTTTCGCCCTCTAGTGGCACTAAATTGTGGACAGGCCATCAGGATGCGACTCCCTGGAAGGCAGGAATGGAGCCTGGGGACATGCACGAGAGCCTTGGAGACAAGGTCTTATGAAGTTGAAGTCTGCGGCAGGCGATACCGACGCAGTCGTCGACAACTGCGAATGACCCCTGAAACAGCACCACCTATGAGTCCCATAGAGCTAAATCTGCTCGAGTCCACTATCAAACCCGAGCCAAACCTGATTGAGCCTGGACCTCCACCACCGGAGCTCCACGTCGAAACTGAAGCAGAGAGAGGGCCACCTGACACTAAAATGGGAACTGAGATAGAGCCACAAAGGATTGAAACCCGCCGATCAGAGCGCAGACGTCTACCACCTGTGTGGTATCAGGATTGCCATATGAACTGAACGTTGAGCCGTTGATTACATGAACTGAACATTGAACGATTAAGCCGCTGAATATTTGTTTTGTTTCAACAAAGAACACTAATCTTTTTTTATCTTTTTTTTTTATTCTGAACAGTGATCGGAACATTAATTAATTATTTAAATGCAAAAGCTATAAAAAGGAGAAGATGTCGTGATATTGCGTTACACTGTCATTGCACGTTGCCTTGCACGTGCACTTAATCTATCAGCCAATCCGGTACAATCTTGTATGATTATATAACAACAAGTCAGAATTAGCAGATTACGACATACGCACGCGGTCAGACATCGAAAGGGCATTTTAGTATGGAATAAACACGCATTGAACGTATTCATATTCATAGAATCGTGACACCTAGCAGGCAAATAATTCTTAATGACGTTTTTATGTAAACTGTTAAACAATCCCCTCCAAACTTAAAAATTATGCCAATCAATGGGGGAGCAAGGACAGAAGGGTTGAAATGTTTCTATTCTGAACTATTTTCACTACAAGCTTCCCCATCCTCCTTGATGGATTTAAAGGGTAAATAAAAAAAGTAAATGAAGCTCTTTGAGAAGTCAGTACACAGAAATGGGAAACAGAAACTTCACCTGCTGGCTTACAGCCCCCTCTCCTCCCATGCCATCCTTGATAATCAAGGCATACTATAGTTATAGGGAGCTGATATATTGATAATAAGTGATACAACTCAAGGCTTCGCTGCAACAAATATCCTAGTAAGCCAAAATTCTCCCAACTATGAAATCTATTGCCCCCACCAGCACTTAAGTCTGTGCAAAGAATAGCATTTTTATTTCTTGTCCCAAAAGCGGCTTGAGGGTTTTGGTCTGTCATTATCATGTTTTGTAAAGTCCTGATCTTAGCAGCAGAATGCTTGGGTTGAGAACTGCAAATTATTTAGTAAATGCCCCTTTTCATATTGCCAGTTTGTTTTATTTGTTTAACAGATAATCATCAATATGGTGATAAACTTTAACAACAGAAAAATGCATCAATGATTTTATAAGTCTGTTAAATTTATTTCTGTGTTGATTCCTCAACTTATTAATATTGTCTATACCGCGATATTTGCTGGGTTGTGCTCTAGCAGTAGCCTGCTATGATGCATAGCAGCCCCAGGTTGTTTACTTTCGTCTTCGGTTGACAATAAAAACTTATTCTTGTTTGGCTGCTATTCAAAGGAAAAAGAGCAGACTGAAGCCACATTTTGCTGTTGAACCTAAAAGAAAAAGGAAAGACTTCATTAGGAAGCCACTCCATGAAAAGAAAACAATATAAACAATCATGTTATTATAATTGCTCATATATTTGCAATGTTCAAATCTCAGTGTCTGTAGATTGCACAAGAATATGAATCAAACATCATGTTATTCCTCAGAAGACAGAAACTTTAATCTCGAAAGGTCAAAGCGGCCTTAGAAATTACAATAAAGCTGCTTGAAATCCCAGGTGTTTACCTCCAAAAATCGCCAAAGTTTGATCGCTAAGAACACAAAAGCAATAAGAGGTACGATGGTGTACGACTTCCTAAAATTAAAGAATAACTATTTCTGCAATAGATGGTGAAATTTTCTTGGCTTTGGTTGACTACATGACGAGGAGAAAAGCCGCTATATTGGACAGGTTTGCCAGGAAGTCAAATAATGACAAAATCAATGAAGATAATAATAAGAAAATGTAATAAACAGTTACTTTAACAACCCACCTTTCGTCCCAACTCTTTCATTTGAATAAAAATGCACCAGATCTAGAAATATCCGCACATAAAACCTTGATATCTTGTGTGTTGCGATTCCTTCCGAAAAGACTTGTGAATAAACACAGTGATGTGATTGTAATACCCTGGCGTGCGTTTCTCGAAAGTCCCGAAACCTTTTCGGGCCCGAAAGGTAATTTTAAAATTCAGTTTCTAACGAATATACTTCTCTTTCGGTCCTCCGAAAACGATAAACTAAAATGCTCGACGAAACGAGAAATCAATCCAAGAACAGAGAGATGACCTAAACACGAAAGAGTGAAAATGGCCGCCATTACTATCACTGAAGTGACGCCTGATTGGACGAATGAAGTCACGTGGACCCTCTGATAACCTGGGAAGTTTATAAGTTAACAATAGCCCGGAGAGTACTCCCCGAAAATTTGGATGGGGGTGCGCGGCGCGCTTCTTGAAACCCTTACCCTATTTCAGACCATACCCTTTGGCACCGCTTATATAAAGGAGTACCCCCACTCCCCGGAAAAAAGTTAAGAGTGACTAATTTTCATATCTGTACCCGTACACTATATCTCGTTTACGCTTGCGTATTAACGAGATAAAAATGGGTAACTTTGTAGCTCTTGACATATTCACTTCGTTTAGATCTTTCATTATCCGTTTAATTATATATATATATATATATATATATATATATATATATATATATATATATTGAATAAAATAAAATAGTGAAGCAGTAGCTATAACTGAAATCTACGATATTGAGTAAACCATAATATATATAATAAGTTTTTCTTTTCAGTCATATTACTAGGAGCTTAGTAATTTTTGTTCTTATTTTTGACAACCCGCCTCGATTAGCATGCTAACTGCGGGTTGTCAATGTTGAAAATATTGTTATATTTATAATGAAATAAAATTGTTGTTGTTGTTAATGTTTGGGTATTGTGTGCATCCTTCTTGCGAACTTAACTAAATTAGGACATGGTAGCCTATATTAAACCTTCAAATACTTTCAAACATCCCATCCGGTCCTCCTACTCAGTCAATCTTATGTGGGGAAAGCGAAATGCCGCGGAACAATAGAGCATTTGCCTACTTCTTACACGCATTGTTACTTAATAAGAAAAATGCAACTTCGATCCGTTTTTGGAGTCAAGAAACTGCATTCAGAATCTCAGCAAAAAGAAAGCAATCGTGTGCAACGGGTACAGGAAACATCTGTAAAATTGTTACTGACTTATTAAATTATTTAAATGTAAAGCATCCAAGCATTTGTGAATTGGTCAAGCGGAAAAAAAAATATGTCACTCAGTATGGTTATAATTCGTAATCACGGAGGCCAAATTTATAGTATAACTGATATTTATAACATTCATGCTATTGCGTATACAAATCTCACATGATTACGTATTAATCAATTTTTATGCAAATTTTAAATCTCTTTATTTCGCTTTCTATATTTTTAAATTGAGAACTGAAAACGCTAACAACTTACAATTTTCTAAGTTCGTCCGCTGGCCCTTCCAAGGTACCTGGACCTATGTGCGACAGCATATTGTCTTCAAGGTTGCTGCAAAATTAAAACATTTAGTTTTTAGCTTACAACGTATACGTTGTGCTGTCAAACGGTAACTGAGCTTTTATGCAGAACCCGAATACTGTAATGAATGAATGAATGAATGATTAAATCACTTTTATTTGGATACGGTGGTTACATAAGTTTAAAAACTTCTTTACATGAAAGCTGAACGAGAATCCTCCTCATTTTATTCATGAGACAGAGACAATAGCCTATGACGTATTCGACGTTAATATATTCCACCTCGCACTAATGAGATTCCACACAAAAACCCAGAAATTACAATGCGCCCTATACTACTGATATTACCATGACGACGATAAACAAGTGAAATTTTGCGCGATCAGGATCCGACATTAAGACAACTGCGTCACTTAATAAAGCTTTCTTTTGGAGCCAAACGCTTGCTACACTTTAATTGTGTTATATTTGACTAAAAATGGTAAAAAATTGTACAAACCATTAATTTGTAAAGTTTCTTATTATTGTTTGTTCGAGAATTGTTCTACTTTAAAACTGATGGCTGATGAAGTTGACCTAAAAATCACTTGAGACCAATTACCATCGGGTGCAAGGGCATCTATGGGAAATGGGCTTTCTTAGTACTCTCCTACAGCAAACTTACAGTACTTTCAAGTGTTTCATTGCTCGGAAGGTTCCACTCTGGATGTGTTTCAGTCCACAGGTGTAGAGGTATCTAAAATGTACAATGTTTCTGTAAGTTTGATTTGTTGACAAAACAAGAAATGTTTTACAGTGTACTCATATGCTCAGATAAATACCTGCTGATACTTTGAAAATAAGTGTATTGCTTAAAGACATCCATATGCATTGCCGAGAACATTTTGGTCCCCAGCCTCAACTACCACAAGTGTGCTGTGGGACAGACGTTTAAATCTATGAAGTTTATATAAAGTGCACTGATAAAATAAGACAAAAAAGTACGTAATCACATTGTATAATTGTAAAGGAACAAAGTTGATAAAAATATTTTGTGCACATAAAAATTCTGATAAAACAATTAGAAATTATAACTTAAAAACAACACCTCAACGTTTAATCTAAAAATGTCATCTATTTAGCCACCTGAAATGTAAAGTTCAGTTGCTGTTATTGCCAAAATGGAGAATTGTTCGATGATGACGAATTTAAAAATCTGACAAGACAATATCCCCTATGTTAAAATCAATCGCAACCTTACAGGTATTCTTGTTTGCAATCATGGCAGATTTATGGTAACGAAATATAACTTTAAAAACGCCACTGGTTAAAGCGCGAACGCCGCCGCGCATTTCCCTTTCGTAAACGGTCGTTGCCATTTTAGCGACACTTAGAAAAATTTTCACCAATTTTAGAATTATTTTTTCTATCAGAAAAGGAAAAATGGAATATAATTACTTGGAATCGAACCCGGAACCTCTGCATGCTAACACCTCTCTCTTACCACTAGACCACTGGGTTGATCCGGCAAACCCAAGAAAAATTTAATTATAAAAGATGCTTTTCTTAATATATATCGATAACGGGTCACCCTAACCCTAAATCTTACCTAACCGTGAATCTAGCTTAGATCTAATAATCGCTTTACCTAGGCCCAATTTGATCTAATAATGATAGCCTATTTTCGTCCCAATCCAGGCATAAACTAGAGAGAAATACGGCATCGACCATTACAAAAGGCTTGGTTACTAATGAATGTTAATGATGGCATCGACCGTTAAAAATGGCATCGACCGTTTGCTAATAATGGCATCGACCGTTAAAAATGGCATCGACCGTTTACGAAAGGGAAATCAGCAACGCCGCCTGATTTCATCAAGAGCATCCTGTTAGGCTCAACAATGAGTAGCACAGTAGAAGAACCCGCAGTGCACAGTTGGGGAAAGGGATGCTGGTCACACCTCCTTAGTTTTGGCCTCGAAATTTGGCCTCCTATATGTTAATGACAAAACGAGCAATGTCTCCTATATGTAAATGACCTCTCGGAAGCGATCAAAACGAGCAATGTCGCCATGTTTGTCGACGATACTGGTCGTCTGGATGGCTAGTCGACAGCCTCTGGTCTTAAAGTGCCTATCACCCCAGAAAGTTATTTTCAGAATCAACTCTATGTACATTGAATAGTTGAATGGTAAAATATTTCTTGTTTTGAACATCGTGTTAGTGAGTTATAGAGATTTAAATTTACAAAATGCTAATTAGATGACGTCAACCGGGGAATCATTTATTATACAACTACTTGTTTTCACCTCCAAGTAATATTTTTTACGAATCAATTGACTATCCACAGTTTATTGTAAGTATTTATCAAATTAATTATCCTCAAGCTGTAAACTGCGCATTGTAAATTGGCGTAGAAATAATGGTAAATTCCCGGGTTGACGTCATCTAATTAGCATTTTGTAAATTCAAATATCTATAACTCACGTGCACAAACGCGACGTTCAAAACAAGAAATATTTTACAATTCAACTATTCAATGTATATAGAGTTGATTCTGAAAATAACTTTCTATGCATGGGTGAAAGGCACTTTAAGTTTAACGAGTCTAAATGTAAACTACAAAGCATCACAAGAAAGACTAAGTCTGTAGTGTCATCATATCTACTAAAACAATGCTACAACCCTAGAAACAGTAAAACCTGAACGTGGTTTATGGGTATGGGTCTCCAACAATCTGAGGTGGCATAAACAGGTTATTGAACCGCAGACAATCCGCGCCAACAAGCTCGTAGGCTATATCCAAAGAACACTCGACGCCTCAAAAGCACCGTGGTAAGGCGATCAGTGTACCTTACTCTTGTACGTTCTTACTTCGCATATGCATCGCAAACAAACATTACCGAAATTTCATAGCAATAGTATAGATACTAAGCATTTCAAAAACACGACACAATGTTTAAGTTTGGAAAACATGCTTCCGATACTTCAGTATCCATCATCAGTTCAGGATGTTTACAAAATTTGTAACTGTATATATAAAGTTAATAACAAAGAAATAATCTCACAGATTTGTAATTAGCTATTATTTCTACTATTTATAATCAACATTTTTTTGTTATGAACTTTATATATACAGTTACAAATTTTGTAAACATCCTGAACTGATGATGGCAGTATCCGAAACATGTTTTCCAAACTTAAACATTGTGTCGTGTTTTTAAAACAAATATTAGCATGAATATTTAGATATGACATTTCTTAAAATAAACCACAGTTTAAATTTTGTAAGTGTGCAACCTTCTTTGTTACCCGTAGTTCGTTTCGCTAGACCAACAAGAACTTCGGAAATGTAATACCTCCACTTACCAGATTTGCTGAGAAAACAATAGAACAAACAACACAACAATGGACCCTAGCCCAACCCCTAGCCCTGAAAACAATAGAGCTGCGTGATACCCAGGTTCAATGAAATTAGAGGTTGTTAAGAGCTGCGTGGTATCTGGAACTATTAGAATATTGAATACTCTGGCTGGCTTAATTTGAGCATGGACAGCTTGGCCGCTTTTAAATCCGCTATGCTCCGTTGAAAACTCTGACAGCGATAACCCTCGTACTTTTAAGACAGTGTGTTTGAAATGCAATAGTTCCCGTAGCCTCGTCCGTCCGCCTGTGTCATGTTGTGATTAGTATCTGTCTGTTCGTTTGTATTATTTTAGTCAGAATTCCATTGTATTGTTTTATCTCGTTAATGCGCATGCGCATAAGCGAGATTTCGGAATCAATACAAAAAATGGACAAAAGTTGTTAACAAAGGCTTGTTGTTTAACTTTGTGGACTTTTGACCGGGGGTATTAGTTCTTTATACAAGCTCTATTAGGGCATTGAGGATATGGTTGGTTAAACCGGTTAGGATTTCAAGAAGGGCGTCGCATACCGCCACTAACATTTTTGTGGAGTACCCCCGGACCTATTGTTAATTACCCCAGGGTATTAGGATGTCATGAACTTGTCACACCCACCGCATATGGAAACCTTCAAATTTGCAAACAGTCGCCATTTTGAATTTGGCAAGACCGGGTCCATTTTGCGCTGGTAAGCGCCGATATTGGACATTTTCACGTGCTTAAGTGTTTGTACTGTTTGTACTTAAGTGTTAAGTCATATTTTGTGAGGTGACAAAATCAGAGGTTTGTCGATTTATAGTAAGCTTACATTGTTTGAGCTAGCAATGACTAAAATCATGTCGCCAAAATACTTCCATCTTTGCATCTTCATATAGCAATGTACCTGTTCTGACCAATGTAGTGATCTAAAAACTAAACAACTTAATAAGGGGTTTTACTGATAATCAATAACATCAATTAACCACTTTAATTCACTGCCTATTGAACATTTTTATCTCATAAATTGTCCGATCAAGACTTACAGGAATGTCATCCGTTCAAGACCAGAAAAAACGTCTGCTGATAAGTAAGGTCCTAACGTCGGATTTTCAGACACACTTCTGCAAAAGATTCACAGACGTTCGCACAATGACTCAATGTGATCATTTATTTAATGAGATGTTAAATGCAGTTTTCGGTCACCTCCAAACATATACATTTTTTGCCAATCAAAGTTACTTGGTGTCTGCTATGTCTTACGTAATTATTGGAGCCTAGTGTAAAGACAACCATTGTGCAACTGAAAAACTGGAACACTTGCGTAAACCTTTGAAAGACAAAGTATAATGTTTTTTGATTCACAAAAAAAATGTATTTTTTGATTCACATCACAGTTATTGATGATATTATTTTGTTAATTTTAAGAGCCATTAGTACTATTGTTTTATTTTTAAATTCATTAAGTTTAAATTGTGGCATTTGTTTACCCTAATTAAAACTATAAATTTGCAATAATTAGTTATATTGTATGTAAGTGATTACAAATTGTTTGTTTGAAGTAGTTATTATAACAGACAGTAACTTGACTAAAGCCGAACGACAGGCACTTAAACGACTGGAAACCGACAAAGACATTGTCATACTACCTGCAGAAAAAGGGTGAGTGACTGTTGTTATGGACAAAACAGACTACTATGACAAAATGGACACGCTTGTTAATGGCAAACAGACCTACGCAGAACTTAAACGAGACCCGACTGCCGCACTGCAACGAAGACTTAACGGTAAACTGCTCGACCTTAAGAAGGCTGGCGCTTTTGACATTTCACGCTACTACCGACTGAGAAGTTCTGTACCGCAACCAGCGAAACTGTCCGGACTACCGAAACTACACAAACCTAACGTACCAATGCGACCCATAATCTTTTTCTGTGGGTCCCCGACATAACAACTGTCAAAGTACTTGACTAACGACAGACAAGGAGCAGTATACAAGATCAAATGCTGCGACTGCCAGGCCTCTTACATCGGTGAGACCCTAGGTACTTGGAGTATCCCTGATCATAATGTATGGTACTTCATATATCCCTTATTGTAATGTATTTAGATATATTGCAGTGTAATTTAGGGTCGGATTACAGTATCTGGGTTGAAGCACTGATTTTAGTATTTATCGAAAGGGTTAGTTCTTATATATGGTCTGGACTAGCAGCATGTTATCTTATATCCCTTAAAAATTACAATTTCCGGCAGCTAGTCCTCGGTGGTGTAGTGGATAGTGTGCATGGAGTAGATCATACGGCCCGGGTTCGATTCCCTATTCTGCTGTTTTTATCTTCTTTTTCTACTAAAATAAAAACTAAGTGTTTAAATACAAAATAATAAGGGATACACCAAGTACATACCGGTGAGACTGGCAGAAATCCGTTGAACATACGACTGACTGAACACAAACGGGAGACAAAAAATGGTGATGTCAACAATCACATTGCTGAACACCATTTACACACGAATCACAGAATTGACTGGGACTCTGCCGAATGCGTTACTTACAGTACGGACTATTACAAACGACTCGCTCTAGAAAGTTGGTAACTTAGAACAGACACCACTGAACAGATGCCAAAAGCTACAAACGACTTGTCAACAGAACAGACAAACAATAGACTGAACTCACCGACAAATTTGACTAACAATACAACGACAGAAATTACACTAACAATACACGGATCGAAACGCACCAATCACTAACTTGAGTCTCTACAGCCAATAACATCACGGCTAAACTGACCAATGACAGCAATAACCAGACGTATATACCATCAACCGACTATTCGCACTGCATAAATCATAAGCAGAGCATATAACTCCAACAAAATATGAATAAATTGTCATTCCTTCAAGTGCAACGGCGAAGGAAATATACCAAATGTAAAGCAATTGGCATTTGGGTGTTACGGGTGGGTGTACGGGCCAGGGAAATTAACTCACCCTCCCTCCCACCCCTCTTTCCGTTCGCACTGTGCCTCTCGTCGTGTCGCCGAATTTCATCCCAGACCTTAATGCGATGAGATGATTGTTGCAGTGCGTAATAGTATACGATTCCAATTCACATGACTCTGAAAATGACTTCCGCTCAGGTTGTCGAAACGTCAATCAATGTCAACAACAACAGTTCTTTTCAGAACTACACTCAGTAACCCGGACGATCACACTCGACAGACGCTGTAATTATTATTATTGGTAGTTTTGCAATATAATATATAGTTTTAATTATTGGTAGTTTTGCAATATAAAAAAGTTTTTTATGAAGTTGTTTGGTAACAGAGAAAAGAAGTTAACAAATGAATGATATGCGATAGTTTTGCTGTATTTTAAAGATGCACACTGAAATCTGCAAGCCAACATTTGCCTGGCTTACAAAATATGGATAAATTACTTGACCGTCATCAACCAGGATCCATTTTTGTTTTATATTGTTTTAATCTTTATGAACTGAAAAATAAGAAAATTGATAAGAGTAAATAGTTGTAAATAAGTGAATTGTAGAGCTATAGGCTACTTTAAGCTGTTATAAAAATCTTCTCCATGAGCGCTATTTTTTGTAAATAATGTGCTTGTACTTGTAAATGTGCTTAAAAATCACATTAGATTTGCGCACAAGATTTCAGAAGGGAAAGTTTATTTCACTTGTTCCTGTTAAGACATGAAAGATCTTACATGGAGGAATATGTATATCCCATAAAACCCCGCAAAAAGTATTATGTGAAATACCATAAAAGCTCTACATTATTACCTTATTATAGGAAATTAACAATGCACTTTATTAACGCGATTTTACAAAATTCGCGTTAATTTAATGTAACTTAATTAACGTCGATGTAAATTTAATGCATGCTATTTTACAACATTGTTATTTTAAAGCACCTTTATTTCATTACAAAACCTTATTAGTTCATGACTCCTCTATTGGCTCTTCAGAGTCACTATCTGACAGGACGTCTTAGTTTAAAATCGAGTTCAAAATGTCTTTTGATTGATCTTGATACTACTTGCACTTGTCTTGGAAGGTTTTATTGACGGAAGCCAAAACGCAGTTTGGCGTTCAGAAATGTAAAGTGCAAGTTTGCAGAATTATGAAAATCGCAGTAAATAAAGCAAGATGCTTATCGAAAAATTCGCGTTAATTTAATGCATGTAAACCTAACTTTTGAAAAATTCGCGTTAATTTAGTGTAACGTAAATTTTCTTCGCGTTGTCAACGTGCATTGTTAATTTCCTATAATTCTTGGTTTTCACATGACGTCATAAAAATGCAAAACTCTAAAGTATACATAAGTAACAATCTTAAGGCTTGAAATGAAATTAACCCCACCCCCTTTGGAAGACATACTTTTGAAAGAGTGCTGTTTGTAGTTTGTAATAAATGCTTGGCGCAACGCGAGGAACACGTTATTTACCCAACACGTTTTAAGAGCAAGCTGGGTCTATTTACATTCCTCTGGTATCATATTAACTGAAGAAACTCCATCCCCAACTTACCCTCCCCCTCCCCCCCCCCCCCCCCCCCCCACCTTTGAGTTATTATCACGAATTCAAGGGTTACCACTGTGCATTGGCATGCAGCTCGTTTGTCGCTTCAAGCTTGTACAACGAGGCGAACACTATACATGACTTTCAGGGTTTCTTATGTAATTTTTGTAATGTATCGCGCAACAGTATTTTAGAAGAGAAAGTTTGCTACGGGACTTTGGCTGAACAAGATTTTTGAAAATTTTTTCTCTGACCCAAACAAATTTACTTAAGTAACAAAGTAGCTTGTGTTCGAGAGAACGGGAGTCCAGGGAGTCTACTGTAATAGCGCCTGACTTTTGGCACAACACACTCTTGAATGAAACGATTTGAGCTCCAGAGATCACAAATAAATCACCACTAAAGCCGCATGTTCAGATATATTCATTACAGTTTTTTTTTTTGCCTTCGATGTAAGTTTCGCAACACACTGCCGAAAAATCATGGAGGCTGCCGGAAATTTGGAACTATATAATCGCAAATTTTGTAACATCGCAAGCTGGCAGTCTGGGGTTGTGAATTGATTAGCATCACAAACAAGTGAAAAATTTGTAAATTTCGCAACATGCACACTGCCGAAAACTCGTTAAGCTAGCGATTTTTTGCAATTTTCGCAAATTTTCTAACATCCGCAAGCTGGCCCTGGGCCGGGATTATGATGAACGAGTAACGCAAAATAGTGAAAATAGTAAAATTTGTAACATTTGTAAATTTACCTGCATTGTGGCGAAAAATAATAAAGATCGCAATATTTGTAAATCTTGAAAGACTTAACCGAAAAATCGTAAAAAAATTGTTAATTCTGTAACTGCATGCAATTCTTAACATAGGTGGAGAGAGGAGACCGAGCGCTTTTTCGCAGGCTAAACATTTCGTTAAAACATTTATCGTGCTGTAGTCTTGAAAGTCCACAGATCGGTTTTAATTTACCATACTGAGTTTGAAGTAAAAAATGTAGAGTAAACAGATTTAAAATGATGAAAACATTTTATCGTGACATAAATATGCATTGTGTGAAACGAGACAACTGCATGGTGTAATGCACTGGTCAGCTGCATTACCAACGAAAGTTTACAGCCGAGCGATCGAGCAACAACTCGTTTTAAGCTTTGCGTTTTCACGAGCTAAAAAAACGAAATGAAAAAAGGAAGAAAACAGTTATTCGATGCCTCCACCATGATTCGAACTCGGGAACCGGCATCGTTGTTAAGTTTATGGCTCAGCAAAACAGCCCGCCAGTCGATTGCGCCACAAAGTCAAAAACACTCTGTAGGGTTATATTTCAATATTTTAACCATATGTGCAGTTCTCTTTTTATTTCAAACAATGCGCAGTTACATCACGCTAAGTCATGTTTTTCAGTTCGTCGTTTTCGACGCAAAATTTGGTTTATTTGAACTTTTACAAATGGCAGCGAAACTTAACTCATTTTAAAACAACAATTAACGTGCTGTAGCGTTTTCCTAAGTATTAAACGTTCATTAGTTTAACTTTTTTATTCATAATCGCAATTCCACTACAAAAATACTTACAAGTAGTTGACACGTTTGGATTTTGATAGAATCATTTTTAAGGCTTGTAAGGATAGCTTGTTGTTCGCCAATAAGCTAAAAAGGAGAAACACAGTCAGCAATTTTCCTGTTGCAAGACATCTTTTTAAAGGTAACTGGTTCATATTGCTTTAAGAACAAAGTGGCAGTTCTTGAAAATCTGTGTTGATAATGACAAGTCGCTTAATTTTGTGCCACGTGTTGTGCCACGTGTTGTGCCGCGTGTTGTGCCACGTGTTGTGCCACGTGTTGTATTGATAATGTAAGGCCGCCTCCACAGACTAGACATTTAGTTGTCGACAACTATTTGTTATCGACAACTAAATGTAAATGACAACTTAAAAACGTAGTGTGTGAGGCAAGTTGTAAACAACTAAACGCTCGATCATTTTTCCATTGCGTTGTCAGTGGTCAGGCCGCCATTTCGAAAACGCACTGCGTTGTGAGCATGCGCAGTAAATGCTAGTTCCCAAGCTCTCGCTGAATCTGACTTAGTTATCGACAACTAACACTCCAGTGTGTGGAATGCTTGTATCGAGCAGAATTAGTTGTCGATAACAAATAGTTGTCGACAACTAAATGTCTAATCTGTAGAGGCCCTAATTTTTTTTTTTTTATTTTGTGCCGCTTGGCATTTCTTGTGAAACAGTGTTAATAATGGTAAGTTACCCAAATTTGTGCCGTGTTTAGGTTTTTCAAGCTAAAGGTCGCTGTAGCTGACTTCTAACAGATGTGTTTATGAACAAGACACGTCTATACAAAACCGTGTTATACACTTTTTTATATAAAAAGGGCAAATATGGCAGAGTTGATGTACTAAAATAGCCATTTCACAGTATTAAGAGGACTTTTTAAGTGACAAGTCAAAAAATGTATCAGGAAACTAAGGAAATTGAGCAAGAACAACTTGTGGATTTTTCACTTACACTTCTGTGCCTTTACTGTGTTTAATTTATCCTCGTTAAAAATTAGCGATATTCTCTTTTACAAAAATCAACGCTTCCATAAAACAGCGGATTATTGAAGATAGAATTATCCTAGCTTACATATGGATCTTTTATCGATTGTGCCTTTACTGTGTTTAATTTATCCTCGTTAAAAATTAGCGATATTCTCTTTTACAAAAATCAACGCTTCCATAAAACAGCGGATTATTGAAGATAGAATTATCCTAGCTTACATATGGATCTTTTATCGATTGTGCCTTTACTGTGTTTAATTTATCCTCGTTAAAAATAAGCGATATTCTCTTTTACAAAAATCAACGCTTCCATAAAACAGCGGATTATTGAAGATAGAATTATCCTAGCTTACATATGGATCTTTTATCGACTAATTTCTAGTGAAAGAAGCGGAAGTTTACTGTGTTTAATTTATAGAATAGCAAAGCACCCTCGTTAAAAATCAGCGAGATTCTCTTTTACAAAAATCAACGTTTCGATAAAACAGCGGATTATTGAAGATAGAATTATCCTAGCTTACATATGGATCTTTTGTCGACTAATTTCTAGTGAAAGAAGAGGAAGTTATGTGCGGTTTTTTTATAATATTTTTTTTGAAGTTTTAATATTGTTTAACGGTAACGATGGTCGTCATAAACTTTATTCGGAAAATGCAGTCAATAAAGAAATAAGTAAAGTTTTAATTGACTTGTAAACGATCAATAAAAAACTAATGTCCACATGCGAAATTTAATAATTGTCAGCAGTCAGCATTTGTGGCTTAACATTTGAATTAATTAATCTGTGTTGTTATTACCATTGCAGCTGCTCTAAAATAATATCAAAGACATCGCAAGCCCCGTTCAGCAGAACTTACATTGTTGTTACATTTCCTGGGAGATAAAATCCATCTTCGATGCTGTTTCCACTAAGATCTCTAGAAAAGTGGAATAAGCAAAGTAATACGTTAATATGTTATATATAACACGTTAATACGTTAATTAATACGTTATATATATACAGCAGTTTGCAAAAATTTTGAACCCCCCCAAAATATATCATTATATCCAGATAAATAGCATTGTTAGGGAGCGGGGATATAATGATATATTTTGGAGGGGTTCAAAATTTTTGCAAACTGCTGTATATATATATATATATATATATATATATATATATATGACAGCCATCGATAAGTTACTTTGCAGTTTTATCATTAAAAAATAGCAAGAAGATGTTTTTCTTAGTGGGTTTGCAATAGCAACTAAGAGGCTTCCGAGTAAAATCCGACCGGTCGATTTTCGGCGAAAACAGGAGTTCTTTTCTGTGTAAAAGTCGAATCTTGCCACTTAAATTCAACGCCATCTGATTTCCCCAAAATTGCAAATAAAAACATTAGTTAATCCAAAGCACATTCTTAAACACAACAATTAACGAATGTTTGTCTGCCAAGATGCATTGCGTGCATTAATAGAGGTTTGTATGATAAGAATTAAACCTCAATTTTTGACGGCTTTTTCGTCGCCTTCAAGAAACCTTCTCAATCTGAGCCATCGATCGTTGATATTAAACGCAATTTATCGTTTAAGTTGAAAGTCTGATTAACGGTCTTCTCTCACATAAATATATTTGATTACAAAACTATCATTTTTGTTTTGATCACTTGAACTGGGACGCCATCTGATTTCCCCAAAATTGCAAATAAAAACATTAGTTAATCCAAAGCACATTCTTAAACACAACAGTTAATGAATGTTTGTCTGCCAAGATGCATTGCGTGCATTAATAGAGGTTTGTATGATAAGAATTAAACCTCAATTTTTGACGGCTTTTTCGTCGCCTTCAAGAAACCTTCTCAATCTGAGCCATCGATCGTTGATATTAAACGCAATTTATCGTTTAAGTTGAAAGTCTGATTAACGGTCTTCTCTCACATAAATATATTTGATTACAAAACTATCATTTTTGTTTTGATCACTTGAACTGCGGCCGGTAAAAGGAGTACATGAAGTGCGGATAAGGCCTCTCGTGTATTCAAACCCACTTCATGTTGGCTGCGTTTCCCAAAACTCCCGACGTATTTTTAACCCGAGATTATTTTTAGATATTGTTTCTATTGACTGACGGTGTAGTTTTTAGCAATCGATTTAAGAAAATCAAAAAATTAAAAGCTTACTTTGTTCGCGCACGGAATTTCTCAAAGTACACTATTCACCTCCTATTAACCATATTCAGCCTGTTTTTTTTTTATTAGTTCCTAAATATGGAGAGAGGGAGCATGAAAGCTAAGACAATGAAACTTGGACGGTATATAGTACGTCAAAACTGTTTCCTTTTAGCTGCACAAAATGGGACGATGACGTCATATGATGTGGGAGTTACGTGATTAGTTCTGCACAGCCGCCATCTTGGATCCGCCGTCTTGGATTTTTCAATTTCTCCAAAACCTAAGAAAAACCATCTAAATCGACTCAAAATATTCCAAACCAATAGAAGAGACGCTAAAATAGTATAAAGTTTGAAATTAACTTAAAATTATTCATGATAAAAAGTCAAAATTTCGAAAACATGTCAGACGAAACAAAATCAAAACAAAACAAAATTCGAAGCAAAATGCTTACTGTGGATCGTCATGCATGCGCACCTCTTCTTCAATTATAGATTTTTTTGCTATTATTAGTGACTACAAAAGGATTACAGTACAGAAATATACGCTACATATAGAAAAAATAAAGGTAGAGGTGTTGAGATGATTGACGAGAAAGTATTAAGCGTATTGCAATCTGTGGGCTCTCAAAAACAGTTTCAAACCGACTTTAGACCGCACTTCGGCACTTTGAAATTTTGGTGATACTAACGCAGCTATAGTAATCAGTAATTTTTAATCAGTTTAGTAATTTTTGTAACCATTTAGTTATATTTGCAATATACTTGCATTTTGTTTAGGAAAGTCAGGTTCTTGAAGGTGTCCTGTGGAATAGACTTTATATCGTTTTTTGATAGATCTCTGAAAATGAAACAAAATGGATTATTTAAAATAGTTAACTATTTTAAGAACAACATAAAACTGTTAACCACAAACGTAACTGAAAAACACCGAAAATTGAAACATGCTAATAAGAGCCTCGATCTTTATCCATGCGGTTAAACAATCAACTTACAATACTAAAGTATTCAGTGGTAATCCTCTAGGTACTTGCTTTAATCCTTTGCCTATGCATGCCACCTTAACATAAAACTTGTCAAATGTAGTACAGTTACACTTCTCGGGGCAAACTTCAATGCAATTCACTGGAGACCACAGAACTAACAGGAACAGACTCAGAACGACATACAACAAAGCCTCTGCTGCTGATTTCACTCCCATCTGTGAAAGAAAGAAATTAATGTTGATACAGTTGCTATGTAAGTTAGTAGAGTGTACAGTCAGTAAAGAAAATACAGTTAGAAAAAACAGTTGCATAGAGACTGTAGTAACTGTACAGTTGATACAGTCAACACAGTTAATACAGTTAGTACAACAGTTGCATAGAAACTGTACAATTGGTACGGTTGGTACAGTTGGAACAGTTGGTACAGTTCATACAGTTGGTACAGTTGGTACAGTCGGTACAGTTGGTATAGTTGGTATAATTGGTACAGTTGGTACAGCTGGTACAGTTGGTATAGTTGGTACAGTTGGTTCAGTCGGTACAGTTGGTACAGTTGGTTCAGTTGGTTCAGTTGGTACAGTTGGTTCAGTTGGTTCAGTTGGTTCACTTGGTTCACTTGGTTCACTTGGTTCAGTTGGTACAGTTGGTACAGTTGGTACAGTTGGTTGATCAGTTGGCACAGTTGGTACAGTTGATACAGTTGATACAGTTGATACAGTTGATACAGTTGATACAGTTGATACAGTTGATACAGTTGATACAGTTGGTTTGCTTGATACAGTTGATACAGTTGGTTCAGTTGGTACAGTTGGTTTAGTTGGTTCAGTTGGTACAGTTGGTACAGTTGATACAGTTGGTTCAGTTGGTTCAGTTGGTTCAGCTGGTTCAGTTGGTTCAGTTGGTACAGTTAGTTCAGTTGATACACTTGATACAGTTGATACAGTTGATACAGTTGGTTTAGTTGGTACAGTTGGTACAGTTGGTACAGTTGGTACAGTTGGTACAGTTGGTACAGTTGGTACAGTTGGTACAGTTGATACAGTTGATACAGTTGATACAGTTGGTACAGTTGGTTCAGTTGGTACAGTTGGTTCAGTTGATACAGTTGATACAGTTGATACAGTTGGTTCAGTTGGTACAGTGGGTTCAGTTGGTTCAGTTGGTTCAGTTGATACAGTTGATACAGTTGGTTCAGTTGGTTCAGTTGGTACAGTTAGTTCAGTTGGTTCAGTTGGTTCAGTTGGTTCAGTTGGTTCAGTTGGTTCAGTTGGTTCAGTTGGTTCAGTTGGTTCAGTTGGTTCAGTTGGTTCACTTGGTTCACTTGGTTCACTTGGTTCACTTGGTACAGTTGGTTCAGTTGGTTCAGTTGGTTCAGTTGGTTCAGTTGATACAGTTGGTTCAGTTGGTACAGTTGGTTCAGTTGGTTCAGTTGATACAGTTGGTTCAGTTGGTACAGTTGATACAGTTGGTTCAGTTGGTTCAGTTGGTACAGTTGGTACAGTTGGTTCAGTTGGTTCAGTTGGTTCACTTGGTTCACTTGGTTCACTTGGTTCACTTGGTTCACTTGGTTCACTTGGTTCACTTGGTTCACTTGGTACAGTTGGTACAGTTGGTACAGTTGGTTGATCAGTTGGCACAGTTGGTACAGTTGATACAGTTGATACAGTTGATACAGTTGATACAGTTGATACAGTTGATACAGTTGATACAGTTGGTTTGCTTGATACAGTTGGTACAGTTGGTACAGTTGATACAGTTGGTTCAGTTGGTTCAGTTGGTTCAGTTGGTTCAGTTGGTACAGTTAGTTCAGTTGATACACTTGATACAGTTGATACAGTTGATACAGTTGGTTTAGTTGGTACAGTTGGTTCAGTTGATACAGTTGGTTCAGTTGGTACAGTTGGCACAGTTGGTACAGTTGGTACAGTTGGTACAGTTGGTTCAGTTGGTACAGTTGGTACAGTTGGTACAGTTGGTACAGTTGGTACAGTTGGTTCAGTTTGTACAGTTGGTACAGTTGGTACAGTTGGTTCAGTTGGTTCAGTTGGTAAAGTTGGTTCAGTTGGTTCAGTTGGTACAGTTGGTACAGTTGGCACAGTTGATACAGTTGGTACAGTTGGTACAGTTGGTTCAGTTGGCACAGTTGGTACAGTTGGTACAGTTGGTTCAGTTGGTACAGTTGGTACAGTTGGTACAGTTGGTACAGTTGGTACAGTTGGTACAGTTGGTACAGTTGGTACAGTTGGTGCAGTTGGTTCAGTTGGTTCAGTTGGTACAGTTGGTTCAGTTGGTACAGTTGGTACAGTTGGTTCAGTTGGTACAGTTGATTCAGTTGGTTCAGTTGGTACAGTTGGTTCAGTTGGTACAGTTGGTTCAGTTGGCACAGTTGGCACAGTTGGTACAGTTGGTACAGTTGGTACAGTTGGTTCAGTTGGTACAGTTGGTACAGTTGGTACAGTTGGTACAGTTGGTACAGTTGGTACAGTTGGTACAGTTGGTGCAGTTGGTTCAGTTGGTTCAGTTGGTACAGTTGGTACAGTTGGTTCAGTTGGTACAGTTGATTCAGTTGGTTCAGTTGGTACAGTTGGTTCAGTTGGTACAGTTGATTCAGTTGGTTCAGTTGGTACAGTTGGTACAGTTGGTTCAGTTGGTACAGTTGATTCAGTTGGTACAGTTGGTTCAGTTGGTTCAGTTGGTACAGTTGATTCAGTTGGTTCAGTTGGTACAGTTGGTTCAGTTGGTACAGTTGGTACAGTTGGTTCAGTTGGTAGTCTATTGATACAGTTCATACAGTTGGTTCAGCTGGTTCAGTTCTCACAGTTGGTACAGTTGGTACAGTTGGTACAGTTAGTTCAGTTGATACAGTTGATACAGTTGATACAGTTGGTTCAGTTGGTACAGTTGATTCAGTTGGTACAGTTGGTACAGTTGGTACAGTTGGTTTAGTTGGTACAGTTTGTATAGGTGGTACAATTGATTTAGTTGGTACAGTTGGTTCAGGTAGTACAGTTGGTACAGTTGGTACAGTTGATACAGTTGATACAGTTGGTTCTGCTGGTTCAGTTGGTACAGTTGCTTCATTTGGTACAGTTGGAACAGTCAGTAAAAGTCAGTACTGTCGTTTTTGGTGTTGTTGGCAGATTTGATAGTATTTTTCTCAAAAAATGGAAAGATAAAAACGAGGAACCATAACTACCGGTACGGACCAAAACAACGAGGATCGGAAATGGGAAGAAACAGACGTCAAAATGCAAACGCTTTTATTGGCCCTAGAAAACAGCATTAAAATAAACAGCTGTGAGACGCGTCAACCACATAGAGGCATCGTGTAATCCTGTTAGGGTCAAAGCTAAGCGACGAACGCCGTTTCGAATCGAAAAATCCATCTCACAATGACGACCATTCCACTTGGCTCTACAACAGCTTCAAGAAAGCATCAGGCAAGTTAACATATACCATTTTAATTCCATTTGCAGTTTGAAAAAAGCATATTCAGTTAACAAACATAATAAGAGTGTGGGTTCCCTACGCCTGACCCTGGGGTCTTAATTTTCCAGATTCACTGTCCACTCCAGCATCGTCGCTCACTTTCTAAACTGTCAGATGGCCATGGACGTCCTTTGTACACTGCCGGATTGCCACACACTCCGTATCGTCCGGATTTTCCGATCTAGGACCGCATTCACCACCAACGAAGGTCGAATAATTGCACTTAGCCATGACAGCATTGGCGGCAAACTGAGCTGTGAGCCGCTTTGTTAGAATGTTGCGGAAAGTAGACAGGTTCGTAATAGAGGCTAACGAAAATACTTCCACTACGCCTAACGCGGTTCGAAATCTGGAACTTTTTAAAAGAAAATTAATCCAAAGACCAACAATTGACCAACACGGACAACGTCACGCAGGACGATTGCAAAATATATTGCATTACAGACAATGACATGTCACTCTTTGTTTCGCCTGGTGCAATAACAAGAGTTATAGTACTGGCTGAGAAATTTCTGAAATCTGATTGGATGAGACGAGCTGTATTTTAGCCTTATTTGAAATACCTACATGTAGAAATTACAGTTGCCGTGGCAACGGGAGGGATGGCTTTGTCTTGTTGAAACAATGGCGGATAACTTTCGTAATTTAAATGACAGTGAAATATAATAATTGAAGGAAAGTTTAGAAATTGCTAACATAAAAGAGGTACGAAGACCTTTTATATCCTTGTACAATCACGCTGGGTTGAAAGGAAAGCATACAATGTGGATATTTTTAGCTACGACGCCAGAAAATTCGACGAGCAAACGGAGATGTTCTTCGCCGAAGTGAGAAGAGAAAATCGAGAATTGCTCCGACTTGGAGTCAGACACTTTGCTTGTAGTAACTATCGTAGTTGTCCGCCATCCAGACGAAGTGGACAGTAGTGTTTCTAGTTTTGAGGACAGATAAAACCATACAAAATGGAAAAATGTTCAAAGTTTCATCGAAAGCTCGCTTCCTCCGCGAGCAAGTACGGCAAAATGCCCTCACGCCAGTGTTTTCCGTCTATAACAGCACTGACCGCCAAAGATAAAGGTTTATTGCGTTCTAAAGAGTTCTTTGGTGGCTTGGAAATTAGTTACCAAAGTTTCTAACTACTATTAAAATGAAACCATAAAGCAGAGATGGTGAGTTGTCGCTGTGTTTAACAAAGTTATTTTGAAGTAATCTTTTTTCCCGCATCGATGATGACACGTGTGAGCGTTAGAAAAAGCGAAATTTCTCAGCCTTGTAGTATAAACAAACAAGAAGCTGTACACAGCTTGAACTCGTGGCGTCTTTTATAACCCATTGCAGTATTGATTCCCGAGTGTTTTGAGCGCTTTTGCGGAGAAACATAAAATTGTCTGAAAAGTAAGACTACATTCAGTAGCCGACAGTTGATCGTTAACTGAAATGCAAAGTTTATTTTCAAACGGGCATGGTTCACCATTCAAATCCTTTTAATAGGAAAAATGTCTTTCTATTATACAGTTTAAAACAAGCACTGAACGGAGTGCTATTAATAAAATAGGTATTCAGAAGAATCGGTGATGAAATTTAGATAAGAACTTGACCCTTGAATGCTATTTTCGGAATACAGTGCAAAAGTACAATTTTATCTGCTCTCTATCTTGAAAGCACTTTTAAAAGGAGAATGTTCTAGAATATTTGCATCGCGCAAAATCTCCCCTTTCGAGTATATAAGCATGTTTCGTGATTCGCTTTAGCAAAGTGAAAAAGACGCAAAATAAATTACCTTTTTCCTGACAACTAAGTGACCTGATCTCTTACATCGCTATTAAATGACGACATAAGGGCGGATCCAGGATATTTCTTTAGAGGGGTGCACCTCTAAGGAATGACGTAGCAACGTTTTTTTTTTTCTTTGCAGAATACCAGTTATATTAGAAAGATGCAGGTCATCTCAGGAGGGGTGCGCACGCCCGGCACCCCCCTCCCCCTCCTAGATCCGCCCCTGCGACATAAGCTTTCCATGACAATAACATGAACGCTACGAGTAGTGAAACCGGGCTTTAAGGGTCTGGTGTGTTACTGTTAGCTAGCTAACTAAGATAAGAAATCCAGCCTTGAAAGCTATTTTCGGAATAATACAGAAGTTGTTAGCGGTAGATGCTATCAGAGTGATTCTCCGAAGGCCACATTGAAGGTTTCCAGCATGTGTCGCTAAAAACTGATTATGGTTGAACTTCTCTTCGAAAAGGCACTTGAATTGATATCTTCCTCTTGGTGTTCTATAATCTGTATAATTATTTCATGCTTTGAGCCAGAAACATCATAATCCCCATGACATAGCTTTAATAGCTCCTTTAACAACTGGTCTACAGTTGGATTGGTGTACGCCAAGCAAAGAAGCTCTTGCCACAGTAGAATGGAATACCTTAGAGACTATGTATGAGAAACGATTATTAATTTTTGCGTATCAGGCTTATTATCACCTTTTACCATGTCCTATGAACTGTCTTTTTGAAAAGTATGTAAGTAGTTACGACCTTAGGAGGAAAATGACTTTTAAGTTACCCAGACCTAAGACCGATATGGTCAAGAAATCATGCTCATATAAGTCAATCATTCGGTGGAATGCTCTGGAAAATCAGATGAGATCAATTCAAGATGTTGATGCTTTTAAAAAGTCACTCAAGTGTATTTTTAAGCCACATATATTATAATGATGTGCTTTGAAATTTTATTGTTATAAATACGTAGAATTCTTATATTGTCTTATTAATTGTAATTAGTTAGGAAATTTTAGTTTTATTGTTTGTACACGACCACATCAGCTTTTGCTGCATTTTTATCGTGTTTAAATAAATGCTGTTATTATTATTATTATTATTATTATTACAAAAATGGCGACTAGTATAGTCCTTCAAAACTGTGAAGGGTCGTGAACTCCATTGCATGCATCATCGAACAAAAGGAAGGAGAACTTCTCAATTCAAATTAAAACTTCAAACTTTCGGTCAAATGGTTCCTTACTCACGACACAGTATCTTTTATCCTAAATTGTACTCCTTCTTTAGAGCCAGCCTTCCTTGGCGATAAATAAAGAAAATTTTATTCGTTTCTGAAGCGATGCGTGCCATAAATATGAAAGCTGAGATTTGTTAAATTTGGTTGACCTTAGGTACCGTGCGAGCAGAGTCCGTTTTCTAGGAAGATCGAAGGAGACTCTGCTCGCAGGATAACCTTTAGGGAATTATTTCGTGCAAGAATGTTGTTTTTTCAAACTCGTATTTTCAAACGCGTATGGTTGACCATTCAAATCCTTTCGATAGGAAAACTTTCTTTGCATTGTACAATTTAAAGAGGGGGGCGAATAGGTTCGCGGATCGGCGAATTTGGCCTTGAAAAGCGCACGGATTGCGGATTTTAGCGATAAATTAAGCGTATTCGCGGATTTAAAAATTACCGTGGATCACGGATCAGCCGAAAATTTTGGCACGGATTTCGGACTTTGTCTATCTAGAAGTTCGGATTGTGTATCTGATTATTAATTTTTTGGTCGGCCTTGGACGGTACATTTTGTCGACTACTTTTTTCAGTTTCACCAGCAAAGGCAAAAAACTTCGAGTAAAATCTAAATACTGCACAAGAAAAACAAAACAAAACAAATATATATATATATATATATATATATATATATATATATATATATATATATATAACCGTAGATGCTCCTGATGAAGACCGTTATGGTCGAAACGTTGAGCGAATAAACCAGCAAAGCTACATTGGAGTTGGACTCTTGACCCTCACATTTTCGGTTTTATATATATATATATATATATATATATATATATATATATATATATATATATATATATATATATATATATATATATATATATATATATATTAGAATAAAGCTTGTTGGATATCCAACGAAGATGCCACTTGTGAAAAGGATCCAAGGATACTGGACACTTGCGCTTAATAAGGATAAATTGTGTAAACAAAATTAAAGCGAGAAGCGAACACTTCACATGTCCTGAAGTTTAATCAACAACAACAACATACACTTTATTTTACAACGCTAGCCACTACAACTATATACAATAGCTGGTTTCCAAGCGGGGCGTTTAACAAATATGTATATTACAAAATAAAATAAAAACAATTTACAATTAGGAGAAAATATTCAGCATAACTCAGTGCAGGCATAGAGGCTACACTACGTTTAAACTGAGATAGTGTGTTTGCCTTTTTAGCCTCAATCGGTAGGCTGTTCCAGTGCTTATATACAGGATCAAGAATACTTGGAATAAAAATTCTTACCGAAATAAGTTCCTTAATATATAATAATTCTTCTTCTAAAATAACAAAAGTTACAATTGAAACTATAGAAAAGTTACGTAATAGAGTAAAGCTGACAAGTTACATAAAAAAACTAGTGATAGTTTGCTAGTTTCATGGGATGTTGTTGCTATGTTCCCCAATATAGACAACAATTTGGGAATTAATGCTATTACCGAGGCTCTCAATTCACGTGACGTCAAATTCCCCTCCACTGAATGTATCGTTGAAGCAGTTGAAATTTGCCTTTCGCACAATAATTCGCAATTTCAAGAGAAAAATTATCTCTAAATTCATGGGACTGCAATGGGCCCTAAAAATGCTTGTAGTTATGCCGATATAGCCATGGATGTAATTGACAAGAAGGCCAAATCTGGAGAAATCAAACCGAATCTATGGTGGAGGTACAGGGACGAAGTTTTTGATCTTTGGACACAAGGCCAGTCCAAGCTTAATGAGTTTACGGATTTTATTAATTCATTATACCCTACTATCAAATTTACCGCTGTTTCGTCAGAAACATCACTCAATGTTTTGGACCTTACACTCATTCTTGTTAATGGTTTTATCCAAACTGATATCTATTCTAAACCCACTGACAATCATATTTATTTGCTTAAAGATAGCGCCCACCCAGCCCATTATACCAGGGCCATCCCTTTTGGAGTAGCCACAAGGGTTAGACGCAATTGTTCTTCCATTGACACTTTTGAGAAACGGAGCCAAGAATACCAGGGTTACCTTGTTAATCGGGGTTATAATCCCCTATCTGTCCAGACACATTTTGAAAAGGCCAAATCCATTCCAAGGAAAGATTTACTCATACCTTAAGTTAAAGAAAATAAAAAGCTGTTTCCCTTAGTTGTTGACTATAATCCGCGTTTGCCCAGCATTGGCAAAATTTTGAGCTCCCACAGTCACCTTATTTATAATTCGCCTAATTTAGCTGGAATTTTTCCCAAGGGTTCAATTATTCCATCCTTTAGAAGATCTAAGAACATTAAAGAAATTTTAGCCGCGCCTAAAAGTACCAACGTAGCTGAAGGGAATGACCGAGGATGCTTTAAATGTTATAGAAAATGTGATCTTTGCCGGAATTTCTTGCTGCAAACTGATGTTTTCATGAGCACTAAAACCAGTAGAAAATATCCTATCAGACAAAATGTTAATTGTAAATCCAAGAATGTTATTTACCTTATCAATTGTAACAAATGCAATTTACAATATGTAGGATCCACCAGAAACGAGTTCAAGGTCAGATTTCGCAACCATAAATCAGCCATGATCACGAATAAAAACACGTGTCAGGTTGCCATTGATTTTAACAAAGATGAACATGAAATGTCTGACTTTGAATTCGTTATTGTGGAACAAATCTTTAATTCAAATAACGAAAATAGTGTTGATGAGCGTTTGTTAACTAGGGAAGCGTTTTGGAGTGCACAGCTTTGCACCCTGATGCCACACGGCCTAAACAAAAGATCGGAGTTCAATTCAAAGTATAGAATTAGATATAACTAACTAAAGACCTTTCATGCCGCCTCATTTTATCATTCGGTCTCTTTTTATCTTTTTTATCATTTTTATCATTGTAATTTTTAGCTGATTTTACTCGTTTACGTTACTTGCTGTTTGCAATTGTCTTGGTATTCGGGAGCTCTGTTCGGGGAACCCGTTATTTTCGCGTTGTATTGTCGTTCAGGTACCCCGAGCAGGGAATTTATTACTACTATTGTTTAGGGGGCCTGCTTGGGGACCCTGTTACTACATTGGCCTGTGATAATTCGGGGGCCCTAATTAGGGACCCTGTTATGCTTTTACAATTGCACAACACCATTACATTGTCATGTTTTTTACTTTTTAGCTTATTTTTAGTTTTTTTATGTAACTTGTCAGCTTTACTCTATTACGTAACTTTTCTATAGTTTCAATTGTAACTTTTTTTATTTTAGAAGAAGAATTATTATATATTAAGGAACTTATTTCTGCAAGAATTTTTATTCCAAGTATTCTTGATCCTGTATATAAGCACTGAAGAAGCCCGAAGGGCGAAACGTCTGCTATTAAACTTCAGGACATGTGAAGAGTTCGCTTCTCGCTTTTGTTTACACAATTTATATATATATATAAACAGAGAAACAACATAAATAGTGTTTCACGCAGTCGTAGGAGTGCTCGATGCAAATACATGCAGAGCGAAATACAATTTTAGATACAATTTTATATATATATAAATCTGTCTATATATATATAATTATATATATATAGACAGTTAAAGTGAGAACAGAAATTTTCACAACAAAGATTATGAGTGAAAAAGTGCCTCGGGTTATCGGTAACGGCGACAGATATGCAAATGAGTCCTCACTCGCTCACTCCTTCCATCAGCTGTAAACTTAGTAACGTAATGCTTTGTTACGAATGCGTTTTGTAACAAGAACAGCGTGAATCCAGCGATAACAATAACTAAATTGGTGTAAACGAATATAAACAACAATAAGCTTAAAGATGTTTCGCATTTGGAGTCTTTAATGCAACGTTAAAATCGATCTAAAAGGAATTTTCAACTGAGACACGCGTTTTGATGGTTATCTACCTTCAAGTAATAAAATTTTTCCCATTTCAGGTCAGTGGTCACGGTGGTCGAGTGATGTAAAGCGCGGATCACAGCCGAAAGGCCCAAGTTCGAATCTCGCTCGGGCCGTTCTTTTTTTTTTCTTTTTTTTTTTTTTCTTTCTTCTTCGGACTGAACATTATGAAAGTGATGTACTGTATTTTTATTTTTTTCGTTTGTCAAAAATCCTTACGTTTATTTTTAAAAAAAATATATTGAACCGTGACAGAGTGAAAACATAAGCTTACCGCAATATTGCGTTTAATACGCTAGCATTTCAAATTCACGGGTTGGCTCCAAAGGGCCTTTGATTTATACTTAACACACAGGGCACAGAGGAATCAAATTTGACTCCAATTTCGTAATTTCTTAAACAAATTTAGGTCGGCTTCTGAGTCATCAGTTTGTTGTTGCCTGTAGACAGTTGTTTCCGATTGTGCACTTTCTTGCCATTTTTTGACAGTTATAATCGGGTAAAAGGAGAAAGAAAACAATCTGGTCCGTACTGTAAATTACGGACAGGAAATTGAGCAATCGCAGTGCTGAAAGTCAGACTCATATAATAATTAGTCTTCTTTTCTAGAAGAGGTGTAAAACTTGAAGTTATGCGAATATAGATTGATCAAACTACTTTACCTCAATCAGAGTGCAATAGAAAGAAATATAATATTCTTGGCCAACTGTATTTTTAAACACACAAACGCACAGTTCACGAACATATGAATATTCGCATACCTAGATCTAGAACGTATGCCCCAATTTGTTCCAAGTGGTTTGATGTTCTTTCTTCCAGTCGGTTTAGGCGGCTCCTGGTCACTCAGAAGAGGGCAATCGGAAATTAAAATGTAGCTGTAAAAACTCTGTTTGAAAGTGCAAGAAAAGAGGCAAAGTTTAGATTATGAAAACAGATGTTGTTTGACATGGTGGGGCTTTCCCTTTCATCATTACTTCTTTTAGCATTAGCGCAATTGCAATTTTTTCACATGAAATTCAAGATCAATCCTTTTTTTTCTAAGCAATATATTGTGGGGGTTTCCCTTTCATAATCACTTCTTTTAGTATCAGCGCAGTTGGGGTTTCCCATAGCTATATTGCATGTCAGGAGTGGTTTCGAAACCTAATCAAATCATCTAGTAAGAAGGACGGATATTGATGCCTCCTAACTTTTGAAGTTCGGAATCAACAAAAAATCTTCAACAGTCTGGCCAAAAGGTTGGTGGGATCTTTAGATAATCAGTGATACATACATACAAACAACTTTATTTGATCACGCAGGGTAAGAGAAGGCAGCCAACAAAGGTTGATGTGGACCTGCCTAGATAAATACGTTACAATCTAATAAAACTAGGATACATTAATACAATAAAATTTCAAAATTTAAGCTAATAAATATAAATATACCAAAAAATTTACATAAGTTATGGATAATAACAATGCTTCGTTATGGAATTAAAAATTAAAATTAAAAATAACAAAAGTCAGCGTTCTTATTCGTTATCGGACATGACTCCTTATCAAAGCTCGTTTTTTTCTAGGAGTTCTAGATCTTTTTTGATCTTTTACTTAAAACTTGCGTAATAAGATAACTGTTTACAAGATTTTGGTAGCATGTTCCATACAGTGGAACCTCTATAACATACAGAATTTCTTCCTATAGAGTAATTATAATGTGGTACAGTAAGTTTCAGTATCCACTCTTCTTAACTTAGGAGCTAAACTGTGATAAACTTAGTACATCAATGAAATTAACTTACGTTTGTACACATTAGTTAAAGGCTACCAGTGAATATACTTTAATGCTTCCATGCTATTATCTGTAAAGCCATAAATATTTTTTGCTGCTCTTAAGTGTATTGACTCAATGTTTTGTAACAAGGTGGGGAACAAGTGCCCCAGACTAACATGCCATTGGTGGCACTTGGAACAATACTTCTAAAGTAAATGGCTTCCAAAACTTTCTTAGGTAAAATCCTTAAAATACAGATATCCAGAATACACCGTTTCCGCGATTCTAATATTTTTTCAACACCTTTTCTGATAATTACTGCATCAACGAAGCACAGAATGGAAAGCTATTTTTAAATCTCTGAACTTTTAACGGTATAAGTTCTTAACTGAACTAGGTCTCATTATTTAGCAATTTTGTTATAAATTTGAAAATCCATAAGGCCTACTCTGGGACCTTAAGTCGCCTTAAGTCGCCTAAAGTCGCCTTAAGTCACCTAAAGTCGCCTAAAGTCGCCTTAAGTCGCCTAAAGTCGCCTTAAGTCGCCCTTTGTTGCTTAAGGTAGGCTGAAGTCGTTAGGCTTAAAAAGGCCTGCATACCTTAAAATTGCCCTAAAAGGTTTCACTTTTACTATTTCTTGAATATATAATAATTTTATTGCCCCAAATCTCCCTTAGTTCCCATATATGATTATATACTGCAAGGGTATGACCCCATGCAGTAAAACACCATGCTTCAATAGTCATGCACCATGCCCTAGTTGCTTCAATTATATTTGCTGAACCCTATAAAGGATGAACCATTTTATTTTTGAGGGGGGGGGGGGGGCAAATACCAAGAAAAAAATTCATGCACAGATAAAGTATAGAAAAGTATGGAAAAATCACAAAAAAAATTCTTGCACAGCCTCAAGATGGTAAAAAAATAATTCATGCTTGCTAAAACAAAATGCCCAACCCCCCACCCCTAAAAATAAAATGGTCCATCCCCAGGGAGGGTACACTCATTCATCTTCAAAACATTGACAGCTATTTCTATAGGTTTACTTATATTTCATGGACAAAGTGTTGCTGAAAGGATGAAGTTGTGACTTATATTATAATCAACATTTAATATGAGCAACATCATAAAAAAGAAACACTGCTGATCAGCAGTCAATACTGATATACTGTAATGGTGCAGGCATTCCTTCACCTTCAGGGTATTATAACAACAGTGAGAGCTGTTTTGGATCACTAAGATCACAATAATTTGAAAAGTATTTTGGGGTTAAGCCCAATTATTGCTTATCACTTTCACATTGAGCAAGTAAGCTTGAAAAGATCATAAGCTTAATCAAAGGCAATGTAACTGTTTTCAAATGTACTTAAGCTTTTCACGGTGGTCGGTTGCTAGGGCTTTTCCTCCCGCACCTCTCAAAACTGAGAGTTTTAGGCTATAGACAAAAGTAGAATGCATCGAATCTAACGAAACTTGGAAGGAAAGTAGGTGGATAAATTACCTATCAATTGGTGATTATTTCATCCCATTTGACTGCTATTGTGACGTCATAAATAATGCCCAAATTTGGCATCAGAATTAAAATTCAGGAAAAAAGTGTGAAAAATATTGTATTAGTTTTCAGTATAGAATTCTATGATTTCTGGTGAAAACCCCATCTCAAACGGATAAAAAGGGGTAAAGCTACAGCTAATTAAGGAAATTCAAATTTCCCGCCAAATGACCATATATGGTCAAGCTTTAGGGGTATTTAAACGCGAAAACAATGAATGTAGTCGCAACGGAGAAAAGACAAAGTTGCATAAAATCAAAATTGTAGTTTTTTGAGTTTACGATGTGTGGTCTATGATACGGGTTTCGTAACGAATTACGTCAATGTGACGTCATAATGACGTAATTCGTGATGAAATACGCGTCATAGTACCATACATCTTAAACTCAAAAAACTACAATTTTGATTTTATGCAACTTTGTCTTTTCTCCGTTGCGACTACATTCATTGTTTTCGCGTTTAAATACCCCTAAAGTTTGACCATATATGGTCATTTGGCGGGAAATTTGAATTCTTTAATTAGCTGTAACTTTACGCCTTTTTATCCGATTGAGATAGGGTTTTCACTAAAAATACTTTTTTTCTGTCGCAAAAGTGTCTGTAAAGTTTTGAACACTGCTTTTCAAATTTTTAATGTTGTTACTAAAAATAGGTGGCACTTATGACGTCATAATTTCAAGAAAAGCCAAAAAAGCCTTCACAATGGTAAAAATTTAAAGAAAAATTTTCTCCAATTAAGATGTTCTAATGTCTTGCTTCATTTAGAATATAAACTACTCCTCTGTGAACCAAAGAACGAGATTTAGAACTTTGCGGGAGGAAAAGCCCTAGCAACCGACCATCGTGTTTAAGCTTACTTACCCAACGTGAAAGAGCAACCAAAAATGGGCAATTTCTCCCACATACAACTTCTAAGCTGGGTTCTAGCCATCCAACAGTATTCGATTTACAACCAATCGTAACTGAACGTTTGAAAACTTGAAGCTTCTTTACAACTTGTATATGTCATCTTCTTGACAGTTTGATGAAGCAAAGAATTTTTAATCAACCTATACGCTCAAGATTGCAAAATTTGCGTTGATTATGTTACTATGATGGCTCTCTGTCACAAAGGTCAAAAGGATTTCTTGTTATCAACCATTAAGCAGGAATGTGCAAAGGATTTGCAGCTGCTTCCAGCAGGAAAATTTACCTCACTCGAGCAAACATGGCCGCCACATGTTTTTACCACGTGACTTCTTTTTGGAACATGGATGCCCACGCGCGCGGGCGCGCGCGCACCTATGTTCAGATTCGGCAAACAAAGCCAAAGCTGAAGTGTTGCTGTTGTTGAAATTGAAACACATTCCCACTTTACAGTACAGCCTGACTAGGCTTCGTGGCTCCCTCTAGGCTACCACTCACGTGCTTTTAATACCTTCGTGGCGTAGATTGCCAATCAAGCTGGCCTGGAATTTTTGAAATCGTTCTTGTAGCCATTGACTGGCTTCCTGCTTGTATTGCGAAAAGAAAACTAATTCCGACAACTCAATTCAAGGTAAGGTAGATGTAAATTTCTGAAATTTATTGGTTAAGCGAGCGCGGGAGCTAGTCGCGCGCGGGAGGAAAAGAAACGCGCGAAGCATGGAAACTATCTACGATTGGAAAGGAATTCTGGGAGAATCAAAATGGCGGATGCCAATGTAAATATTGTCAACGCTGTGCATTCGTTTGTGATCCATTATTTTCTGGAAATTTTTGAGGTAATAATTAACTTCTACACCGGTAAATCTGTCAACAGCCTCATCAGTAACACTTTTTAGTTTTGTTTTGACAGGTTAAATTAAAATGTTGCCAGGTGGAAAAGTGTGAGAGCATTTCGGGCCTAGAAGCAGAACTAATCAACCCTGCTAGAAAGTCTCCTACGAGGGTTCGGTTTCCTGTCAGTGGAACATCCAAGTTTTCAGGAGCCGGACAAATAGTTGGAGAAAATGGGAAAGATGCGCTATTGAGAAGGACCCTCGCTTACGGTACCAAATATGATATTGGAATATTCTGTTGGACTAAGGCAGGAGAACAACAAATTGGCTAGGTGCCTGACCAAACAGTTTTGGATGTCGTTTGCCAAGCTTTCGAGCCAAAATTGACTGTGCAACTGCCACAAAAGTGGCAGATAAATTAACCAAATTTATGTAATATGTGAAATCGAGAAGTGATTTTTAATTAACTAATTCGATGCCTTTGTTCATTGTTGTATAAATAAGTCAAGGAAAATGTATGTTAGTTTGATTCAGATCAGGTATCCATTTTTAAGTGAAAAAGTTGGATTTTTTTCCAAGATTTTGTTTGGCAGTGTATATGATCTTTATATTTTTGTATGATTGTTTTTATTGCAATATCTTAAAAACATTTAAGCAGCTAACTGAATTTTTTCTCATTCTAGATAAGTAATATTGTTCCTGCCTCTTGTTTGGCTAATTAATGTTCATAATACAATTTAGCATTCGTATTATTTATATGTTGTTGTTGTTATTGTAATAATTTGAATCTCAGTATAGCTAAAAGGGGCTTTAAAATCTGGAAACTGGAGATTTACGGTCACTTAAGTCTATCTGAGACCAAGTGAACTGATTGTGATAATTTTGTTTATTGAAATATGAGACAAACTATCATGAATGCCAGGATTCATGTCAGGACTCAAGCTGTAGCCCTAACCCTAACTCTATGCCTAACCTGAACTGGAGTCCTTGGTCGCAAACTGACTTAAGTCCTGACTTAATCGGACCTGGCTTGAATCCTGTCTCATATTTCTCTCCAGAGACCAGTGGCTTGGTATTTAGGTATAGTGATGAAGAGACTGTCAATAACGTTTGTTTCATCACTTTTTAGAAACACTTATGTTGCCTGAAGTTGCCTTCAGTCACCTTAAGTTGCCTTAAGTTGCCTTAAGTCGCCTTAAATCGCCTTAAGTCGCCTAAAGTCGCCTTAAGTCGCCTTAAGTCGCCTAAAGTCGCCTTAAGTCGCCAATATTTTAAACTAATTTTTCCTTAAGTCGCCTTAAATCGCCTTAAATCGCTTAAAGTCGCCTAAAGTTACGGCGACTTAAGGTCCCAGAGTAGGCCTTCCATATGTATTTCGTTTATCTTGCAAGCTATAGGTAATTTGTGAACTCAGAAGGAGAAGTAGCTGACATTCGTTGTTTTGGGCACTGTCTTTGTAACAAAGCACTATTATATAAATGTGCTTTATACGAAGCGAAAGTGAGCTGTGGCTCTAATTAAATTGACTGAACTAAGTATAAATGGTCACTGTTATTCCAACGAAAGCTCTAAAAGACCTGTCTCAGTGATACTAGAAACGAAAATACCAGAAGAAGAAAAACTACAGATGCACCGGTATGTTCATCTCTCAAGGAAGTAGCGAGCTGTAAGTCAACATGGATAAAATCACATTTTTGTATTTTATTTTGAATGAGATCACCCTAAACAATTTGGGTTATTTCAAAACAGCGACATCAATGATTTGAATACGTGATTTCTCTAATTAAAAATAATAACTTTATAATGAGTTTCAATGCAACACACACATAGAAAAGTCTTCATCTAAAGGTAACTGATATAAACATTATGGCTCCAAAACCAAATGGAATTTCCTAATTCATGGCTTTCTTTGGTGTGATCTTTGAATAATTAATATCAAGAATATAGCGTTCCCGCAATTCTGCTGATTATCTGGTGCACTAACTTTTATTTTGGAACCTAAAGGGAAACAGTCCGCATTGTCTTCCTGTTTTTCTTGAGTCTTCTTTTTACTTCCGGGGTAAAAGGAGAATGAAAACAATCTGCTCCGTACCGTATATTACGGGCCGGAAATTGACCAATCGCAGTGCTGGAAATTACTCAGCAATAAAAAAATCAGTCTTCTTTTCTAGAAGAGGTGTAAAACTTAAAATTATGCGAATATAGATTGATCAAACTACTTTACTTCAATCAGAGTGCAATAGAAAGAAATGTTGCTGGCTAGCACTTTATAACTGTATTCGTTTTAGACACAAAAACACACAGTTGACGAACGTATGAATATTCGCTTGCCTTGATCCACAACGTATGCCTCAATTTGTTCCAAGTGGTTTGACGTTCTTTCTTCCAGTCGGTTTAGGCGGCTCCTGGTCACTCAGGAGAGGGCAATGGGAAATTAAAATGTAGCTGTAAAAACTCTGTTTGAAAGTGCGAGGAAAGAGGCAAAGTTTAGATTATGAAAACAGATGTTGTTTGACATGGTGGGGCTTTCCCTTTCATCATTACTTCTTTTAGCATTAGCGCAATTGCAATTTTTTCACATGAAATTCAAGATCAATCCTTTTTTTTCTAAGCAATATATTGTGGGGGTTTCCCTTTCATAATCACTTCTTTTAGTATCAGCGCAGTTGGGGTTTCCCATAGCTATATTGCATGTCAGGAGTGGTTTCGAAACCTAATCAAATCATCTAGTAAGAAGGACGGATATTGATGCCTCCTAACTTTTAAAATTCGGAATCAACAAAAAATCTTCAACAGTCTGGCCAAAAGGTTGATGGGATCTTTAGATAATTGATATCCAGAATACACCGTGTCCGCGATCCTAATATTTTTTTCAACGCCTTTTCTGATAATTACCGCATCAACGGAGCACAGAAAGAAAAGCTATTTCAAACAGAGTGAACCATGAAAATGCAGCACCTTCTTGCCATCTTTCTCTCAGTTTTCATGCTGCTGGCCTATGGAGTGGAAATCAAATACGTCAAATACTGCGGTGAGATGGTTAATCTTCTAATGATTTTGTTCATGGTTGAAGGGTTGGGCGTCAGGTGGGGATGGGTGGGGGGCTGTTACTAAGTAATAAAATTAGGGCCAAGAAAAAACAAGGTTATCATGGTTAAAAAGTATTATTATTATTATTATTATTATTATTATTATTATTATTATCTTTGTTTAACATTATGTTCTGGCTGTTGTTATTATTATTATTATTATTATTATTATTATTGTTATTATTGTTATTATTATTATTATTATTATTATTATTATAATTATTATTATTATTAGGAATTAAAAACAACGCCTCTACCAGGGAAAATAGCAGAAATAACAACAATTGATGCTCATGATCAGAAAGCCGAAGATCGAGGCGAATGATATGAAAACCCTTTACAACATTACATGCCAGTTGTCGGGTAAAAACCGTCTTGACACAAAAAGGCCCGTAAAGGGAAAAGATAGGAATATGTTGAGCAAACCTGAACAACAACTTAGCAAATGGAAGAACCGAAGAAAGTTTATGTGCGCTCTCCAGTTTTCATTGCTGACGCGTCATGTAGCTCTTGCAAGAGTTGAGAGAAATACACATGGCGCCGACAGCGATCATTACAGTATGTTGCCCAGTTTCCGGCCACTTTAGTTTGTAATCGCTTTAACTTCTTGTTTTTGTACGGAAAATTTCTCAATTTCCTTTCAAAGACAGTTCATTTACTTACCTTTAAAATGTTCAATGACTGGCGGCTTTCCCCAAGTATTAAAGAAATTATAGCATTTTTCGCAAAACTAGTAAGTTGCCAGTTTCCGGCCAGCTAGCCCAGTTTCCGGCCACCGACTTAAAGTAAATTTTCCTTGAAACCGCTCGACGTAAACCGACTTGTAAGCCCCTTGATAATGGTGGTCGCCTAGTTAAAAATATCAGGCAAGTTTCAATATTAAGCTTTGTCATCTACCGTTTTACTCAGTATTCAAAATATGTATGACCTCAGTGACCCGGAAGCGTGTCTTCTGCGGTATGTTGACAGACTACTTAGACAAATACATATGATTTACGTACTTTTAGTCACGCTATATATGCATTAACTGTTGTTAATTCGTAATTTGTTACACTTACACATGTATCTTTAATTTCTCGACCAGGAAATTTTAAAATTCGGTTCTTTTACTCAATAAGAAATAGGTTTTAAGGACGTTCGCGCCAATTGTTTATGCGCATCCTTACTGTGCACACAATTCATGTCGCAACGCCATGCAACGTCATGCACGAGCGCGCGCGCAAAGAAAGAAATCCATTCACATGAAGGGATGGTAGCCGTTGCGTTAACTTTGCTTTGATTTAGGGATGGACCATTAGAAAAGTGATGGGGGGGGGGGGGACTTTGGGAGAGGCAAGAAATTTTTTTTTTGTCCACCTAAGGTGGAAATCTTCTTTTTTTTTCACTCGATGGCTGGAATATTTTTTTTAATAGTTTATTTTTTAATTGTCCTTGGGCAGATTTTTTTTTTTGCGATAATGCGTGGGAATTTTTTTTTTCCTTAATAATTTACTGGGAAAAATTTTTTTTTTGCTTTTGCCCCACCCCCCCCCCCCCCCCCCAATCACTTTTCTAATGGTCCATCCCTTAACTCGCTTGGATGGTCGGTGACCCCTATTTCTTTCTTCATATATCACTTTCTTTACCGATTATCTACAGTTTGTGAAAAAAGGAAAAAAATCTGTCTTGTAGAAGTTTGATTTTTTTTCATTTTTTTATCCACGCGACGTCGAATTGCACTCATATCTCAGCTGTATGTTGTTTCCGAATGCCCCCTTTAAAGGGTTAACTCATTTAAAGGTTGAAAACAGTTCGAATTATTTACGAATCAGGCCCACTTAGATAACATTTGAATATAATAGTTTCTCCCCAGCGATTCATCTTTGATATGGTTTAACTAAAAGCCATGGACGCCATGTCATGTTACGAGGACTAACTTTTCAAAAACAGGGTATATTTCTACACACTATATCTCTTAAATCAATTTAGCCTGCGAGCAGGCTCTACTATTTGGGTTTCGCGCGCGAGTGCTATACCCCAAACAAGTGAGCCTGCTCGCAGGCTAAAATCAATTCGGTAACCCCCAATTTTTTTGGCATTTCTGACGTCAGTAACTCATTATCAGACCGTAGCATAAGTTTGAAAAAATATGTCTTGTAGAAGATTTTCGCGCGAACGTCCTTAAGCAATGTGTCTTATAGTGGCCGGAAACTGGCACACTAGGTCGAAATCTTCGCTGAGAGTTTCAGGAACAGCCGTATTCTAGCCGATGATGAGAGATTCCCCAATCACTTTCATCTTTAATCTAACTGATTTGTCTAAACATTATGAAGCTCCTTGAGATATTTCCCGTGAAACGAACTATTTGTTTATCTACGGTAGTTTTGATGTGTAGTGAAACGAACCAAAATTAATCGCTAAACGTTTAATCACCTGGACAAAACCTGTCCTTCCTCGGCCGTTTCTTGTTCAAAAAGAGCGCCAAAACCACCAATGTATAGAGTGTTTTCACTGACGTCATATCAAAATTCAGAAGCAGTTTTCGATTCTAAATTGTTTATGGAATTGTAGAGAGTTTAAAACTACACGTCTGGGCCAAATTGTGAAGCGCAAGAGCATTTCATTCAAGAGTTATAGATGAATGAATATAGACATTTTTACCAACTTGAGAAGTGTATGGAGCGGCCATCTTGGTGTTCCTGGGACACCAAATTTAAAGTCTTAACTAGTAGTTCCATATTGGAAGTGAAGTGCTGCCTCATTGCGAGATGCTGGTTAAGCTGGATAAGAATCTTGAAAACGTCGGGTTGGCATAAATCAAATTTACGCCATCGCCGTGGAATTTGGCAAAAATCCTTTAGTTCTGTGCATTCCGGAAGGTCTCAGATTTTTCCCACATGTAAATAGTCTATTTGTCTTGATTTCGTGCTGGTTATTTTCCCGATTCTCGAATCATCCGCGTCAGATTTTATAGACGAAAACATAATGTTTGTTTAATAAAAAGTGAACACTGGACAGCGAAGGAAGAAATATAAGCGTCATTGGAATCCCAATTTATTTCACTTCTTTCGGTTGTTTGCCTTTCATGAATTTTTATAGTCGTGAAGTTGGAGGAACAAAACAGCCTCGGGTGCAAAAATTCACCGCCGATGAGGATGTAAACAATGATCGTTTCTTGCGAGTTTCGCTTGCGCTAGTGAATCAGGTGAATGTTTCTCGAGCGAAAATAACCTCAAAGTGATCACCTTTTTCATTTAATTTTCTTTTCTTTGTTTCGAACACGGAGGAATATTAAAAATTGGATATATTTTGCAAGATGCGTTGCGTTATTTGGAAGGTTTCAAATTACTTTTCACATTATGCAAATTGCAGCATTTTTACCTCAACTGAAAAAATATAGAAAGGGCTAAATTTGTTTCTCTCGCCGTAAATTATTACTTCTGTCGTTAACTTTGATTAAATTTATAAGTTTCATTCAAAATTTATTATAATGATGGCTGGAATACTTCCAGCAAAACTCTCAATTTGAAAAGTTGTTTTGACCGCGGTTCCGGACCAGACAAAATATAAAACTGAAAGATTCTGACACAGTGGACACGCTATTTTAATAATTTGCGTGCGATCTCGCACGTTTCCGTCTTCTTGTTTTTGAAGGTTAACGCGCTTCTTTGTTAGCGTGCTCACACTATTCCAATACTACCTATTATCAAATCGTGAACTAACGTGCATGCAGATTCCTTAGCAGATTCCCAAGACATG
The DNA here is from genome assembly GCA_022457155.1 of Cladopsammia gracilis. NCBI lineage: Eukaryota > Metazoa > Cnidaria > Anthozoa > Scleractinia > Dendrophylliidae > Cladopsammia > Cladopsammia gracilis. The sequence goes on along the minus strand of JAJGOT010000150.1, from coordinate 390,905 downwards.
TAGGCTTATTTTCCAATATGCCTAACAATAATACAACGACGCCCAAGCTAAGTACATGTATACGCTCCCACAGCGTCTTGTTCAACAGAGATCAAGCAACTACGTTGGCCCTGAGAAGAACCTTTGTCCATGTTTAACTGATTTCCAGCGTACTTTTAGACATTACCAAGTCGAATGGACATGCAAAACAGCTTGAAAACCAGTCCAATATGGCGTCGAAACAGAAACAGCTTAGTCGTGCATCGCCTATGCATGCTCGAGTCGGCTTGTCATTACTTTGTTTTGATTGGATGCCGAAGCTCTCCCGAGACTGCCGACGGTTTCGTAGATCTTCTACCGCTCTTGATTGGTTCTCAAACAATATTTCATTGTTACTATCGGAAAACCGAGACAGACAGAAGGACAGAAGGACAGAATTCTAGATTCTCGATTCTACAAGCCTACACGATTAGTAGACTGCCTGCCGGCAGCAATAACACCAAACATCTCATCACAAAATATTGTATTCACTATAAGAGGCATGAAATCGCTTATAAGCATCTATAATTCATTAATAACTTTCAACTAGTTCAATTTTGTTTATTTTCACGGCTTATCTGAAATAGCGTGACGAATTGCGTGACACCTTTATAACCTTTATAACATCGTTAAAAGCTGAAACTTTTTGTGAAAGATTATAATGCAGGAGTCAATGATCGAATTCACGTACACTGCTGTTTGACGATACTCTCAGGGGGTTCTATGTTTCATTTCATTGGTTGGCGGCACGACCACGAAGACAGCCGCTTTTATGAGGTGCGAAAACTGTGAAAATCTTTCGAGGCTAAAAACTCAAGGTTTGTATTTGCGAGAATGTCCTCTGTTCAAATGAATTAATAGGGTATGTAGATTTGTTAGATTTTCACGAAACTTGCCCAGTTTATTTATTGGATATCAATGCACCAAAGTGCTTGGGGCTTTGACAACATTCCAAATACTTTTCTCGTGGCGCCCCAAAGTGTGACGCGCATAGAACAATTTTCTATTATCCCACTTCAAAGTGGATTTACTCGGGAACCAATGAAAATATCGAAAAAGCCTCACACACTCTGAGTGACATGGACCAGTTCATTCAGTGAAGCAAACACCTTCGGTTTTGCGTTTAAGCCTCGCGTACGCTTAATTTAAAGAGAAAAAGGAAAAACGATTGTTAGAGTGAAATATCGTTTTTGGGGGTTTCGTGAAAAATAGCGCGCTTACGAAAGATTTTTCGGGAAGCACCCTCGAAAGTTCACAGTAACCTTAAATCCAGGGCATGCGCAGCTACGCAAAAAATTGAGACTAATGAGGAACAAAAAGGAAATGATGATCCACTGTTGGCTGTAGCCCTGGATATACCTGCAGCTGCCACGAACTGATGTCAACCTATACAATTGTCTATATGTTGTTCCTTTAATGTCCTCTGTATTACAGTCGAGCGATTACATGTTTTACTAACTAACTCTAACTCTGTTTTACATCGTATATCGATCATTAAAGATAACAATAGGGTCCAGGTTGGGCGCGGCAACAACGTTTTTAGGTACAAGGAAAAAAATAGTACAGGATAACGAAAACAAAAAGGAAGAAACAAAAACAGAACAAGTGCAAACAAAATGCAAAACAAAAACAAATTGAAAAATGAAAAAAAAAAAAAAAAGTATGCAAGTTCATTGTCTTCATGTCAATCGCAAACATAGCGCACCTTTATAATTCGTGTCTTTTGTTGCGAAATCGCAATGCTTGCCTTCTGCTTTCAATTTAGAGATGAATGAATCTCACGATTCGCCTTTCCCTTGTTTGATTTGACGAAATTTGTGATTTGTGATTTTGAAATTTGTGATCGATTAGAGGAAAAAGAGAGTTTGTTAACAGTTACCCTATTGAATAAAATGACGCTGGAGAAACGGAACGTCTCATCACATATATATTACAATATAAAATTTAAAACATAATGCACAGTACACCAGCCAGTGCATAGCTAACACTACGTTTGCTGTTACTCTCAGGCCCTGAAGACAAGACGTTCCATTTCAACGTTACTCCGTGGCCAGTTATTACATCCGGCCAGGACGCAAAAATCATCTTGACTTTCACTCCTCGTGAGTATACCTTACAGATGGATTTGTTTTATCATTCTCAACGTTAACATATCCAAAAAAAAAAAACAGTAATCCTTAAGTATGGTTCTATCCGGTTTTAATTTTACGTGGTTATCCAAGCCATGTGAACGTCTAATAATTTGCCTATGTCGCAGCAAAGGCGCCACCTTGTTCTGTCGCACTTTGTAATGCCTGTCGCACTTTGTAATAAAATCATCAAACTTTGTTGTACCTGCCACTCTTTACAATAACACTTGTCGCACTTTGTAATAAACAAGAACAACAACTCTACGAGGAGTAAACCGGGCTTTAAGGGTCTGGATTTTCATCTAGTGTGTCACTGTTAGCTAGCTAACTAGCTAACTAAGGTAAGAAATCGAGCCTTGAATGTCGAAGCGGCTCGTGATATTTTGGGACAATTTTGAAATATTACAAAAGGTATTTGTCCCAAATTCCCCGTAGAAACCATTGTATTATTTGTTTATAGTACAAGGCTGAGAAATTTCGCTTTTTCTAACGCTCGCACGTGTGATCATCGATCCGCGACCAAAGATTACTTTAAAATAATTTTCTTGAACACAACGACAACTCACCATCTCTGCTTCATCTTTCAGTTACATTTTAATAGTAATTAGAAACTTTGCCGGGTGACTAATTTCCAAGGCACCAAGGAGCTCTTTAGACCGCAACAAACAGCTTTGGCGGTCAGTGCTTTTATAGACGGAAAACATCTGCGTGAGGCAATTTTAATTGCCGTACTTGCTAGCAGCGGATCGAGCTTTCGATGAAACTTCGAGCATTTTTTTCACATCTTATGGTTTATCTGTCCTTAAAAGTAGAAACACTGCTGTCCACTTCGTCAAGATGGCGGACAAGTACGATAATTACTACAAGCAAAGTGTTTGACTCCAAGTCGGAGCCATTCTCTACTTTCTCTTACTCACTTCTCCATTTGCTCGTCGAGTTGTCTGGCGTCGCAGCTAAAAATATCCGCGTTGTATCCTTTACTTTAAACCCAACTTGATTGTACAAGGATATGATAGGTCTTCGTACCTTTTTCATGTTTAACTCAGCAATTTCTAAACTTTCCTTCAATTATTATATTTCACTGTCATTAAATTCACGAAAGTTATCCGCCATTGTTTCAACGACAAAGCCATCCTCCCGTTGCCACGGCAACTGTAATTTCTGCATGTAGGTATTTTAAATTAGGCTGAAATACAGCTCGCCTCAGCCAATCAGATTTCAGAAATTTCTCAGCCAGTAGTATAATCGGAATAACACAAATGTTGTTAGCGGTAGATGTCATCAGAGTGATTTTCCGAAGGTCACATTGTGTTCAGTTCATTTGTCAAAGAATTGAATTTTCCAGCCTGTGTCGCTAAAAACTGATTGTAGTTGAATTTCTCTTCGAAAAGTCACTTGGTGTTCTATAATCTGTATAATCATTTCGTGTTTTGAGCCAGAAACAACACAATCCCCATGACATAACTTAGCTCCTTTAACAACTGGTCTATAGTTTACAAAAACGGCGAATACACTAGTGTAGTCCCTCATCACAAACTGCGAAGGGACGTGAACTCCATTGCATGCTGATGATCGAACAAAAGGAGAACTTCTCAATTCAAATTGAAACTTCAAACTTTCGGTGAAATGGTTCTTTACTCACGGCACCCTATCTTATATCCTAAGTTATACCGTTTTTTTTAGTTGAGTCAGCATTCTTCGGTGATAAACAAAGAAAATTTTATTCGTTTCTCAAACGATGGATAACATAAATATGCAATGTGTGAAATGAAAGCTGAAATTTGTTAAATTTAGTTGAACCTTTAGGGGACTGTCTCTTGCAAGAATGTTGTTTTTTCAAACTCGTATTTTTCAAACGCGTATGGTTCACCATTCAAATCCTTTCGATAGGAAAACTTTCTTTGCATTGTACAATTTAAAACAAGCAGTGATGACGAATCGGCGTCCTTGCTCTCTGAGTGCCACCCCTCGTCCCTCCCAATACCCTCCCCATACTGAGCGACCGCTGGCCGCTCCCCATCCATTGCCAGATTAGCCTCGCTATTGGCAATTATTCTAAATTAAAGATTAAAGATAAAGGTTAGTGAGTCCACTAGTTTTCCCACAAATTATCCAAAATAATCATTATTTTGAAGTTTATTACAAAGTGCGACCGATCATTTATTACAAAGTGTGACAGCCTGTTATTACAAAGTGGGACAGCTATTTTATTACAAAGTGCGACAAGTGTTATCACAAAGTGTGACAGGTATTACAATGTGTGATGATTTTATTACAACGTGTGACAGTTATTATAAAGTGCGACGATTATTACAAACAAATAAGTGCGACAGAAAACACCTTCGACCTCAGTTAAATAGATTACCTTGAGACCGGGATTCGAGCCCGCAACCTAGTCCCGCTCTGCCCACGTTTGTTTGTTATATCAAATATTTACCCTCTCTGATTCCTTCGTAGGTTTATTTTGCCCATCACTTTCTTGTAAACCTCCGTCTAGTACTACCAAAATGTGGCAGCAACAACTAGTTAAACTCGTTTCGCTTCGACATTAAAATGACCTTCTATACCTATTGCTGATTAGCAAGTGGCTTTTCACTTCGACTAATAACGAAATAGAAACTGTGAACAAAACAAACAAAAGCCAACTAAAACAATAACCACTTTAGTCGTAAATGGAATTTTAAAATTTTGTTAAACAGCAGCTATTTTAAGTGAATAACAATTCTCCTTAAATGTTAGCGACTAATTTCCTTGAAAGTGAATATAAAGGCACATTGTTAGTCTTGAACTTACATCATCTTTCATTTTTTTATTGTGGTGGATTTATAGGTGTAAATGTTATAGATGCAACGATGCTGGCTGATTACAAAATCACCTCAAAAGAAGGAAAAAGTTTTCCTTTAGGCACAGAAACAGCAGACGCTTGCCCTGTGTACCCCAAGATGTGTGGACTGCCTGCAGGAGGTAAGTGTTTAACCCTTTCACTCCCAGAGTCAATTATGGAGACAAGTACTACTGTAGTTCTAACTTTTGAGTCTGTTCACGAAATGCTATGGTGTGACCATTCAAATGAAACCTCTTCAGCAGTACTTTTGCATGGTACCATTTGTTTTTCAATATTTTACAAAATGAAGTTTGGGATTTTTCTTGAATTTTGTTTTTTGGCACTCTTGGGTTAAAAGTTAACACAAGAAGACTACACCAACGATGGATTAGTTAACATATACCATATATAATGGAGTTGCTAAATAAGTATCTAAAGACACAACCTCACCCTTGTACATAAACAGGGGTAGCAAATACTAGTCTTTCAATAATTTCACCAGTCTCCGGCGCAGTCTCATTTACTAAACAATTCTCCCGGTCTATCCGTGTCGAATTTTTTATATTTATGCTTTTGGGGAGTCTCGGTCTGAACAGATCTCGGGATCGATCGTATGCAGAAAAAATGATACTCGCAGTCTCACAAAGTCTCGAATTTACCATAGATAGTATTTTTATATTTTGAATTTATATAGACTTTCATCACTAGGGAAAAATTTGAAAAACGTTTGCACAATTTCTCTTCGTAAACGCGAAACGAAAAATAGAGCCTGATCTAAATGTTCCACGCAATGTCTACCGAAATTTTCCATAACGGCAATTCAAAACTGTCATACCTGTACAAACGTCAGTATAAAAAAATAGGAATTCACTAATCTGACAATCTTTATTATTATAAAAATCTCGCTTATTGCGGTAATCCGCTTGGAAACCAGCTATTGTATATAGTTGTAGTGGCTAGCGTTGTAAAATAAGGTATATGTTGTTGTTGTTGTTGTTGTTGTTGTTGTATCCAAAACATTAGTATCCCTTTATATTTCGATCGTTCTTGAAAAATGGCAAAAAGATATAGACGGACTTTTTCTGTTTAATTTTTTCGCAAAACGTGAAAACAAAGCTCTACTCCATGTTGCATGATAGCTTTAAAAGTTAACTTTCAAATGAAAATGTCTAGACATAAATGCGATGCTAGCCTGCGAGCAAGCTCTCGGGCGGGTTTGGAGAAAGAGGAGGAGGAGAGGGGAGGGGGAAGGAGCTTCTTCGCCCCTCTTCCTCCATCCTAGTAATTTCGCTCCTGAAATGAGTTTTTGCTATTGCTTTTCTTCATCTCCCGATAATTTTTTCAAAGCGTTCATGTCTTTTGTAAAAAGGTCTTTTCCATCCAAGTATTTTTATCTAGTTTCTGCAAGTGCACCGCTTACCGCTACGTCAGCTTTGAAACGTTCAAGAACTTTTTACTCGTGGCGAAGCACACGAGTTATAAATCCGGCGTTGACTTTTCTTGTTTTTTTTCGTGTCACATTAGCGCATGCAAATTTATGCACGCATATTTAAGTCTATATAGACGACTATATGGCCTTCGGCCATGAAATACATACCGTAAAATCTCTCCGTTTGTGTACTCGAGACTGCACACTTTCAAGACAATTCAAGGCGTTCATGGATGGATAGGACCGTTTGATATTGTGTTCGCCGCTTATTCCTGTGGGATTTTTGCTCTGGCAAGTTCTGTGTTTTATATATTAAACTTGCCATTTGCTTAGCGATCGAGCTCCGGGTCGAGCTTAAGTGTCAGCTACTGAATCTAGTGAATGCAGTGTAGTCTTACTTTTAAACCCGTGTATACGTGAAAGCACGATGAACAGGTTATCGGCAAGGGTGTTTAAATAAAATTCATTCACTCACTCACTCACTCACTCACTCACTCACTCGCTCCTTCCATCAGCTGTAAACTTAGTGAGCAAATGCTTTGTTACGAACACGTTTCGTAACAGGAGTTCAACGTGAATCCAACGATAACAATAATTAATTTGATGCATGCGCAAACGAATATAGACAACAATAAGCTTACAGATGTTTCGCATTTGGAGTTTTTAGTGCAACATTAAAATCGATCTAAAAGGATTTTGCAACCTAAACACGCGTCCTGATGCGTATCTAGCTTAAAATAATAAAATTTAGTTCGTAGGTAGTATGTGCTCTTGGACGGCGCAGTGATTGAGTTTTGTGGCTTAGTCCCGGACGGCTCGATCTCGAATCTCCATCAAGTCCTTTTTTTTTTCTTTTTTTTTCTTTTTTTTTTTTCTTTTTTCGAACTGGACATTATGAAAGTGATGTACTTTTTTTTTTCGTTCGTCAAAAATCCTTACGTTTAATTTAAAAATATATATATATATATATATCGAACTGTGTCAGTGTGAAAACGTATTAAAACTTACGGCAATATTGCGTTACGCGTTACGCGTTAGCATTTCTTCTTCTCGGGTTGGCTCTTAGGAGCCTTTGATTAGATATAATTTTAAGCTTATGTTTCTCTGTAAAAGCACTCAAATCAAAATCAATGCTGCACTCAAATCAATGCTGCAATGAAAGGCGTCACGAGTTCAAGCTGTGTACAGCTTCTTGTTTCTTCATGATTTCTCGTCACGGATAAAATATTTTCTGTCTGCTTTTTTCTGTTTATGGGACAAATTTTTTGTCAGTAAGTTTCTGTTTCAGTAGAAAGGATTGTTTAAATCTACATTTCTTAAAGGCTTTTCGTGGTAATTTTAACCATTGAGAACTATGTATTAATATATATAGATAGGCTGAACCTAACAGCGGACTTCTCTGAACAGAAACGATGATGATAAGCTTAACTTAGGTGAAAGGTCGGAAGCAGAAGAAAAATTAGAATTAAGATTGAAGACCGGGCTAATTTTCAATTTTTGCAATTCTCAAAAACAGTATTACGCGACTGTCTGCACAGTACATTTAGACTGCACAAAAGGGGATAAACTACGATTCGAGTTAGGATCCGAGTTAGGATTCGAGTTAGGATTCGAGTTAGGATCCGAGTTAGGATCCGAGTTAGGATCCCACCTGAGGATCCCCCCAAAAAAATCAAAATCGCCCCCCCCCCCCCCCTCACCCCCACTTCCCACCCCTTAGAGAGGGGGAAGGGGGTAGAAATGCATTTTTTTTTAAGAAACCGGGATATAGTAAGCTCCGGTGGTACGGGCCACATGGCACAATGCAGACCTTACCTTACCTTTACCTTACAGTGTAGTACAGTAGCGTTAATTTTTTTCCAACCTTTTGTTAACTACAACAATGAACCGCAAGGCTGATCTGACCACGTAAAAAAGTAAAATTTGCGAGACACCATCACGACAGAAACCGATAAAGTAGGATCGTAACCGTGGACAATTGTTTCGTTATTCCTACGTATCATTAGCAGCATTATCGTTTGCGGTCTTCTGCAGTTTACTTTTATTTTTATAGATTTTGGAACCGTAGGTTTTTTCAGATCCAATATGCTGTGTTTTCTTTCAGCATGGTTTTGCCCATGCGTTTAAATGTTCAGATCGGCTTTGTCCATCTACATTTCAATTTGCGAGACATCTTTGCGATACACTGTGGGCTCCTTGTTCCCCAAAACACGTAATGTGGCACGCGTGTTTCGGGTGACAAGTGAGTACATAGTACGGAACCTAATATTGTGAACGGGTCATTGTGCAGTCTATTTGCGCTGGCTTTCTTGCTGGCGACATTTAGATCGTTACACCGTGCTGATGAGTTGCAATAACAACGAAACAATTGATATTTTTGTATGTTCTTGCTATCTTTTTGAGGCAGTTATTTCGCATAGCGTGTGAAATATTCCGTCATTTTCTCATGCTCTGCCAAAACAGTTGAGCCACCGCGCCGCTGGCGTTGCGGAAAGTCGAATTCTGTGGGTGTTACTAAACTGCGGATGCTTGGATCAGTCAATCTCTCAGCCCCGTGATCAGTGTCTAAGTCTGCGGTGTGCAAGACTTGTGTGAGAAGGTGGATTTTCATCACGTATGTATGTATAGAATGGCACCGCACATATGACGCCACAATTTTAAGATCTCAAGTACTTCTAGGTCCACGACGATAAAAACCAATCTTTTTTAACGCAATGTTCTTTAGACGAAAAAAACGAAATTTCAAACAGTGTTAAGGTTTTTGGGGATCCTAACTCGGATCCTAACTCGAGAAATAGCTAACCTCGCACAAAAGCTCACAAAAACAACCTTTTCTCGGTCTAGAATAACTAGTGTGACTAATTTCCGAATAAAATATACCTGTTGCGTATCGAAAATTTCCCGAGAAACTGATTTGGAAATCAAAATTGCAAAAAATACACAGACATCTTTGCGCAAGGCGACGCGAGTGAAGTTAGAACTATAAAATCCAAGTCTTGTTTTGTTTACATAAAATCGCTTTTCAACCTATGTAATGAATGAACAAACACATAAAATCGACAACAATTAGCGCATCGAGGACTGTCTGACTGAGCACCTGGCGAAATTCAACTCAATCCGACTCAATCCGACTGAATTTGAGTACGTTTTATAAATATTTCTCCAAAACTAACGAGAACACAAAGAAAAAGTCAATCACAAATTTATATCAACATAAATTCACATAGAAAAATGTATTTTTTTACCGTTAAGTCCCACGGCTGCTTGAATTTTTTTAAAACTCCGCTTCTTCGCGGGTATAAAGTTCCTTGAAGCAAGATTTTTTTTTTCGCTTAAAGCTCTTCTCTTTCTGAGTATTCTTTAAAGCTTTCTCCTTCTATTTTAAATATTTTAAACGTGTGTTAATGCAAAATCACGGCCGGTTTTGGACGGCACGGCCGTCAATGGGTTAAAGGAGTTTAGCTCTAAACAAATGCTTCGACAATCTACTAGCTTAAATTGTCCTAAGACGAAATCAGGTTTAAAAATAAGCACTTAGCTCTATATTCCTCCGAAAATGCTTGACTTGCAGAGTTACGCAGCCTCAAATGTGCTCTTGACCACTGTTTGAGAAATGTGAAACCTGTCTTGAGTAACAAACCGCGAAAAAATGCAGGGAAAAACGATTTTCAAACCATTTTCTCGGCTAAATACAACAAAAGTGTTTACTTCTGACGTCCCGGACGTGTAGCCGCGCGATAAACAAAGCCTCGCTTTGGTTTCAAAATTGCTAAGATCCCGGATGTTGCGTGACGTTATACGTGCATGTTTTGCAACGTCATATGCGCCCGTGAGCTAGCCTTGCGCGATGGACCGACCGACGAGCCCGCGAGCTAACCCTGCCCGAGTTCGCGCCCGCGAAACATTCTGCTAGCCATGACCATAAAAAAATGAAGGGCACAGGCTCTATGAGTATGGAGCTCCGCGAGCGGGCCTTCGGTCCGCGACAGCTCCGCTTTTAATTTTGTAAGCAAAATTAATCGATTTACTGATAAATAGAAAATATAAACGTTGCACAACCAGGACGAATTTTTGACGCGAAAACCTTTCGGTCGCGCGTACTTTCCCGCCTTTTTCATGGACTTCATGTAAACACTGTTTAAGTTGTTTAGAGAGAGAGAGAGAGAGAGAGAGAGAGAGAGAGAGAGAGAGAGAGAGAGAGAGAGAGAGAGAGAGAGAGAGAGAGAGAGAGAGAGAGAGAGAGAGAGAGAGAGAGAGAGAGAGCCCTACTGATCGGGGAGTCCATGGTACTTCATTGCTATGGTATTGTTTGTTCTTATTCCGTAGATCTTAAGGACGGTGCCACCTAATGGCAAGGTATTTTGCCAGGTTTTTGACTATGCGGGAAAAGTAGATCTTAGCAGGGGCTATTGGAATCCAAAGAGAAAATTGGGGGTAACCACGCATTTTTCAGAGATAATTAAGCTTCAATCTGGAAAAAATGCTGACATCAGCATTTTTTCGAAAAAAGGAAAATTAGATCTTTCTTCGCGGATTTCCTTTGAATTCGGCTTTACATACACAAAAGCAACAATAATTCTAAAATTCTCTAAAACACATAACGAATGGTAACATAACAACTACTGTTTATATGTTTTAAGTTACAAAATCATCACAACGGAGCCATTATAGGCCCTGACAGCTTTCCCACGTTCGCCAAAAATACAGTCTAAATAACTTTTGCCCACAACAAAAAATTAACTGTGTGCTTAATATGCTTACCACTTCCATTTTATAAGATAAAAAGTAGGGGTCACCACGCGTTTTTACAAGTTATATTTAGATGTTTTCAACTTTTACGGAATCGCTTTCGGGGTCCGCGACATTTTTTTCTATGCCCTCCCTAGTCAGTTAAATATCGTGCGTGTCTTTTTCGGGGCATGCTGGGATTTCCACTCGATGGCTTACCGTTCAAAACTTTTACTTCGGGTACAATAGACCCTTCCACGGTTTTTTCCAACTTTTGATATTGGCTATGTAGCGAGAATCTAACGACACTGCTGGAAAGAGCACCTCAAATTTAGTAAAATAGCCAAGTTTGTGAGTCGTATCTTGTAAAATCGCAAAGTTATAGCTTCGCGAAGTCGGGGAATTTTACAGAAGTTTGTATGCTGGGGGGCACAAACTTGCCCCCCAGCATACAAACGTCTGTAAAATTTCCTGACTTCGCGAAGCTATAACTTTGCGATTTTACAAGATACGACTCGCAAACTTGGCCATTTTACTAATTTTGAGGTGCTCTTTCCAGCAGTGTCGTTAGATTCTCGCTGCATGGCCAATATCAAAAGTTGAAAAAACCGTGGAAAGGTCTATAAAAAGACAAACATTGTAGAATTCAAAGTTAATTCTATTTGTAGCTGTAAGTTACTCTTTTGAGAAACATTTTTCGGGATTTCAAGGTCAAGCAGCACAGTAAAGGAGTAAAAACGCAAAATCGGTTCACTTCCATTGATTCACAGTGGATCTACGGATTGATTATGTTCCTTCGGACACAAGAACTTTACATTGTGTGCATCTTCTTCATATCCATTTCCAACTTGAAAACATCAGTGCTATATCGAGATGACTGGTCGGCTGCCGAAAAACTCTAGATTGGCAGGTTAGTCTTTTAACGGTTATTTGGAGTGAAAATTTAAGAAATATTTGTCGAAATTTAAAGTGCTTGAGTTTTGTAATTTCATTTGGCCGCGTGTTTATACCTCTTACTAACCTCGTTTTCTCGGGCCGTACTGTAAATTACGGCCCGCGTTTTTCCCCTTCGATTTATGGCCCGCGCGCTTCGCGCTTGGGCCATAAATCGAAGGGGAAAAACAAGGGCCGAAATTTACAGTACGGCCCGAGAAAACGAGGTTAGTAAGATATTTATTATATCTCTAAATCGGAGATAAAGGAAAACCTTTCAAGTCAAAAGATGGACGGTTTCATTTGACTGACGTACGTCACAAGAAAGCAAAGAGCAAATTTTATTGGCTTTCAAAAATAGTGTGATCGGTCCTCGATTCGGCGTGAACTTGCGTGGCTCTTGAATGAAAACTCTCTAAACTTCCATGTGTTCGGTAGGTCGACGGAAACCTGACATAAGGTAGTCTTCTTTGAAAAGGATTCTTAGTTACTGGCGAAGACAAGTGAGGAAAAGAAGAATGAAAACGCCGCGATAAAATCGCCAAAACAAACGTGTTTGTCAAACGGGAAAATGTGGCAGCACTTCGGTCTACAGCGGTGAATGAAGAAACTCTCAAACTTCTAAAAGGACACTGAAAATATCTCGTCATCAAATACTGCAAGTTGTTTTTGGCTTTTTTGTGTACTTTAGTGGCTTCATGCCGAACTTTGTGCATGGATGAGTTTGAATTTCAATCGCGCCTGACAAATTTTCAGCGTGAGCTGCAGCAAGAGCGTATTTGCGAATACACAAAATTGTTTTCATGGACTCCACTACAAGGACAAAAATTTCGCTGAGGAATCAAGGTACACTTTTAGCGTAATTTTGTAGCTTCAAGTCTGTTCTTATTAGAGCCACTGCCACAAACGATAACTCTGAACTTAAGCTTATAGCCAGACAAAAACTTGATCAAACTAAGTTAATTTAAGCTCATATGATACAGTTTGCCGATGGAAGTCGTTTGAAGTTGTTTTGCAGCTTTATGTTTTTCATAGAGACGTTTTCTTATGAAGAAGGACTGTTTTGTTAATGCTTAATTAAATTGTTAGAGTTAAACGAATTTGCCATGTTACTCGAGTTTTTATAACTTACAGCCTAAAAGCTAAATACCAAAACAAAAAAGCTTACTCGAGAAAATTGTCAATGCTTTTTGATTCGCAGCTAATCAGTTTTTTGCTAAAGTTATATTTTAATTTCATCGAAGAGTTTTTGTAACCTGGCATGTTAACCCACTTAGCTCCAAACGTTTCCTCTGGATAATTTTTAATGTAGAAAACAACTTTTGTAAATTTAAATTTTTGTAATTTTTTATAAATTTTTTTCAAATTTAGCGGGCCGTACTGAAAAATACGGCCCGCTAAATTGACCAATCACAGCGCGCGTACTAACTAAGAGATATAATAAATTTTCTTATGAAGCTCCTGTAGTTTTCATGGATTCTCTGATAACTTTGGAAAAAATTGATCGGTACGCTTTAATTAAAAAAAAATCGTGAAATAATAAAACACTTTTTTGCCGAAGTCTACGGCTTTATTTGATCTAAAAAGATAAGATTTTCGAAAAAACATCACCTACCTATAATAGAGAATTAAGGAAATCAATTGTACCTAAATGCACGAATGTGTTTACGAAAGATTACACTAAAGACCATGCTTGCCAACAATCGAGGGAGGGAAAACTTTAGTCGGATACTTCTCGGCTGTGGAGCGGCCAGTTTTCTTTAGTTGCTGGCCGGCTTCAGCCTTGTTTTTATATCTTCATCAATTCTCAAAAACGGTCTTTTTGAAAACGCTTTGCTCATCTCAATTCTTCTTTTCGACGTTTGTTTGCTTTCGGCTGGAACAGTTATTTTTCTGCTTTTTGTTATATACTTTTTTTATTCGCAAAAATGGCCACTGGCAAAAGATTTTTGCAGATAAACAAAAATTTCAAACAACGCGAGTTTGGCCGCCAAAACAAAAACTTGTGCTTATTGGAAATAACAACATGCCAGCCTTTCCTTGGATTATATGCCTTGAGGATGCTTGTTTTAAATATATAAAAAAAAACACTAGTCTGGTTTGACTTGAAGTTTTGTTGAAATTTTGAATGGAGAAAAGGAGCCAATGTAAACAATCTTTGAAAGAAAGGCAAAACGTACGCGTTCTGCTGGTGGCATCGCCAATTTAGCTCAAAATAGATTCATTACCGAAGCTCTGTCGTTTGCAAAATAGAGAAAGAATTTAGCACTTTTAGGCTGCAGAAGGTCTATAAACACATTTTTATAGATTTTTGAGAACTCTGTTTATCTTGTAAGTTTAGAAACTGAGCCAGGGAGTTGACAGTTTGACATGAAAAGTGGGCGGAACTTAGCCTTTACCTCGCGCGTTCGCTTTTAAAAAATAACCAGTGTCTCGCGCGACTGTCGCGCAATGCATGCGCAGAACGTATGCGCAATAACAATAGGTGGCACCGTCCTTAAGGTAGTTTTGAAGTCGAGTTTTCTTTTTAATTTATTACTTTGTTTATTTTGTCTTAGAAAAAGTGAAAATGACATTCATCAAAAGGTTAAAAACCATTCCGCTTGGCTTTAAGGTAATCAACGCATTTTGTTAGAAATATTAACTTGAATCTCCTTGTTATCGTAAGCTACACTCGTTTAAAGTGCATATCGCTTTTTCTCGATTAAACGCCAGAGGTGTTTTTTTAAAACTCGGCGTGAGCCTCGCAGACCCAGCATTTAATTGAACCCGGCGTTTATTTGAGGCCCAACGTTTATTAAATGCGGGTAAGTTTTCATCATTTTTTATGATCACATTTTTCGTCTTTTATTCCTAAATTTCTGATGCTATGCAACCGAAGATAATTTATTTGAATCCGGCGTTTAATCGAGAACATACGGTATGAAGCGAACTTTTTTATAATAGATAGATAGATAGACAGACGGACGGACGGACGGACGGACGGATGGGTGGGTGGGTGGATGGATGGATGGATGGATGGATGGATAGATAGATATCTTTATTTGAATGGGGTAACACCTTCAGCTATTTACATAAACTGGTATCAACGGAGGCCCTATATACGATATCGAACGTTTCACTATTTTTGATCTCAAACTAAAGGGTTTAAAGTGCTAGAGATGACGAAAAAACAAGTTTGGTTATTCGCGTTAAAAATGGCTGCAATTTGTGCACGGCCAAAATCGGTGTCATATTATACTGTGACTTGAATAAGTTTGCAGTTTGGAATCATGGCAAACAAGAAAGCTGGCAAGAGAAGTAGCTAGAGGTGGACGATATCATGTGGCGAGTGGCCCCAAACACAACAAAACGCCTAGGAGAGGGGAGGGTCGGTGAACAGTGAGCCCATGATATGTAATGGTCACCTGCCTTTCTCATGGGAACGGTGCTGGAGGGAGGGGAAGGTGGGAAATTGGACGCAGGGTGTGGGGGTCAGTGAATCAAAACGCCTAGGAGAGGGGAGGGTTCGTATGTTTCGTATTCACGAGTTGGTTCACAGGAGCCTTTGATTCCATATCTTTGACCCATTGTTAAATATCCTGAGATATTTTACTCATTTTTTTATTTAAACTGTTTCAGGGTTTCAGCGGCAAAGTAAGGATCGAATTTTTCAACCAAGAACAAGTGTTGTTTATGTGTCTTGAGGGGGAAGCCGTTAATTAGATCATGTTTTCCTACATGCAAGTGGACGAATATAAGGACTTTTACTAAAGAAATGTCCCCCTATTGGTAGTCCTCCAGTAGCCGCATTGTGTTAATTTGTTACATTGTACTTGTGATTTTTCGTGTTTGAATAAAGCTGTTACATTACTATTGCTACTGTTGGTTCCTAATGGAAGGTAAAGTGCTGCGAGCAGATGACCTTATTATAAAGCATCATATTTCTTAATTGGCCGAAAAAATATTGGGAGGTACCTGATGTCCAAAATTGATTGTAGGTAAAGAGAAAGGAATGTAAGCCTTCGGTGTCTTTTTTGATTTAGGAGAAATATGTAGGCCAAATACATAAATAAATAAATAAATAAATAAATAAATAAACTAACGCGTACAAGAAGAAGAAGAACAATGACAACAAAGTTAAGAGTGAATATATGTCTTTTAATGTAAATGTTTACGACCACAATGGGTTGTTTGGCACATTTGGTTACTGTGCGCATTCGCTCAGTTCGGTTTGTTTGCGACTACAATGAGCGGTTTGGCACATTGGCCACCGAGCACATTTCACTCAGTTCGTTTTTCTGCGACCACAATGGTTGTTTGACACACTGGCCACCGAGTACATTCGCTCAGTTCAGTTTGTTTGTCACAGATCAGAGCAAATCCGCTCAACTCGTGATTCGATGTGTAGGTCGTTTTATGTCGCTCCTTTCGCATGATTTGCAATCAACGATGCTTTGAAATCAACGATGTGTTGAAAGAAAAGATCGAGCAACTCCTTAAGTGACACGGTAGCAAAGCAGTACAAATCATACTCACCAAATATGCAAATATAGAAAGTTAAAAATTCGTCCTACACGAACGAAGAGCTCGCGAAGGGAAAGCACGTGTTTGAGCCAGCGTTGCAATGGTCAGTTGTGCTGTTGAACCGCACGAAAGCGAGGCAAATTAAATATGCGCAAAATGTCGAGAATCAAACCGGTATCTGAGTTAAATATTCATGTCGTCCACATATAATCTTATGTATCCATCCTCCCTCACTCCCTGACGGTCATTTTTTATCGCTACCAACAACAACAACAACAACAATTTATTTTCAAATACCAGTTCTGGATCAAGCTCGGGATACTCTCAAAGTTCTTCTTATCAGAAAAACTGAACGGCGTTATGCTGAGAAAAATCCCTTGTATCAGAACAACTTCCCGCTAGCTATGAATGTTTCGGTGAAAAAGTCTTTTATTTATAGCGTTTCATATTCACGATGTTGGCTGAGAGGAGCCTTTGATTAGTGTAGTCAATTTTCATTGTATATATTTTATCGTAAGAACATTACACTTAAAAATGGAGATGCCGCCTCTCTAATAAACCCCCCTCCCTTAAGCTTCAAGTTTTTAATACGCCCCCCCCCCCCCCCCCCCCTCTTTTAAGCCCTTTACCCCCGCACGATTTCCCTCGTTCTCACCGCAAGGCCATGCACTGACAGACGAGCAAGCGAACGTAAACACGATGCCGACCAAAGGAAGCCAAAATGCACTCAGTCGAAGCATCGTGCGGCTGAAAAGTGCAAAATGACGGAGGTTTTTCGCTTGAACCAAAGCAAATTTCCCACCAAAATGTTTACTAGATTCCATTTTTTCCAAAACCGAGTGTGGATGTTGACATTGCGCCTGTTAAAATGAGTTAGAACAGGATAGAACGCTTAAAGCGATGACCGCGCGGTCGAACTCCATACAAGCCTTTCAGTACGAAATTGTTCACTTCAAGGTCAAAATGACGGTACTTTTTTTAAAGTTATTAAAATATTTTAACGTTTCAAGATAGAATAATAACCATGGTACTGGAATCCGAGTGTGGATTTCAGAAAAGTAACTCAGTAAATTTTGATTTTCCTTTCAAAAAATGATCTTTTTGCTATGATTTTAGGGTCAAATTGGGAGCCTGGTGACAAGTGAAAATACTACATATCAAGCAAATGTCACCCAATTTTTTGCCACGGCACAACTCTTATTTCAATAAGCCACAGTTAGTACAATAAACTTGTGATAACAAACAAAGCGCTTTGTTTTATCACTTACCATTCAAAAGCGAAACAAAAGATAAATTTCGTTTTAGATTAAAACGACGTGCATTTGGAAACCTCCGGCTTAATTATTGTTAACTCAAATGAACATTTAACGAAGCTGAAAGACTTCGCTTCTCCCAGCGATGCGGAACGGGTAGAATAGAAAATTCAACATTGTTTAGGAAAAAGGAAAACATCCTAGGGCAGAAGAGGTAAAAAGTACCCACAATTGACAGACACTGTCCCTGTTCATATAACGCCGTTTTCACTATTATTGGAAGGGTAGGAGCTAGTCTTAAGCTTGCTTTATTATCTTGAAATATCGAGAAAAAAACGCCAGAAGTGATGAAGGCAATGAAATATTAACTAAAGAGAAAAAAAAACAACTAAAAGAGTCAAAATTCAACACGAGTCAACACGAAAGGCAATTTTGATTTCTTGACTGCCTGTCGTAAAATTAAATTCGATGAACTGTAATCCACTTCCAACCAGTTGCAATCCTGTATTTTATCGCAAACTAATGCTTCTATTTTGCTCTATAGAATCTTTATGTCCAGTTAAGTTGTATCTCCTCTTTCGAATTTTCGACGCCGAAGACAGTTATGTTGACTCGCCCACTCTGTTGAATAAAATAGTGAAGCAGTAGTTATAACTGAAATCTACGATATTAAGTAAACCATAATATATATATAATAAGTTTTTTTTCCTTTCAGTCATATTACTAGGAGCTAATGTTAATTTTTGTTCTTATTTTTGACAACCCGCCTCGATTAGCTATGCTAACTGCAGGCTGTCAATGTTGAAATTAAAATATTGTTATATTAATAATGAAATAAAATTGTTGTTGTTGTTGTTGTTATATTTGGTGGCATTTGGCGATATAACGTGGGAATAAGATTAGCGAAAGTTTGTTATTTCGGCAAGACAGTGTCCCTTTGAAGTGTGTATTTTGATGCTGTTATAAGCCGGTGCATATCACCCAGTCTGACTGCTGGTTTTTGGACTGGATGTTTTAAGGTGATGATGCACGGGACGATTCGCAACGACGATTTTTAGCGCAACAAAATTAACGACAGGTATGTTACACGAAACAACTTGAGTAAATTGAGTGTTTTTTTTTTTTTTGACCTATGACATCTTTATTAACACTCACAAATTACCTACATGTACATCAGAAACATATCTGCAACATTAAAAAAATATATCTACAACAAATTATTCGTACATATATGTTATATAAATACAATAATATAATCATATAAGAAGGTTGCTTGATCAAATTAAGACGAGGAGCTTCAAATAGTACTAGTGTTCAGAGTAGAGATCTTCCAACTTGTATTTAATAGTTATTTTGTTAATAAAGTCGTTCATTGACAGGGAGTTGCAGTGTAGCTTGTTGGTATAAATATAATAACGTATGAACAACAGGGTGTAGTTGAATTTCCTAATTAACTTTGGATTAATTGAGTTTGATAAATTTCCAAATAAGTACTATACAGCGGATGGATTGAAATTAGCATGATTGCACATGTTGAACCATTGTACCACATTATGAATAAATCGTTTTGTAAATTGGCAGTCTGCAAATGTATGTTCAATTGAATCTTGTTCTCCACAATATACACAATCACTATCCTCTTTAATACCGAATCTGTGTAGTTCCTTTTTGGTCACTACAATTCTGTGTATAAATTTAAAATGGAATTCCTTCAGTTTGTTCTCTCTGCAAATTTGATTTACAGATTTAAAAATATTTTCCCAATTTCCTGCATTTAGTGACAAAAACTTATTCCATTTAGTTGGTCCAGTTTGTGGCGAATGATGGACATTCCAATTTCGTGTTTTTGCGTTTTTTGCGTGTTTTTTGCGTTTTTTGAAGCTGTACTACTGCCTATTACGCGCATGCTTATTAAATCAGTTCACGTTACTTTACGCAGCAGCTGGTAGCATTGAATTGTTAAAATGGAATACTTAAAAATGCAATAGGTTTAAAGCATCGACCATGAGAAACAATTGAATGCATGATTTATGACAATGACACACAGCCTCAAACGGAATTGACTCAGTACGTTAAGTTCGTTCCGTGCAAGAGTAATTAGTATGTTCGCGTTTATAGCGATAACTTTTTTTCCTCAAACGGAATTGACTCAGCACGTTACGTTCGTTCCGTGCAAGAGTAATTAGTTTGTACGCGTTTATAGCGATAACGTTTTTACCTAACGAAAAATATTATTAACCCTTGAAACTCCAAAATTATACTTAGTATCACCTGATGTCTGTCTCAAATGCAAGCATATTTCCAATCTGTTTCCTGACAACTGTTGGTCTCACTCTCTAATTTGAAACACGGGAACAAATTATTTTCCCAGAGAGAATATGTGACCAGCGGTTAGCGTAGGAGTTTTAGGGACGGCTTGTTGCCATGGCGAGCTATTTGTTGAAGGTTGTTGAGATTCCGTCAACTGTTTCCGGCGCCGTTGATAAAGTGGAACAGAAATAATACTTGGTAAAATGGCGCTTCGCTCTTCGAAATTGGCAAGCGAAATCACAGATATCAGACCATTGAATGAGACAGTCATGGGCTTAGGAGGTAAGTAAAATGTAAGGGTGTTCTTTGAATAAATCAACTAAACTGCAGATACCGTGAACGATCCATTGCGTCACATTGGATCAAATACAAACAGTGATAACAGACCACTGCAAGGACCCATCAAACAATGTGAAAAGGCATTCTCTCGAAATGGCACTACGGTCGGCCAAACCTGACATGATCAGCGCTCAAAACTAGAAAGCAGACACAGACAGCTGTTTCGGGCTTATTATACCCTCGTCAGTGTGCCATAGCTAGAACATAATGAGACTCAGAACCACTGCACCTATCTCACATATGTCGCTAATCATTCTAGAAAGAGCTGTGATAGGGAAAATTGCGCAACGGTCACGCCACAAACAATTGTGGCACATGGCCAAAGAGCAATTTAACCTAACAAACCGATACATGTCAGCACCATAGGGAGAGAAACATCGAATGGCCAAACCATTCTTCTCCTTAAGATAGAGAGTGCAAATGGATCGGATCTATTCAGTAGACCACCACGGTATAAAAATAACAAGAGGCTAGCTGGTAGCCTGTACTCACGCGCTTGCATAGGAACGTTTTATGGTTTATTTTAACTGGGTCACGCACCCCTTCCCTCTCAACGAATTTTGCGTGACATGTAAGTCTTGTTTTGTTTACATATTATAAGATATCATTTATTACGACTGAATTTACAACTGAGCTTAAACACGTTTTATAAGCATTTCTCTAAAATTAGCGACAACAGAAAGAAAAATTCAATCACAAATTGATATCATAAATTCCCATCGAAAAATGTTATTTCTTTTCCGGTGAAGTCCAAATGCCAGTGGCTTGACTCGGCAATTTGAAAACAAGAACGTGATTACGGGCACGCCGAAAATCACGAGGTCGCATGTCAACCAATCAGACCAGTGAAAGTCCTCCCGCGAGATACGGGAAACTTTAAAAAAACAAGGCAATAGCGGGACGAAAGCTGAAAATGGAAACAAGGACCTTACCGAAACCTTGACTCATGCCGCTATGCGCATGAGTAATAAATCAACTAAACTGCAGATACCGTGAACGATCTATTGTAGCCTGTTCCAGGCTCCGAGATAGTGGGGAACGCGCGAAGTAAAAAAAAGGTAGGGAAAAATCGCGTGGGAACTGGGAGAGGGAGGTCGGCGGAGCCTGTAAACATTTCTTTACCGACGCTCTTCCGCCCTCTTTTGGCAAGTTTTGCGATAATCCAATTTTCTGTCGTCAAAATGTCAAAATGTCAATTAACAGAAATAGTTCTCGGATTTCTCGCGCGAGTATTTCACGCAAAAGCACGTACAAGAACGCGAGGAAATCCGCATGTATTGCAAGACACGTACACCGACGAAAATACTGTCCTCGAATCTCGAAGTCCACCCTTCAAAGTGCTGCAGATTTTGTAGGAGAAACGTAGCATGTAGAGAAACCAAGGTGCCATGAGTTTCTTTGTTCAGTGTAGCGAGAAATAAGGAATTGCTGGCGTTTACTGGAACCGAGATGCTGGAGATTCAAATATTTCAAACCGGATGGCAATGACGCCATACTTCTGACAATGGAAGTACTGCCTAGCTCCGAGAAACACGTCAACTTAAGCGCAGAATAAACTCTGAGGAACTAAAAACAATTGCAAGATACCACCTTTCCAATATAGACCGTGACTGTCGCATAAGACTTGGCGCTTAGACTCTTTTAGCCGTGATGAAGAAACACTATCTCGCAAGTTATGCTAACCGCAGACTTGCGCTCACATTAAATCACGGACTGAGAAATGAACTGATCCTAAGCATATCTTTATTTTGATCGAAAAGGAAAAATATCTCAGGCACGTACTTGGGATAGACTTATTCTAAAGCTGGGCTAAAATGCCTTCAGCGACGAGCAGGATTTGTGTTAGGCCTGTCACCTTTTATAAAAACCGAGCTTTTTCAGTTCGACTTGATCTCGCATCACTGAAATCAATGGAGAAACGACTATTATTGTCGACTTCTCTGCCAAAGCTGCTTTCGCTAGGCGCAGAAAGAGCTGAAATATCAAGCTTTTCCTGAAACCGGTCGGCAGAATCGCGAAGACATCTTTACCACGCGCCAAGTTTACAAGGCATTCTTTTTGCCCTTTCCTGAGCGCTTGTATATTTGGAAAATCGCGCAGGCATTCATTTAGCGGTCAAAATTTGTAGATTGATACCGCTTAGGGTACTAAAATCTAAAATGACCACCGTTAGAATTATGGCGGTACCTTTTAGGATATGAGCCGAAAACATATGACAGAATATGACATGTGTTATTTTAGAATTGGTACCTCTTAGGGGTAAAAATTCTTTTGAACCACGCCCATCTCAAACGAGATTCTGGTACCTTTTAGGGTGTTTTTCGAAAATTTCCGACAAGCACCCCGTCATTTTTAATTTTTAACTCGGTTAGACTAGGTTTCTTCTCAACGTTTGAGCCACGTACAGTTTTATTGATTACTGATCGCCTGTTCATTTTTTGGTTATACAGGGTCAATATTTCGTAAGCTTCGCAGTGTATACTATTGATAGTATTCTCTTTTTAGTCTATTTTTATTATTAAATACAGAAAGTGAATTGCAGGCATATAATTTATGTAATTGAAGAATGCCTTAAACGCAATCATAAGCAACGAACAATATAAAACAGTTGATTGTATAAATTATAATAACAATCAGCATAGAAAATTGCACAAAGAACATGTCCAAAGTTTTTGTTGCTTTTCGCGTGATTTTCAATACTTATTGTTAATATAATTTCAACCCGTGAGGTATGTTTGAGTCTTTGACGTCACTTTCTCCCATTCGCAACCAAGCCTTGGAACAAGGTTGATTAATGGCGGCCGTAAATTCTCGGAAATAAAATGTTAAAATAAAATGACTTCTGATGTTCGTAATGAATTGAAATTTGGCAAGATGAGTAAGAAAGTCTAATTGTACACGAAAATGTAAAAAAATCAAAATCAAAATTTCGATCACAGGGGCACTTTAATTGAATTTAACATATGTTAATGTCCCAATTTCTTTCATTTCAGAGGGTTCTCTATCAGGACCAAGAATATCACAAAATGAAAAAAAGCTTGAAGTTATAGTGGCTACAGATTCTGGCGGCTGGAACAAAGTTTGTAATAGAATGTTAGCACGTCACTTGGCTAGGAATGCAAATCTCCGGGTCAGAGCGTTTGTGCCCAAAGACCACGCTAGATGGACTAAACTTGCATCAAATATTGAACTCTTAAATGACGAAAATCTCCCTGGGTATTCACCAATAGAACTGTTGCATTACCCACGTGATATTGATTTTCTAATCATGCATTGTTATGGGCGTGACCTAGAGAAGTATGCACAAGAAATTTGCAAAACTAAAAAATGTAAATGGATTCCTGTTGTGCACATTGACTGGGTTGAATTTGTGAAATTCTTTGAGAAAGAAGGCGTTTCTTTTGTTGGACGTGGAGCTAATCATCAAGAAGAACGTCAAAGGCAGATAGAGATGTGTAGAAATGCTGATCTTGTTATTACAATTGGTCCCAACGTAGCTGAATCCTTCAAGAATGCCCTGCGACCATATGGAAAAGAAATACGTGTCATCGGTATATACCCCGGACTTTTTTCTGAACTAAATGGCGTTCGCAGAAATCATGAAAATCAAGAAACATTTAATGTACTGATCTATGCAGATTATCCTTATTTGCTTCCTTATTTCAATATTAAAGGATGTGACATTGCTGTCAAAGCTATCTTATCGTTACAGGACATGTCGTATCACCTTATACTTGTTAGCAAGTCCAGTCATTATATGTCGGAGCTAAAACAGACTTTGCTTCATCAAGGAATGCAATCCAATCAGTTTACTGTTGAGATAACACCAGAGAATGCTCCTGAACATTTGGCCAAGTTTATTAGTGATTCCGATATTCTCATTTTGCCGTCAAGAGTAGAAGGTTTTGGAATGAGTGGCATCTATGCCATTTCTGCAAACCTTCCGGTTCTTGTCACTGGACATTCTGGTGTTGCAATGGCTCTGAAGCAGTTGCCGTCTGGAGGGAAGCATGTAGTGGACTCTGATGACCCTCAGGTATGGGCACAAAAGATAAAAGAGGTCAGAACAATGGGCAAAGAAAAAGCTTACTTAGAGGCAAAACAACTCCGGAAAGAATACATGGACAAGTTTAGCTGGGAGGATCAATGTAACAAACTAGTGGAGAAAATGATGATGACAAATGGTATGCAATTAGTTTGAAAAGTAATAATACAGTCAACTCTGTCTTAAGCAACCAACCTTGGTCAGGAAAAGATGTCGCTTAAGGGAGGTGGTCGCTTAAGAGAAAAATCAAGACAAACAGTATTTGACAGAGAAACAAAACGGTTATTTACAAAGTGGTCGCTTACTGGAAGTGGTCGCTTAAGAGAGTGGTCGCTTAAGAGAGTGGTCGCTTAAGAGAGAGTTGACTGTACACAATTCTGTTTACTATGAGCTCATAAAGTATGGAAGCATACTTGTAGCCGTTTTTTCTGGTGATTTTTCCTATATTTTATTATCAAAACATAAAAGTCTAGTTTCATCGAAATATTCGCGGGGAGCCCGATAGTTTTGCTCCACTTTTTATTCGCGTTTGGTTCAGCTTTAGATTTACAGACACCAAATTCCTAGTATTATAGTATTATTTATAATAATAATAATAATAATAATAATAATAATAACAATAATACAGTCAACTCTCTTTTAACTACCACTCTCTTTGTAAACAACCGTTTTGTTTCTCAGTCAGATACTGTTTGTCTTGATTTTTCTCTTAAGCGACCACCTCCCTTAAGCGACCGCTTTCTGTTATCCAATACTCTATAATTACTGGCTGCATGCTGTTTTTTCAGTCCCTTCAGAGATTCTTGCAAGAGGCCCGTCAGCTGTTAAAGCTTACAACAAGGCTATTGAACAGGGAATGACGCGTGTGATGAGGGTGCCAATCATGATAATTGGACAAGAGCGATCGGGAAAGACCAGTTTAAAGAAGTCTTTAACAGGACAGCTGTTCGATGACAAAGAGGAAAGCACTGATGGAATCGAACGAGATCCCTCCTACTTCAGTGTATCGACTGAGATTTGGAGCACAGGCGAGACAAAGCAGGAGTCAGATTCTTATTCTGCTGTTTCTCTTCATAACAGAGTTGCGCGCGTCATGGTGGATGATTTAAGGCGGGGAGGAGGTGACATATTCACACCTAGAGCAAGTGTAGGTAACGCAGTCTCCTCAAACAGTGTAACAGAAGAAGATTCAGAAACTAAACAAGACATTCATGTGCCAGAAGCAGTAGAGGAAGTGGTCGACCATATCCAAGAGTGGCCAGAAAAGCCGGCATTACCGATTGAAAATTCGCCACCTAACGTTGACGAGGAAGAAAGCAAGGAAAAAACATTTAACCAAGAAGTGCCACAAACAACAGCAGAATGTGTTGAAAAATTGCTTCAAGATTCCACAATAAAAGACGAGGACAAAGTTTATTCCATTCTCTGGGATTTTGGTGGACAGTCAGTTTACTATGCCACCCACCCAATCTTTCTCACTGAAAAAGCAATTTACCTTCTGGTGTATGATCTTAGCAACGATCCAAATGACAAAGCCACTCCTGTTGTAAAGCAAGGGGCTTTTAAGCGGAACGAAGATCGACACTGCACAAAGACCAATGAAGATTATCTCCACTTTTGGTTGTCCTCAGTCTCCTCTCTGGCAAGTCAACATATGAGCCATTCCGAGAGTTTGGGCTCTGGGAAATTGCCAAAGAAGTTGCCTCCAGTTATCTTAGTTTGCACCCACGCGGACAAATGTGTCCCTGCCAAAGAGCTAGCCCGCGAAATATATGGCTCTCTACGGTGTGAGACAAAGCCCTATGGTGAACACTTGTCTAAAAAGTACTTTGTTGTAGACAATACCAAGTCAGGCAGTGGAGAAGAGTGTCCAGATGTTAAACGTTTAAGAGATGAAGTACTTGAAGTTGCTGAGCAGCTCCCACAGATGAGGCAGTTCATTCCAATCAAGTGGTTACGTTTTGAAGAGGCACTTAAATACAAGATCGAGAAAGGTGAGTCATTCATCTCCCGCGATGAAGCAAGAAGAGTTGCACGTGACGAATGCGGCATTGATGATGATCAACAATTTGACACAATGCTCAACTTCTTACACGACCAGAGAATTTTGATTCATTTTGATGACACGCCAAAGTTGAAGAACACGGTGATTTTAGACCCTCAGTGGTTGATCGATCTGTTCAGGAAGGTAATAACTGTCAAACCTTACGATCCTACAGCAGATGATCATGAGGAGCGATGTGAAGGACTGTGGAGAAAGCTTGAGACTGAGGGTATCCTAGACGAAAACCTCTTACAGATCGTGTGGGGGCCCTTGCTTAACGAGGAAACCACAGAGAACCTCGTTGCCGTCATGGAGAAGTTTAGCTTGTTGTGCCATTTGCCTTCCGTGGACAAGCAGAAGCAACAATATCTTGTGCCATCCATGCTGATGTCCCGTCCAGATGAAGTTGCCAACAAGCTCCTTGCAGATGAATTCATTCCTCCACTTTTTATACGATTTAGACAACCGCGTACCCTTGACTACCCATGTGAAGCCGCCGGTGTTTCATCTGTCTCAGAACATCTCCAAGTGCCTCTGGGGTTGTTCCCACGACTTGTAATCAAGTTCCTTCAGTGGTGTTTCAAAGCTGGATTCAAACAATTGTACAAGAATATGTACCAGAACTTTGCCAGGTTTCCTATCCTTCCCAAGGGCTACTCGGCAATCCTACTCTGCCATTCCTTTTCCATCGAGATCGCAGTTCACAGAGATCCAGATACTACATCTGACAACTCGAATGTGACTGTTGGCTGTAATGTACGACGTCAAATTGAATCAATGCTTCAAGACTTGCGCGAAGAATGCTTTTGGTTGAATACCATGGAATACGAATTTAGTGTCATCTGCCCTGTCTGCTGTAAACAGCGTTCAGTCAGCTACTGTCACAAGCATCACACAAGTGGTTGTGAGAAAGAAGAGTGCCTTCACTTATGGTCTGAGACCGAGTTGCACGATGAGCAATTCTGTACGACGAATGCTTTTGCTGAACGTACAGAAGTTCCAGTGAAGGAGTTTGTACACTGGTTTAGATCGCTGGGGATGAAGGTAATTTAAGTGCTTACAACTGTCAATTTTATAACTCTTATTAAGTCAAGCCTTTCCTCAAAGTAAAAAATATGTATGTATTTTTGTATCAAAGCAAAAATATAATCAAAATGGATCATTACTTCTAGAAGGCCTTCTTCAGCTTAGGGCGCATTGGGTTGTTTTCTTATAGCCTGCATGACAGGCGCTTTATGAGCCAAGCGGGGCGAGTGAAGCATTTCGCGCGAAGCGCGACACGAGCGCGAAGCGCGAGACGAGGGGAGGAAAAGAAATAAAGCGCCTGTAGACAGTCCATTGTTCTGGCTCTTCCGCCCACCAACTCCCACCAATATTAACTGACCGCAGTGATTTCTAAATAACCAATCAAAACACGATCTATATCGCAAATTATGCTAACCGCAGACTTTCGCTCACATTAAATCACGAACTCAGAAATGAACTGATCCTATAAAGCAGCGAATAACTCTTACTTTAGTGGCAACTCCAGATCTTACAACTCTTTCAAATTGAGAAAAAAAACATTGTTATGCCAAGAGCTAGAGCTAGCAAACGACGGCGTAGCTAAATATTCTAAACGGCTCTGGAAAGCGTAAATTCCTCCTGGATATTTTTATCTAAGATCAGAAAGGAAAAATCTCTCAGGCATGTACTTGGGGTAGACTTATTCTAAAGCTGGGCTAAAATGCTTTCAGCGACAAGCAGGATTTGTGCTTGGCCTGTCACCTTTTATAACAACTGCAGGAGGAAATCCAAGGTTTGATGAATGTTCCAGTCGAGGAAACACAAATTTTACAACACGAGCGAGAGCTTTGTTTTTATCTTGTTGTTTACATTTGGTATAATTGATCTCACATATCATCGTCACGTGGTATAAATTGGCCAATCAGCATTACCGTCTACCAGATGAACGGTCGAGGATTTGTGGAAGAGCCAGAACAATGGACTGTCTACAGGCGCTTTATTTTTTTCCTTCACTCGCCTCGCGCTTCGCGCTCGTGTCGCGCTTCGCGCGAAATGCTTCGCTCGCCCCACTTGGCTCATAAAGCGCCTATCGTGCAGGCTAGTTTTCTTATTCTGTTTGACATACGAAAACACTTGAAATTATTGCTGCGGAACGAGCGTAGCGAGTGAGCAGCAACATAATCAGGATTTAAAAGAAATATATGAGAAAAAAATATAAGCTAGGAAAGATCTCGATTTGATCACTTTTTACCAGAATTCACTGCGCCACGAACACATTTTGGGCCAGAATGCACTGCGCCACGAACAATAGCCTCGCTTGCTGCTTCAAGCTGTTGGCTGCGAGATTTGTAATATTTTGGTCCAACATGTCCTAGTCGAAATCTGAACTCAAGTGTCGAAGACTACCGCGAGTTGAGCGAGGACTGTGAGGCATTGCGATAGGACCGTTGGATAGCAAAGATTTTAGAAGATTGTACGGAATAAAAGACAAATTTATTTTGAAATCACTCCGACAGCGGTTGATGTGACTGAACTGAGCTGAGCGCGTGGAGACGCGAACTCGATACGGCTAGCTAGTAACACAACATACTCATTATCAATAATTCACCTAAATTTTCACACCTTCCTCGTGGTGAACGCGTCCTGTGCTCAACAATATTCTACAGACATTGCAAGAACTTGATGCGTGAATTACAAAACAAAATTAGTCTTAATATCAGCTGGAGTTTTCGTCGATTCATCCCGGTTACATTTGCTTTGCTTCCCCTCAAAAAACGAAAGAGAAAATTCTGTAATACAAGCAAGACGACAAAACAGCATTATTACAACAAATTTACCGCAGCAATTACTATCTTTTGGATACACTAGTTTATGTATAAGTGGAAATGAGAAGCTTCAAATACTTTCTTCCTTCGACATCTAATCTTCATTTACAGTACGTGGTATAAAATTTGCCTATTGCCATATAATGGGTGTCGCTCATATTTTTTTACTTGACATAAAATCTTTATTGCTAAAAAAGAAATATGTGAAATATCGGGTGAATATCAAAAAATCAACATATACATCATGGATTTCTTCTAACAGGTGATGTTTTATTCCACCCATTTCATATTCTGCTGAATCGTTTAACAGTACCACATGTTTTGAAATTTTCATAACTCTAAACTATTCTTCTCTGTTTCATTCTTTTAACAGGAACAGGCTGTTGACGACTTTGTGCGCTCCTATGGAGGTGACTTTGCTTTTTGCTCTTTTTCTTTGAAAAACAAAAGCGATTACCTGTAATTTTCCCTGAAGGAACCAAAGCACACCGAAACAATTGTTTCAGCCACTTTTAGTCTAACCATTTGTAATGGATTACAAAAGTGATTTATGCAAATAGTTTTGCTTAACACCAAGAGCTCATGAGTTTTAACCCGCCTCTTACTTTCCTGATCCACACAGTTCAATGCTAATAGTGAGCCTCGTGCATCTAACTATGTATTTTCTAAATATCTTAGATTCTCTGGTAAAAGACCTGATTGTTAGAAACGTCCATGTCATGGATGAACTCGCTCGTGGATTGGATCAACCGACCTGTCATGGAAAGCAAGAGGTCCCCATCATCCAGTATTGGGTCCACCTCGCTGCAGAATTCCAAGTGCCAGAAGAAGTTGTGATAAAGTGCCAGCACAATCCTGAGAGTAGTCCCAGTAAACACTTGCTCGAGTTCCAAGAAGGGCGTGATCCTGATTTCTCAGTCCAAAAACTCAAAGATGGGCTCAGGGTCATCTCAAGAAATGATCTTGTCAAGAAGGTAGAACAATGCAGTTTGCCTGGTAAGGTCTGAATTCCTTAGGTTTTAAATTTTCACTCTGAAAACAGTGTCATTTTGAGTCTACGTCACGATTTAATTTAATATGAATATAATTAATGATCAACTAGCAAAACTCAGTACGGACAGTTTAAACAAACATATTTGGTTTTGAAAATGCTCGTGTTTTTCACCCTCGCCTCTGCTATTTTTAAAGGTTGGACAAAACTACAATAAATTGCCATCCACTGTTCACGAGATCTCTTACAATCGAAGCGAAGTCAATACTGGCTGAACTGTGCATTATTGTAATTATTCTTCTTTAAATGCTACAAAAAAATTAAATGGTCTGTTGTGATTTAAAAAGAAACTATAATAAAAGTTAAAAAGCCAGCGGTTGAAAAATCTAGTGTATATTGGTTTCCTTTTTGAAGAGTTGTCATTAAGCAGCTTCTGATGTGCTTCAATGAACCGGCGTTGGTACAATGAAGACAATACAATTGTAGAAAAGAAAACGTAAAAGTGATTGGAAAATTGAAAATATAATTTATTTTATTAGATTTCAGACATGAGTTTTAAACAATGTCAGCAATTTCAGGTCAAAGACTATGTGAAATCAGTAGTGTTAGTAAAATGATTTTTTCTTTACTAAATTAATTACTGAAATAAATACCTTACTCCTACAGACACTGCCACAATAAGAGACCTCCGTGTAGACCATACTGAGAGCTTTGAGGGCATTTGTCTACAGCTGGACCACGGCAACCATTGGCAAGTACTTGGTCAAAAACTCAGCATTCCAAATGAAACGCTGCAACAAATCGGAACGTCTTCCAGTTGTGCAAAAACAGTTCTCGAGGTGATCGAAAAGAGATACCCAAACCTGACTGTAAAGGAGATGCGAGCTGCCTTGGCCGAAATGATGAGAGAAGATGCGTCCAATGTACTGGATAAATATCTCAGAGGTATCGGTTCCTAACAATCTTCATATAATTTACTTGGTAAACAACCAAATCTGTACAACGGAAACAGATTGCATCCTGAATCTTAACATTTCAGCAGAAAGGTTTATATAGGCAAGATACCCAATACACATAAGGATGAACATGCATTTTGCGTATGCGCTGCGTGTGTTTTGCGTGGATAGTACTATATTATTTCTGCCGCCATTGTTGTTGGATTAAGATATGGAGAGTGACACTCCGGCGTAGTCAGGAAACGACACGGAGTGTCGCTGGTGGAGTGCAGTTTTTTGCCCCGGCCGCGGGGAGGACACGCGGCCCTATTGCAGCTAAAGACAAACATTTTGTTTGACGACCCGCCAAACGCACAAGGGGGAAAAAAACTGCGCTCCATTGTATGGAAGCTCCGAACACAGATCACTCGGGAAGGGAGGGTGGGTCGCGAGCTTTCCACTGCGTGGTTTTCCGCCAAAAGATGCCAAATTAAGCAGGGAGCGGTTAATATATACCCGTCACACCAATGAGAGCGCCCCGAGGGGATTCCATATCCATTTCCACGAGACTACTGGCTTGCATGCATAATAAAGTATATTCAAATGACTTTGAATAGTACTATATTATTTCTGCCGCCATTGTTGTTGGATTAAGATATGGAGAGTGACACTCCGGCTACGTCACTCCCTTTCCTACGTTTGCTATCAGAAGGGACTTGAAACCACCCGAAAATATATCCCCTTTCCAAACCTTAAAAATCCGAACCCGCTCCAAACCCCCTTCCCTCCAAAAAAAGGAGAAAAGACACACGTATTTGTATGCTAAGCCGCCTTATACTAAGACCACACTTTTACAGTGACAACGAGAGATACAGTCCCTCTTAGCCTAAGAGAGGCGGTATCAAGAAATGGTCTATTGTACCGGCTCAAATTCGCACATAAAGATTTAAACAATAGGCCTTTTGTTTTAAGTGACGCTGCCGGAACCACGCCGAAAAGTTCGAGGATGATCGTAAAAAATCTTCGGCTTAACAACCCGAGCGTGGCATCTTTGTGTTCACAAAGAACTCTTTCTGCATTAAAACTGGTTCGGTCTTAGATTTACATTTTCAGTTTAGTAGAATGTGCGCTCATACAAGCGCACTTTAGCGCAAAGGTGTGCCTTTTAGGGAGGTGCGATCTTTTGCCTCAAAACACCAAGTACAATTTCGAATAAAGATAAAAACGCATATTTACATAAACAATTATTTTCCGCGGCGTGAGATTTATATGCTGTCACCCCGGCACTAAAGACGGTATTAAACCAAAAATCCAGACATAAAACGAGTTAACTACTTTGCCAGCTTGTTATCCGGGGAACTTAGATTAGGGCTATCCACAAGTTGCTCCAATTTTCTCAAAAAGTTTCTCAAAAGTTGCTCCAAAACTCTACAAGTTGCTCAAAAGTTGCCCCAAAATCCAAAAGTTGCTCAAAAGTTGCTTTCGATTTTTTAGTGTAAGAGATTGATTAACAACTTAAATAAAGATTTAATGAATAGATTTAACTTTGCATAGATATTATATACATAATTATATCATACTGACTCATCAATATTGTAAGACTGAGTCTCTCTCAACCCAAATCATAAAAATCTGATTCTCTGGATTGGCTTTCTATTACGATAACCACGTGATTGTATTCGAACAAAACAAACTGCTAATATGCTTATTAAATATATAAAGTTTCTCTGACATACACGAGCGTATGTGGTATAAAACCATAGTCTTTCAATATTTACATCTTTGCGGATGTAGTACAGAGCACTGTCCCTGTTGGTCAATGTTTTGCACCACCAGCTAGTCCACTGGGCTCCGCCATTTTGAATTTTTCAGCATATCCGCTGACCACCTTCGGCTGCTACCACAGGTACACCACCAGGGGAATAGCGTTTTTTGTTTACAAAGGTATTTTACGCAAAATCATGCATAAAAGCAACTGATGCTTTAAATTAGAACTTGAATGGGCGGTTTTTAGTTACAAATTGCCTTAAAAAAGCAACAAAGTTATTCAAAAAAGAGAAAAGTTGCACGAAAACCGAAAAAGTTGCTCGAAGGACTAAAAGTTGCTCCAAATCTGAAAAGGTGCTCAAAAGTTGCCGAGCAATTTGGAATGGACAGCCCTAACTTCGATGCCGGTAGCCTCCCAAAATTGACTTCCAGGCAAGATGCCAATGAATAAAGCAACACGTTTACGTAACAATTATTTATTCGACTACAAGATTTTAAAAAGTTTGTAACTCGAACGAAGCGCGTTTAAAACCTCAAGAAACGCAACCAATGTGTTGCTGTTAGAGGAGGTCTCATGCCTCGCTGTTGTTAGCTTTGTCGTGTCAGTTATAGCCCTATACCACCCTTAAGGGGGGAGCTTGCCACTTCGCCCGGCGCCGGCGGCGCGGCGGGAAAACTCGCCAAGGAAAATAACGAGTCTGTTTATTTTTTTTCAAAACTTTCTTTGATTTTGACAATCCCACATTTACAAGGGCGATCTTAAAGTATACAAATTACATTAAAAGATCATATGACCATCGGCTTACAAAGACACCATATTTGATTATAGAAAAGGAACGTAACACAAATTATTATTCGATATAGCATTCTGGAGTACACATACGCATCAAAAACGAGTACAAATATAACACGTTATTACACTCTTCTGATCTCGCGCTAGGAAAAAGAGCTTCGAAAAGTTTTAAGGGAAGAATTACTGCCGTATAGTAAACAACTTATTCAGCGAAAAACCGCGCGGAACGGCCGGGCATTTCCACCGCTAGTAATTATTTCCTCTCGCCTAAAGGCTCGAAGAAACAAAAATCCACTCGCACAAATACCCGGCCGCACCACACAACTTCACGCTGAATAACCTCTATTTATGACGCCTAATTAATAAAAATATACGTATCAGCTGTCAATCTGCTTGATGATTAAAATCGTTTTCTCAAACATTTCCCATTATTCCTTTAACAAATAAATCTTATCCGATTTAAACACGAAGTTCCGGTATAAAAGGCTTAGCTCCTCCCCCATTTCACACCTTTTGGGTGTGAAAAGAAAATTAAGGCGTCTATCAGTCACAAAACGTGGTTAACTTGCACGTCCTTTAAATATAATTCGTTTCAAAAATCTAATCAAAACAAGATTTTACCTAAGCAAAAAAGAGGGAACAGAAGATCATAAAGACTTCTGATATAACCTTCATAAAGTCTTCCCAAATCGTGTTAGCAATGGTCTTAGCAACGACGAATGCTATTTGTCAGTTGTGTATGCTTCCGTGGTTGATCGACGACTAGAGGTGAGAATGGCCAGGCCAAACTCTTTTTATACCGGAACCTCGCGTGTAAAGTACATACACTTTGCAGTTTCACATCTATTAGCAAAATTCCTTAAAAAGGACTCAATGAAGGTTTAATGTGTCTGCATCGTTCGACAGGTCCACATATACGATTGGCCTTTAACTGCAATAAAATTAAATAGATCGATTTCCTTCTTTAAAACCCCTATAGGACAAGGTAATGTATCACAATGGGCGAGAGAGAGGCTCCTATAGTGAAAGCACCAGTAGAAATCGTCACCCTAACTTAACCATTAGTCAAATAACGTCCATATTTCAATATGCTAGTGGTTTCCAGAACATAAAGCACGAATTTGCTGTTCCAATGTGCAAGAAAAGAAAAGGAAAGAAACGCGATATTATGTACCTGACATTGAAGACTCTGGCTTACAACATACAATGGGCGAACGACGAAGAAATGTGCGAACTGAACGATTTACGTGTGCCGCGCGTGTGATAATTTAGAATGCCATGCGCAGGATCGCGCCGGCCAAGTCCTAACAACGACCGCAGGTACATTCGGAATGTAACTGCTGCCTTACTTACTGTCAAGTTTACCTCATTCCAAAAGAAGTTTGAAAAGGAGCAACAAACCAAATATGGTTATCCCATTTTGTTAAAATTTTAAATCAGTGACCGAAAAAACGGCAACTGTGGAATAGATTGCCTTAGACATCCATGCTACTGGAACGTTTGACCTTGTTAGTCTTGAGTGCATCACTGTTTGACAAGTGATAAACCAGGTCACTTGCATAGTTAAAGTCCTTATCCAAGAAATGTCTACAAAAAGCACTTTTGTTGTCGATCCTGTTTTCCTTCGGTCCCATGAATGCCCTTGTCTGGTTCCCCAAAAATCGCATTAAGTACCAAGGTAATGAATTCTTCCAAAACTTTGGGCGGGGTACTTTTTACACCGAGATCCGGCTTCATTTCGCCGTGCTGTTTGTCCAAGTGGTCCTTGCTTTATTTGAGAGTTACTTAACACCAAGCTAGGATATATCATTTCCGCAAGCAAAAAATTTCTTTTATAGTGTTTATTGTCCCATGAATGGACAATCTTCTGGCATTCTTTTTTTTTTTTCAATCCCTGCTTGATGTTTTTTCTGAACTAATGCCTGTACGTGAAATGTAACAAAGATTTCTAAAACATTTAGCACATTTTGCTGCTTTAAACTCCGAGTGGTTCATATCAAAGTTCTAAAGGGGACCGATCCACCCAACTTCCCGTTTCATGGCATTGATGTTTTAGATCAGAGGCAATTTAAAACGTTTAAGTTGTAGAAATGAAACTCTTGCGGAATCCAAAACCGATAAAACAGCTGTAGGGTCGCCAGCAAACTGGAGCAGTTTAATTTCCAGACCGTTCATTTTATTCCTTTGACATTGTCTTGCATCCTAATGGCAATTGACAGTATTTTAACGGAAACTACAAAAATAATAGAGGGGAAGGGGGACCTCCCGCATAACTCCACACATGTTAAAGGAGAGAGAGAGCATAGTCCGTTCTTAAAAAGGTGGTTTTTCCTATCGTCCCTTTTGCAAATGACTTATTAAAACATTCAACTAGAGGTTCCCCTAGAAAACCCCCAACGTCGTTTGTCAGGCTCTGTAGGTAACCATCATTTTCAGGAACCTTATCCGATGGAAAGGAGTTAAGACCTTGGTGCATTCATCAAGGGTTATTAAACTTACGGGCTGCTCCAGAAACGAGATGAACATCAGGAGACTGGAGGGCAAAACACTAACGCCCACTGAGCCAGATGACAAAAAAGAAACGAAATGAGTCAGGGAGAGAGGGACTCGGTTCTCCAATGGACTTCATGCAAATGCCTCAATGGAAACAACTGTTTCCTGGCCGGGACTCCCGCGGAACTTAACCCGTCGGAGCTGTCGCTCTCTTGCTCTCGCTGAGCATCTAGAGGGCAAAACTGAGCAATCATTTCCATATTGGAACGCTGAAAGCGTTGGAGTGTTTGAAACGCTTTCGAGGAATAAAATAGCAAATAAACCAAAGGGATTGACAAAGGATAAAGATTAGAACAAAAAGAGTAACCGACAACCCAGGGTTAAGGAGGGAGTCCCAGCCAGGAAACAGCGCTCCAACACGCCCGCGAACGGACAATACACGTGACACCCGATGAAACGGAATGCCCGTGCGGATTGCTGTTCCCAGCCGAGAATGATTGTGATCGAAAAAAAACCAAGATAACAGGGAAAAACAAAAAACCTTAAAAATGGACTACAGTTAATCATCGCTAACGCCCTTGCGAACGAAAACACTTTATTGGGCTTTGGGCTGAAATAACCCGCTAAGCAAAAAACAAGGCAGCCTATCAGACCAAGACAAAAATTAAAACGACCCGCCCTGTTTAAGGGCGTCGTTCATCCCATGGAGGACGCTTCACAGCAGGTGGGTTCTCCAGGTCTCTCTGCATTCTGAAACACCAATTCTGCGTGTGCACTAGGCCGTTGCAATAGAAGCAAACGCCTCTGTTTTATAGGGTGCTGCCTTGGGGTTTGAAGTTTTGCGCAGTTTTGACATCTCCAAGAGTCTTTCTGGTATTTGGGGCCGTACACTGGACCGTTTAGATCTATCTAAATGAGATCGATCTTAGATCGATCCGAGACCACCTCCCGAGGCGGTCGGAGGGCGAGCCCCCGGCCAAGCAGCACGGGTAACAACCAAAGACGGACTCAAGGAGCACATGATCCTTCAAAATCAAAGACGGAAGCCGCCCAAACAACAAATAATTATCCGTAATTATCCGTAATTATCCGATGAAAAAATTCCTCCACTTCCTCAAAAGAGTGGGGCCCGCAGCCATTCAGAGACTCAAGAAGCTCTCTATAAACGGTCCTAAAGCCCACAAAGCACAAAAACTTCTTCGAAAAAAGCGCCTGAAGGCAATCAGAGACTCGAAACAAGCTCTCTATAAACGGACCTAAAGTCCACAGAGCTACACAAAACCTCTCTGACAAGGGCCCTAAGCCAATCAGAGACTCGAAAAAAGCTCTCTATAAAACGGACCTAAAGTCTACAGAGCTACACAAAAACTACTCTGAAAAGGGCCCGAAGCCAATCAGAGACTTGAAACAAGCTCTCCATAAACGGACCTAAAGTCCACAGAGCTACACAAAAACTTCTCTGACAAAGGCCCGAAGCCGATCAGAGACTCTAACAAGCTCTCTATAAACGGACCTAAAGTCCACAGAGCTGCACGAAACCTCTCTGAAAAGGGCCCGAAACCAATCAGACTCGAAACAAGCTCTCTATAAACGGACCTGAAGTCCACAGAGCTACACAAACACTACTCTGACAAGGGCCCGAAGCCAATCAGAGACTTGAAACAAGCTCTCTATAAACGGACCTAAAGTCCACAGAGCTACACAAAAAGTTCTCTGACAAGGGCTCGAAGCCAATCAGAATCGAAACAAGCTCTCTATTAACGGACCTAAAGTCCACAGAGCTACAAGAAACTTCTCTGAAAAGGGCCCGAAGCCAATCAGAGA
Organism: Cladopsammia gracilis; assembly: GCA_022457155.1. NCBI lineage: Eukaryota > Metazoa > Cnidaria > Anthozoa > Scleractinia > Dendrophylliidae > Cladopsammia > Cladopsammia gracilis. The sequence continues at coordinate 352,713 of JAJGOT010000150.1, read as the reverse complement.
CTCGAACATGCTCTCCATAAACGGACCTAAAGTCCACGGAGCCACATTTCCAAACCTGAATAAACGCCCGAAAGTCGCTAGGAGACTTGACGGAAAAAACTCTGTATACATGTGTCAAACAATCCCACAGAATGAAAAAAACCAACCACCAAAACGGGGCACCGTGAAGTGAAACAGAAACATGAACACGGTTATTCTGAATTCCTTTGACGATCTAAACACCATAAACACACGTGCGCGAGACAAGGACGGCAAAGCATGTAAAACTAATAAAATCTTTGGGAACCGCATGCTAGACTGAACTTAAACCGAGGACAAACCGACCAAGAGAAAACTAAAATAGCAACACAAGCAAAAGCTTTGAGGAGAAAACTTGCTTCTAGACGCGAAGGGCGACGGACGAGATGCCAACAATGTGCTCGAAGAATTGAAATACGCTAAATAACACCAAGAGAAAAACAACAAACCTCGACAGCGCCTTGCTGGGCCGGAGCCGGTGGGTTGTTCTCGTAGAATAGCCTGAGAAAATTGCTTGGTAGCGGAACCGCGATGTCTTGGTCGACCGTGATCTGTGTTCGGAGTTGGTGCGAACAACAAAAGCGAGCTTTCCACTGCGTGGTTTTCCGCCAAAAGATGCCAAATTAAGCAAGGAGCGGTTAATATATACCCGTCACACCAATGAGAGCGCCCCGAGGGGATTCCATATCCATTTCCACGAGACTACTGGCTTGCATGCATAATAAAGTATATTCAAATGACTTTGAATAGCGCTTAATTCGTTATTTCTGAGGTGTACTCTATATGACAACTGACCTTGTTATGGGATATTCTTTGTTCTACCAAATGTTATGGTTTTTACTACAATATTTTTGCTCGCTTGTTTATTCGAGTGAGCGAAAAATAGAAAAGAAATGTCAATTTAATGAAAGTCTGTAAATCTTAAAACAGTTCGGCTATTTCTGAAGCATGAAGCAGCACGGAGTATTGTTTCTCCCTCTTGGATGGGATGCTAGTAGATCGCAAAGTTACCCCCAGTATTATGTTGCCGGTTCCCATTCATGCACATGGGTGAAGGGAGACATTGTGCGGCAAAGTTTCTTGTCTAAGGAAACAACGCGACATTGTGGGGCAAAGTTTCTTGTCTAAGGAAACACCGCGCCTCTATTGTACCGTACTTGTATACTTGTATGTATATTTTATTTATTCATTGATTTATTTGTTTATTATATTCTGCAGACGATAGCACAATTGTTACCCTTCGTGAAAATCTAGATTGTTTGGAAGAGGTAACGACATTGTTAGACAAAGAAACACCAGGAATGAAAAACTGGCTGCATTTTGCACGGACATTTGGTGTCTCCAAGGATGACTGTGACTATTTGAAGCCTAAAGGAAATCCACGTCCAACCAATACATTGATGGAATACATCATTCAAGTTGATCCAGACCTGAGAGTGAAGCAATTTATTCAAACGCTGATAAAGATGCAACGCAGTGATGTTGTGAATGTCTTGAAGAAAGCCCTTTCTGGTAATACGTCTTTCAATTATACTTAGTGATATGTAACAAACATGTACAACAATCTGCAGAATGTCGCAGGTTGTGGTCGATCCAATAAATATTTTTTAAAAAAGCCCTACTTATCCACTGGAAACAACCTACTTCAAATAAGCAACTTTATCATGTTAATTTAACTTTTTCGGTTTCATTTTTTCCAGTTTTGTAACATTTTTTCACTTTTTTCACTTTCGTCACGCTTCATATTCGTTTACATCCTTTGCAATTTTTTTTGTAAATATTAGCTTTTGTTATTGCTGTAATAGTCTCATTATAAAAATTTTTGTAACTTCGTTGAAGCTCGTGAATGAGATTTGATCCTCGCAGTGCGCTATCAACTTAAACAGTTGAAAAACGACCTGAAAAAAAAATTCAGGCTTAAACGGGATTCGAACCCATGACCTTACAATACCGGTGCAATGCTCTATCCACTGAGCTACCAAGCCATATGGATAGATAGTTAATTGTGAGTTCGTGATATACCCGATGATAGTGAAATACATGAATATGAATATATGAAAATCATATTTATGTGTACTGCGGATGAAACATGAGTGAGATTTGATCCTCGCAGTGCGCTATGATAGCGCACTGCGAGGATCAAATCTCACTCGTGTTTCATCCGCAGTACACATATATATATGATTTTCATATATTCATATTCATTCGTTGCAACTGACGATATCGACGATAGATCGAAACTTGTCTTTTTGAGTATTATATCTAGTCTGCTTCTATCCAAAATACCTTGAAGAAAGTCCTTTATGACGTCTTTCAGTTATACTAGTGATATGTAGCTTTTAATAGATCTTAGCTAAGGTTCATGCACAAACTAGACAAGGCAAATGTTAGGACTCTGCATCAGGAAGTTATTGGCCCTTTCTCGATATATCAACAACAATGGCTTAGCAGTCTATGAATATTCCATAAAACGATTCAACACAAAAGAAAAAATTAACGTAACAATGGATAAAAAGAACGAGGTATTGTTGTATTTCATTGCGTTGTTGATATATCGAGAAGCTACCAAGTTATTTAACTGTTAGCTACTATTCCAAACAAACAGAAAACAAACATTCAATTATCGCTGTAAACATTTCAGCACTTTTATTTCTTTAAGTGAACAACAGTTTGTTTCTTATAATTTCACTACATGTGGACCAGTACTCGGGTGACTTGATTATTTTCGAAATTCTCAAAATCTTTTCCTTAGTTGCAATAACTAAAATTATTTACTCCTAGAGCCAATATTGTTTATCAGAGGATTTTTCCAGTAAACTCCCTTTTGATTGACCTGTTGATTAACTTTTCTTTACTATTTCCTTGGTGGTGTTACTTTTGATTTGTATCTTTTTAGAAGATCCTTCAAACGCAAAAAGAGGTTTCAATGGAAAAGGAACTGACTGCATCAAGGAAGAATTCAAGAACGTATGAGATGAGGAGCTTGATATAAAGAGAAAAACTGTTACTAAAACGGTTACCTGAATGAATTTAAGCTACCAAAAACTGCAAAACTGTTGGGTTGCAAAAGTGCTGATAAGTTTGAGTTTTATAGCTTTGCACGAAAAGTATCTAGTATATCGGTCTCAAATCTCCAGAGAAAGATAATTGTGCTACACCTTTTCAACAATATTCAGAGCTGGTATTTTTGTAGCTCGATTAGAGAATGAGGCGCATATATTAACGAGTCAATAATTGTAAACCGGCAGAGATTCACTCATTCAGTACAGTCAACTACCGTATTATAGCCACCAAAGTTGTCCGAAACAATTGGAGCTGACTGTACTTTGTATTAAAGGGGAAGTGTCACGGGGATTTGGTGTCATTTCAAAAACCAAGAAACGATTTTGTATTAACAGAAACCGATAATGGTCCATTGCTGTGGTGAATTAACACAAAATGTACCAAAACTGCCGGTGAGTGTCTGTAGTCAAAGACGGACTGGGTGTGAATGAATTGCAACTTGTAAAATTTAGCCTATATCTTTCATTTTCTCACATTTTCCGAAACGTGCTAAAAAAGACCACTGTGATACTTCCCCTTAAAGGATTTCCGAAAAAAACAAATGGAAAAGCGTTTCCCACGAGTTATTTTTATATATTTCGGGACAAGTAGAAAAGCATTTGCAAAAGCACTTATAAAACACTAAAAACATGGTGTATAGCTCAGTTTTTTTTGTTTACTATTTGTGCGTTTTCCAAACTGATAAACTGGAATTATTTAGTGGTGGCTAATTCCACGTTTACATTTGTTTGAAGCAAATGTAGCGATTTACTTATAGCAGGGTAGTGATATTTTCGACTTAAGGTACTTGTGTAATCGCCATTTCATGATTCTCAAGTTGGATATCACACAACATTTTTAATAGATGGTTACTAATTTTCTAGTACTTAAGGCCTCCAGACACGGTGGGCACAGATTCACTCAAAATCGCTCGCCATTCGTGTGCTAACAAAATGGCGGACATTGAAACTTCCAAATGTCATATCTTTTGATGGCATCAACATATTAACGAACTTTTTTCACTTTTGAAATTATTATGCTGTGTACTTTCAGAAGCTGTCATCAGATATCCCCTAATACTGATTTCAAATTTTGGCGCCATCTTTGTGACGTCATTTTCCCGCCAAAATACTTCAATTTAAAAAACAAAAACATACGATTTTTGCGAATGATAGCTTCTATATTGTTGTAAAATTTCAGCTTCCTAGGTTCAAAACTGACAAAGAGGAATGAAGCACAAGTTTCTCAGTCGAATAGATTCTAAATGACCTTTGACCCCAGCAGAAAATGGGAAGGGAATTCAAATTTTGAAACGTCATATCTTTTGATCGGATCAACGTATTAACGAGATTTTTCCACTTTTGAGATGCTTGGGGCGAGTACTTTCAGAAATTGTCATTAGATATCCCACAATACTAAGTTATTTTTTGGCGCCAACTTTATGACGTCATTTTCCCGCCAAAAATTGCAAAAATGGAAAAACAAAAAAGATCAAATTTGTGAAAATGATGATTTCTGTGCTGTTGTGAAATTTCATGTTAACAAAAACGGAAAAAGTTATTATTATATCGCGAAATGGCGAGTGATTTGGGTCACATCATTCATAGTCGTAACAAAGGGAAAATTTCAGAGCGGAGGATGCGGATAGAAGGGTTCCTTAGGTAGACTGAAGGAGACGAGATTCCAGAGAGTCATGTGCAGTCCTATATTGCCATTGTGATAACTTTTAATGGACTTAGGGCCTGGTCGCACTACTGTCAAAAACAAAAATTAGCCCGTGCAAAATGACATGAAAACAAAAACATTCCACAAAAAGCGTGTCCCGCCGGAGCGGTTTCTTTTGTTTTCCTCCATTTGTGCACGGGCGGAGTTTTGTTTTTGACTGTAGTGCGACCAGGCCCTTATTCAGGAAATTCATACACCTCCTAGGGTTATATCTAATTGTTGACAATCACTACTTTCCACCAACGAAATAACTTTGCTGTAAATATGGAACGTCCAGAGAAACGAAAGGTTACAAAAGATGAAGTGAGTGAAATAAACATCATCTCAGTGATCTTCTCTTTAAAATACAGTAGAACCCGGTTAAATCGAACACTCCTGAGGGGAAACGATAAATTGTTCGAGATAGCGGGGGTTTCGAGTTATCCGACCTGAGTAATTGACTGTGAAAACGATCCAAGGGAAATGGGTCGCTGTTCGACCTAGCGGGGTGTTCGAATTATCCGAGTTCGAGTTAGCGGGATGTTCGAGTAAGCGGGGTGTTCGAGTTATCCGAGTTCGAGTTAGCGGGGTGTTCGAATTATCCGAGTTGGAGTTAGCGGGATGTTCGAGATATCCGAGTTCGAGTTAGCGGGATGTTCGAGTTATCCGAGTTCGAGTTAGCGGGATGTTCGAGATATCCGAGTTGGAGTTAGCGGGAGTTCGAGTTATCCGAGTTCGAGTTAGCGGGATGTTCGAGTTATCCGAGTTCGAGTTAGCGGGATGTTCGAGTTATCCGAGTTCGAGTTAGCGGGATGTTCGAGATATCCGAGTTCGAGTTAGCGGGATGTTCGAGTTATCCGAGTTCGAGTTAGCGGGATGTTCGAGATATCCGAGTTCGAGTTAGCGGGATGTTCGAGTTATCCGAGTTCGAGTTAGCGGGATGTTCGAGTTATCCGAGTTGGAGTTATCGGGATGTTCGAGATATCCGAGTTCGAGTTAGCGGGATGTTCGAGATATCCGAGTTCGAGTTAGCGGGATGTTCGAGATATCCGAGTTCGAGTTAGCGGGATGTTCGAGTTATCCGAGTTCGACTTAGTGGGGTGTTCGAGTTATCCGAGTTCGACTTAGCCGGGTGTTTAAATCTTGTAAATCTTGTAAATCTTTATTTAAACACGGAGAATCATCAGTTAAGTTAATAATTAAAAATTAAAACTTGTACAACTGCTTTACATGATTGCCGTGTGGGAATCCGATATCTCAGATACTTTCTTAATACCCCGTTTAAACTGCCCAATAGAACAAACGCTTTTTAAATCTTGGGGCAAGTTGTTCCACAAACAGGCCCCGCTGTAGCAAAAACTTCGTTTTAGGTAATTAGTATTTGGCTTGGGCAGCGAAAGCTTTCCTTCAAGATTTCTTAGGTTATAATCATTAACGTGACGCTGAGTGAAGAGACATTGAAGATAGTCTGGGGCACGTTCATTCAATGTTTTATACATAATTAAAGCTTTCTGCTTTTTACGACGGAGAGACAGCTTCTCCCACTTAAGCATCGCAAGAAGGAGGTTGGAGCTCGTATCAAAAGGTGATTGAGTAATTACTCTAGCAGCGCGATTTTGTAATTTGTCACTCAAACAGCCACTCATACTATCCCAAACCGGGCTGCAGTAATCAAAATGTGGTAATATTAAAGCATTGTAAATTTGAACTGCAACATCCGTCGGAATAAAAGGTCTTACACGTTTCAATGCACCAATGGCTGAAGAGACTTTCTTGCTTATCTCGTCAACGTGTTTAGACCAAGAGAGTTGTGCATCAATGGTAAGACCCAGAGATTTAGTATGGTCAACTCTCTTGATCATCCTATCATCGATACTTATATTAATCTCCTCACATTGGGCATTCAATCTCTGCCTAGATCCGATTATCATTAGCTCAGTTTTGGCCACATTTAAACTTAATTTGTTGGCTCTCAGCCAACAGGTAAGATTGTTAAGTTCAGAAGTCACTGCTAGTTGCTAGCGTTTTTGCAGATAAAGTTATACTGGTGTCATCGGCAAACATTCTCGGCGCAGCAACCCGCAGACAGTTAGGGAGATCGTTAATGTACATCAAGAAAAGCAAGGGACCCAGGATGCTACCCTGCGGTACGCCACAAGTAACAGTACTGGCAGTTGACAGATTGCCATTTACATTACACCTTTGGGTCCGATTACTTAGGTATGACTGAAACCACTTAGCAGTTGCCTGGTCAGCACCAAAGTAAGACAATTTACGTAAAATAATTTCGTGATCAATTGTGTCAAAAGCTTTTTCAAGGTCAATGAAGACTATTCCGTTCAAGAAACCGTTGTCGATGTTAACAGACCAGCTATTTGTCGCCTTAAGCAAGGCCGTTAGAGTGCTATGTAAGGAGACGAATGCCCGACTGACAACTTGATAACAATTGATTGTCATTTAGGTATTGATACAGTTGGTCGTAAACAATTTTTTCAAAAACCTTCGAAACAACCGGAATAAGTGGGGTGTTCGAGTTATCCGAGTTCGAGTTATCCGAGTTCGAGTTAGCTGGGTTCTACCGTATATGAAATAAACCTTTTTAGTATATACTGAAACAGTGGATAGCATTGTTGGCGCGCTCTGATTGGCTACTGAAACTCGGAATAGCAAGTGCTATTCACCTCCGAGCAATTTGCGCGCGAAAATTGTGATCGTCAATAGGAATAAATGAGTTAAAAAGCATCATTTTCGTTATATTATCTCACTGTTTCAGTATATAGTAAAACAACTATTCACCTCAGTGTAGGTGGGTAGTGGTGGATATTTAAATTGCAAGGCGAGTGGTTAAATAATGTTTACACTATATACAGTTACTTCTGCTAATATAGTGGAATAAAGTTGAAAGGCGGAACAAACTGCTTAATTTTTTACTTGCGTATCATTCATAGCCGTAACAAAGGGCTATGTACCTCGCCGCTTCGCGGCTCGGTAAATATCCACCACTACCCACCTCCACTTCGGTGAATAGTTGTTAAGTATGCAAAGAATCACCCAAGTCTGAATACAAGGCTGGCACAACGGTAATAAGGCAGTTTTGTTGGCCAATATTCAATTCAATGTATAACGAACCGGGATAAATGGCAAAAAGCAGTACACCAGAATCCTGCTGCTTGTATGCTGAATCTTTGAGGATCTGCTTCAGCCAAAAAGATTACGACGGCGCTAAAAGAATGACTTTAAAGCAAAGCTGAAAACATATTTCAGCTGGCTAGACCAGCCTTCTTCAGGTACAAGATGTTACTAAGATTACACTGTGATATTCGATGGAAAAATTTCAAATAGCGGATGAACAAACGTGATGAAGTGTAATTACATATTTCCGATTTTGTCATCGCTCCGTGATGAGCGGGCCCCGGCCGACTGGTGCCCCCGGTCCGCCCAGCGCTCCGTGATGGCGCGTCACATTGTCCACCCAAAAAATAAAAGAACCCCCCACAACAGAATCCACCCTACGGGCCTGGATTGGGGTCGTCAATAAGGTGATTCAGGCCATGAATTGTAACGCTATATTTGAAATACGTCACACGGTTACTTATCGGAGAATCTACACCCTAACGTTTGCTAGACGATCCCGGTGAGTAACGACCCTCAACCTCGTCCCCAGGGCCTTCTCCGCTTTTACAAATTCAAAATGGCGGGTCGAGCGGAGAAGAACAATCTCCGCTCGACCCGCCATTTTGAATTTGTAAAAGCGGAGAAGGCCCTGGGGACGAGGTTGGACCCTCCTCAACGAGTCGAAAAAGCCTGGGACGAGTTTATTGAAACGGAACAAGATGGCGCTCGAAACAGACTGTTAAATGAGAAAGAAACTGTAATGGACTTAGAAGGTAAGTAACGGTCTATGTCTGTTCCATAAACGAGAAATAGTGGGGCCTTTGTAAGCCCTGTTTGCCGGAATGACCGGAATGCATCGGTCAAACAAAGCGATGTTGTTGTTCGCGAATGGATTTCATCTGATAGTCAGGGCCGAGTTGTTCAAAGCCTGATTAGCACTAATCCTGGATTAACTGTCAATAGAACATATGAGTTGTTATAGTAATTAACCCTGGATGAGCGCTAATCGTCCTTCTAACAACTCGGCTCAGAATAGTGTCCTTTGTCGCAAAAATGTGATCTATATTGTTATGCACATGTCATCGGCTTGCCCCTGGGGTAGGACCCCGGGCCAACCAGGGGGATTGTAAAGTTGAGAATTTTCCCCAGGGGTGGGGGAATCTAACAAGTGCTTCTCAACAAAAATTCCCCTGATATCCACCTCATATAAGCGGCATACAGGTGGTAGGGAAGGATAATCATTTGATTGAATTGAGGGGACTTTTCAATGATAGTTTAGGCTTCGGAGGAGCAATATATAAATATTTTCATTACAAAAAATCAATACAATGGAAGATGAAGTATGGTATCACAATGGAAGATGAAGTTTGGTATTTCGGAGAGCATCAGAAGTCCATTCTGAGAGCATTACTCATGATGCTTTACAAATAGTCTCAAGGCCAACTATTATAGTGTTATAGTTATTCATTGTATTTAAGGTGATTCCCTAGAAATAAAAGTTGACATAAGATTTTCTTTAAACTTTCCTTGATTGTTTCCCACAATATAGTGGTCCGAAATCTGCAATAAAAAATAAAGGTCACCGAGCTCGTTTAGGAGATATAATTGTCTCAAGTTATCCTTTAAATCCTTGCAACTGCACTTATCAAGAGCACGTTTATTCCATCAGCTCACACTACGTTTTGCAGGGACAGGAAGCACAGCTTTAAAGTAATTCTTGAAATAACAAAATAGATGTAATGTATTGACCAAATGGAACAATTTGATGTTTGTTTTATGGCGCAGGCACACATCCTGAAAAGGTATTAACTAAAAATATTCGTCGGGTGCGTGATCTCGAGGATATAATTTTGTGTCCACGTAGCGATGGCTACGTATGCTTTCTTCGCGATAACTTTTTTTTCTGACATAATTTTTTTTTTAAAGTTTAACAGCACAAAGAGGAGGACAAAAAGAATGAAATTATGCAAAAAAAAAGATAGGTCACCGAGCTCGTTTAGAAGAAAACAACCGATTATTTACTATGAGAACTGAATCCTCAAAGGAAAACCTATTACTTCGGAGTGCGCGCGCGCTCGTGCACGCGCAAATGACGCAAGATATTATGCGCAGTAGTGATGCGCAGTGCAATACTAGGGAATCACCTTAATATGTAGTTATTAATTTATCAGCGATATCATATTTCTTTTTCGGCAACAGAAACAGAAACAGGAACAGTACACAGTACTTTTACATGTGATAACCAGACTTTATCAATCAAGCAATGCACAAGTGCAAGTGCACGTTTTCTCGATGTTTCTGCGATTTGTCATGAGAACGAAATCACTTGATTTCACATTGCTGTTGGACTATGGAACACTTATTTCATTTGTTTAATCAAATCGTTATTTGAACATCGCTTTAACCCCCCCCCCCCCACCCCCCACCCCCAGCTTTTGTTCAGTAGTTGTTTAATATCAAAACATGTTTGCCAGAGTGAAAACATCTTCATGGCAAACATTGACTGGTTTCTAACTTACATTTTAACTTACTCAGGTAATTGACCGGTGAATTTAAAGTTATTTTCAGTTGGAATTATTAAATTGCGGCCTAATTCCCCAACCAAAGCGAGGTCGCTATGTACTCGCCGCCAATTGAATGAACTCAGAGTTAAGCCAATCACAGAGCATTGCCTGCTCGCTTTGCAGTTATTACATAGTTTACTCGCAAGCAGCACCAGAGAAAACGCCTGGAGCAGACAAAACCTACTGAGTCCGAAGTCGTCCTGTACGCAGCAACCGAATGCAAAAACGTTCCTGAAGACATGCATTTTGCACCTATATCCATGAATAAATGACAAGTACTATTGACAAGCATAACAATAAATTCCCCGTTTCGCCATGCTTGATTTTACAAAATTTGGAATTCCCCCACCCCTTTGCTTGGGACTCAAAACAGTGTTGCGAATTTCCCCTTGCCCAGGGGCAGAGAAGCAGTTGTTTCCCCTTGTATTCCCCAATATATTCCCCTGGTTGGCCCGGGGTCCTACCCCAGGGGCAAGCCGATGACATGTGCATTATATTTGTTGAAAGTATACGAGAGAAAAAGTGGGGCTTTATAAACCTGATGATTCCCTGTATAATTAAATTCTAGAGTAATGCTGCATTATTAACATACCGGTATAAGCTTAAAGGGAACCTCCATTGTCAGTACAAATTGACGTTAAATTGTCGGAAATAAAGTCGAAATTTAAAATTTTGAAAAGAAAGGTGCAAATATAATTTTAGTACACAAATAAAATGGATATAAATATTGCCTATTTTCGCTTTCAAATTTCCCATGCGCCGCTAAATTTCCCACAATTGCCGCTAAACTTGCAATCTGATTGGTCGACGCGAGAGGTAAATGAGAGTCCAGACAACGGTGCTGACGCTAACATCACGCACGCTTGAAAAAATCCAATCAGATTGCGAGAAAGTTATAGACAACGCTTGCTCTTTCTTTGCTGTCACGTTTTGTAACAAGACTTCCTTGTATTTTTTCTAAATATTGTTGTTTTCCGTGGTGTGGACCCTTTTTTACCACGATTTACGTCATCACATGGTCAAAATTTGTTGCTGACTCACTCGGCTGTACCTTGTGAGTCCACAACAATAATTTTCATTGGAAGAGGCCCATGTATGGGGGATCTGTTGCCTTAGATTATGTTCTCTTGGGGGAGGGGGGTCTCCCTATAGTGGACCATATGATGTAAAATAATTTTCATTGAAGAGGCCCATGTATGGTGGATCTGTTCTTTTAGATTATGTTCTCTTTGGGGGGGGGGGGGGGGGGTCTCCCTATAGTGGACTATATGATGTAAAGTAATTTTCATTGGAAGAGGCCCATGTATGGGGGATCTGTTCTTTTAGATTATGTTCTCTTGGGGGGGGGGGGGGGTCTCCCTATAGTGGACTATATGATGTAAAGTAATTTTCATTGGAAGAGGCCCATGTATGGGGGATCTGTTCTCCTAGATTATGTTCTCTTTGGTGGAGGGGGTCTCCCTATAGTTACTATATGATGTAAAGTAATTTTCATTGGAAGAGACTCATGTATGGTGGATTGGTTCTCTTACATTATGTTTTCTTGATGTGGGGGTTCTCCCTATGGTGTACTATATGATGTAAAGTGATTTTCATTGGAAGAGGCCCATGTATGGGGGATCTGTTCTCTTAGATTATGTTCTCTTGGGGGGGAGTCTCCCTATAGTGGACTATATGATGTAAAGTAATTTTCATTGAAGAGGCCCATGTATGGGGGATCTGTTGTCTTAGATTATGTTCTCTTGGGGGGGGGGGGGTCTCCCTATAGTGGACTATATAATGTAAAGTAATTTTCATTGAAGAGGCCCATGTATGGGGGATCTGTTGTCTTAGATTATGTTCTCTTGGGGGGGGGGGGGGTCTCCCTATAGTGGACTATATAATGTAAAGTAATTTTCATTGGAAGAGGCCCATGTATGGTGGATCTGTTCTCTTAGATTATGTTCTCTTGGGGGGGGGTCTTCCTATAGTGGACTATATGATGTAAAGTAATTTTAGATAGATAGATAGATAGATAATCTTTATTTAAACACGGTAAAAATTCGTCAGCTAAAAATCATTATAATACTTAACACAAAGCAATAAACTAATATATAAACTAATATATGAAAATATCTATTTTCATTGGAAGAGGCCCATGTATGGGGGATCTGTTCTCTTAGATTATGCAAAGCTTTTGCTATAGTGGAGTTTTCCTCAGGAATAACCTTCCAGAGGAACTAGGAACAACTCAATCACTTAGCCTTTTTAAAAAGGTATCATTGAATGGTTTTCCCTATTGGACTCTCACATGGCAAATATGTAAAACAGTGAATTGCTTTTTTATATTGTAAATACTGATATTTTTAACCGTGTATAAATAAGATTTTGATTGACTGATTGATTGATATGTTCTCTTGTGGGGGGTCTCCCTATAGTGGACTATATGATGTAAAGTAATTTTCATTGAAGAGGCCCATGTATGGAGGATCTGTTCCCTTAGATTATGTTCTCTTTTGGTGGGGGGGTTCTCCCTATAGTGGACTATATGATGTAAAGTAATTTTCATTGGAAGAGGCCCATGTATGGTGGATCTGTTCTCTTAGATTATGTTCTCTTGGTGGGGGGGGGGGGGGTGTCTCCCTATAGTGGACTATATGATGTAAAGTAATTTTTTTCATTGGAAGAGGCCCATGTATAGGGGATCTGTTCTCTTAGATTATGTTCTCTTGGTTGGGGGGGGGGGGGGGGGTGTCTCCCTATAGTGGACTATATGATGTAAAGTAATTTTTTTCATTGGAAGAGGCCCATGTATAGGGGATCTGTTCTCTTAGATTATGTTCTCTTGGGGGGAGGGGGTGTCTCCCTATAGTGGACTATATGATGTAAAGTAATTTTCATTGGAAGAGGCCCATGTATGGTGGATCTGTTCTCTTAGATTATGTTTTCTTGATGGGGGGTGGGGGTCTCCCTATGGTGTACTATATGATGTAAAGTAATTTTCATCGGAAGAGGCCCATGTATGGGGGATCTGTTCTCTCAGATTATTTTCTATTGATTATGGTTAATTTAACGAAAATTAATGGTCAGGTTACTTGCAGAAATGTGTTGTGTTTGAATACTTAGCGTATCAGTGAAGAAACAACCTTAACATGATTGCATATGTTCTAGTCCAGAGGCTAATGGCTCTGTAGATGGTATCTAATTTCAATTTTGAATATTCCTTGGCAAACGACTGCCGCATAGGGGTCCATAGGTAGATCTCTTGGTGTGAAAGCCATACAGAGGTTTCTAAGGAATTGATATTGCCCCGGTAGTTCTAAGGAAACAAGTTTTTCTGCTTCTGTCTTCTTTGTTAACCCTTTAAGCCCCAAGGGTTTTTGTGTTTTTGAGCGATTTCCTGCATACACACGCGCCATAGGCTTTCGTGACTCCATTTGTGAAATTACCGTTGAAAGTGCTGCTGTTCTAAAACACTGAAGGCTCGAGTTTACTGGAAACGTCATTGTGACGTGGTCATTTTGCTTCGTTCGTTCTCAATAAAGGCTTCAATAACATGTTTCTGCGATTTTTTGTAAGTTCACAGCCATTTTTCATCTTTAGTAGCTGCCTGATGAGCATCATTAAGCTTGAAGGTAGTTCAGAGTCCACTTTCCCAATGAAACGAGTTAGGTGTTGTACTTCGTTAACGAATTTGGCTCGCTGCTCGTTGAACTGGAAAAATGGCCGCCACGAAACGAAGTAGCCGAAAGGAAAAAATTCTCTCGAAAATTCTCGCTATTTCCCAGCATGCAATGCGGTGGTGATGTTGAAAATCGAGGCAAGGCCAGGATGCATTAGAACGAGAGGCTGCAGCTCGGCCCGAGCAACGAATAAGGTAAAGTCGCACACGGGCCACGGATGGCCCACACGGCCGGAGCTTAACCCGGTTTCTGAGCAACGAATAAGAGCAAACAAAATCACTTCGAAGGTAGGACAAGGACTGAATTTTGCTGTGAATGTTGACTTTTGGGTTTGCAACGATGATTTCAATAAAAAAAATTGAAGGCGAAACCATGATTTTTGTTGCTTTTCTATGACGTTAAAAACGGTCATTTTTGTTCTTGTCGAAATTCAAACGCTAATATTTTGCAAAAATCGCTGACTTTTTTGTGTTTATTGGGTATCTCAATTGAAATAACTTTCTAGTCAATGCTCACAACTGATAGTTAAGGCAATGTTCGCACGATTGAGGAAATTGCAATTTTTTTAAAATCAGTGGGTCTTGTAGTGCCATTTGGCACTCTTGGGGCTTAAAGGGTTAATATAAAAATTGCACGGATAAAATTAATAGAAATAAAGAAATACAGAATTGTTATCACTGTTGGTCTGACCCATTGGTCTATTATTTTATTCATGAAAAAAAAAACATATATTTGACCTTCGGTTGCTCTGTTATGCATTTAATACTTGACAAAGGCCGGCCCATGGAAGGAACAAAAAGTCTGGTTCGATGGGATTTGAATAAGGATCTCTGTTTAAATATTTATTCGGCTGAGGCAATCGTTTCAAATCTAATTAACACCATTTTATTTTAGGTTGTCTTGCAGGCCTTGTAAATTGATGATTAATCTCGAGATTGCCAAATTAATTTTAAAAAGAAATTATCAAGCGGTTTCCAAATTATCACATTTATAGGCGTAGACCAAATTACATACAAAAATGGCAACAAGAGCAGCTGAACGCACACCAATCAAATCTTTCTTTCTCGCAATCGGCCAAAGCAACCCCTCACTTTTTGTATTTAGCGTGCTCCTGTTCCAATGAATCCCCAATAAAGACAAATAGATTACTTTTGGCAAATAAATATCGACATGACACACTTTGTTCTTTGGCATTATAATGATTATAAAATAGTTGACTCTTTTTCCTTTTAGAGACACTACTATTGTACAACAATACGCCACCACAGTGTACTGTCATAGCGGAGCTCTGCGGGCTGAAGGCCCGCGCGGAGCGCCATACTCATAGAACCCATGCCGTCATTTTTCATGGTCATGGCCAGCGGAATGTTTCGCGGGCGGCGTCTGTCATGTCTGTCTGGCCGTACGAACGTTTTTCGCGCGGCTGCACAGCCGAATGTCAAGTCAGCTGTACGCTCAACACTCTTGTTGAGTTAGTGGTTAACCGTTGAGTTTAGCCGAGAAAACCATTTGCAAAGTTGTTTTTCCCGGCATTTATCCGCGGTTTGCTATTCAAGACAGGTTTCACATTTCTCAAACAGTGGTCAAGACCGCATTTCAGGCTGCGTAATTCTGCAAGACAAGCTTTTTGGAGGAATATAGAGCTAAGTGCTTAAGCTTATTTTTAAACCTGATTTCGTCTTAACTTGAAGCTAGTATCATTACTTTACTGTTCTATATTGTGCAATTTTGGCTTGCATTTAAAAAGGTTTCAATTTTGAATAATTAGGTTTTTTAAAACGTGCTTAAATTCAGTTGTCAATTCACGATTTCTTTCAACGAAGACAATCAGCTCGGCCTCGATGACCTATAAATGGTACGGTTTGCTTTTAAACATAAACTAATGGAGATTTGAACAAATTTTTTTGAAAGAAGATTGTGTTGTCCATTTTTATGTGCTTGTTCATTCATTACATTGGTTGAAAAGCGATTTATGTAAACAAAACAAGACTTTGATTTTATGGTACCGTTCTATCTTCACTCGCGTCGCCTTATGCAAATATGTTTGTGTATTTTTTGCAATTTTGATTTTCAAATCAGTTTCTCGGGCAATTTTTGACAAGCAACAAGTGTATTTTATTCGGAAAGTAGTCGTACTAGTTATTCTAGACGGAGAAAAAGTCGTTTTTGTGAACTTTTGTACCGTCTAAATGTACTGTGCAGACGGTCGCGTAATACTGTTTTTGAGAATTGTTAAAATTGAAAAATAGCACTCGTCAATCTTAATTCTAGTGCTTTAAACATAAATTAATGGAGATTTGAATAACTTTTTTCGAAAGAAGATTGTTGTCCATTTTTATGTGTTTGTTCATTCATTACATAGGTTGAAAAGCGATTTTATGTAAACAAAGCAAGACTTTGATTTTATAGTACAGTTCTAGCTATCTTCACTCGCATCGCCTTATGCAAATATGTTTGTGTATTTTTGCAATTTTGATTTTCAAATTAGTTTCTCGGGCAATTTCTGACAAGCAACAAGTGTATTTTATTCGGAAAATAGTCGTACTAGTTCTTCTAGACGGAGATATAGTTGTTTTTGTGAACTTTTGTACGGTCTGAATGTACTGTGCAGACGGTCGCGTGATAAGCTTACTGTTTTAGAGAATTGCCAAACTTGAAAAATAGCTTTCGTCAATCTTAATTCTAGTGCTTCCGACCTTTCACCTTAGTTAAGCTTGTTCACAGAGCGACGCTGTTAGGCTAAGCCTATCTATATATATTACGACACTACGCCAGTACACCTCTACGGCCGACAGTCAACCTGTATTTAGCGGGCGCCTCTTCCAATAAATCCCCAATAAAGACATCACTACTATTATACAACAATACGCCACTACTATCATACAACACTATGCCTGTACGCCTCTACCGCCTACAGTCAACCTGTATTTAGCGAGCTCCTTTTCCGATAAATCCCCAGTAAAGACATTACCGTAAACACCGGTGTATAAGCCGCACTCGTAGATAAACCGCACTCCGAGTTTTGAAGCTCAAGTTTTGAAAAAAAGTGTTTTAAAATAAAAACGTAAGTCAGAGAAATGGCTCCACAAAACATGAGCTAGACTTTGCTTTTATCTATCGAATCATCGTGTATTGAAAAAAAAAAAACCAGTTTCAGCATTTTCAGGGCAGCTACGTTCGTTTGCCTGCCGTTCGTTCGTTCGTTCAGGCCAAAACAAGCTTGGTAACCGTGCAAATTTCTTGAGCACTTGTTTTTATTTTGCCTTTTGCCGTTTCGCGCGATTTTACGCAGTATTTTCATTTCCGGTGAGCTGCGCGTGCTACTTTTTGATAGGGAAATCAGGTGACGCACGCGTCAATGCATGATGAGTGCACGTCCTGCGCGCACGCAGCTGAAAACCGTTTCCAGCCTCCTTTAAAAAGTAACTAGGAATTACTTAAACAAGTCCAAGGGTAAATTGAGGAAATATTCTCCTTGTAAACGTTTGGTTTAAATGGATTTTCACTGTGAATTTGAAGTACACTAGACAATTCTATAAACAGGATCAGGACGAACACAAGATATATCTTGTATTCATACTGATCCTGTACTTCGTAGCTTACTCAGTCTCTTCTTCTGTTTCATGTTTTAATATTGAATACAAATCTTTCATCCTATTGAAAATTCAGTGAATGGAACATAAAACATGACTTCAGTTAGCTGCATTAAGAAACTATTAAATGTCATATCGGTCAGAATTTAGAATGACTGAGTTAATATAGGCTGAGGATGTATTTATTTCAGCTTTCATTAGAGTTATAGGCCGGTTCTCACTAGGGCACTTAAGTGTACTTGAAGTACACTTGGTACGTACTTGCAGTGTGAACTCCTTTCGCAGAGCGTTTTCTAAGGCCCCGACCACACGTATCTGGATATGTTTGAATCCGCAACTTTTTTGTTGCGAATTGTCCTTCCGTCCCCAGGTATCCGGCGAATGCGGCTTTCGAATCCGCAACTTTTTTAATCCGCTCTCCAGAGTGGAAATTTTTTAATACACTACGAGTACGGCATCGTGTAGACGGTCGAATCCGCATATTTTTTAATGCACTGACGTAACAGTATCGGATCCAGTCTTTAACCGCGCGAATATTCAACATGGCCGACCGAAATGTTATCCCTTCACTTCTATTTGCACTTATTTCAAGTCTAATAAAGTGTTTACAGTTGAACTTGGCTTTGAACTTGGCCTTTGAGCATGCTCTGTTGACAAAATTTAAAGAAGAGCCCTGGGTACTAGAACGAATCCGAATACGTGTGGACTGACAAATACGATTCGAATACGTTACGTGTGGACGCGAATATTTTCTAATGCGCAACAAAAAAGTTGCGGATTCAAAAATATCCGGATACGTGTGGACGGGGCCTAAGTCTGACCTACGTTTCAATAGAAGCACTCATCTGATTTATTTACACGTTTAAATCTGATTGTAAAATGTATCAAAGAGGTAAAAATAAATATCAGCTGAATGTAATTAAAAAGTTAAATAACTTGCAGTAGTTCGTTTTCTAAAAGCTCCATATTTCCATTCTTATTTATTAAAAACGTCTTCTTGAATGGCACGTGCCGTTGATTTGTGCGGAATCACCCAAGTGTAGCTCGCGCGCTTGAAGTGTGAACGTTTTAATGACCGCACTTTTAGGTTTCTTTGTTGCCCTGGCGATATGCGTAAAACAAAAGGATCCAAGTGCACTTCAAAGTAAGGTCTACCCCTTACTTGGAAGCGCACTTGACCAATGACAGTACAGCCATGCAGATAAAAAGCACGTGGGCGCACAACTTCGAATTCCACAGGGAACGAGCTCTCTGCGTTTTGGTTTCCAATTCTGGAGTCACGGGCGACTTAAAAAAGACTCAAGCAGGATCTCAAGTTTTACTTTAGCTGTTGTATTGGTAGGCGTATTTCAAGCCGACTTGGGGTAAAAAAATTCTACGTTGAGTTAGCCAATCAAAAACTCTACAGCCATGCGCGCATTCAATACTCATGAGATACAAAAACATGTTTTTAAGACGAGCACGAAAAATTTCCCAAACGTTAACAAAGAGTGAGCATAATATTACACCAAGCTCTGAGGCGATTTTGTGCTGAATTAAGTTCAAATAAAACTTGCATTGAATTGATAAGAAAAATTATTTTACTATCGACTTAGCGTTTTATGCATATCGTACACTAGTCCTGCAACTTTGTTTATTCAGCTAACCAACTGCATACCAACTTGTGCTCGCAAATAATTACACATGCGCAAAGCGGCATGAGGTAAGGTTTCGGCTCCGTTTTTCTTGTTATTATTTTTCTTTTTTGTGTCACGATTTTGCATGCAAATTTATGCACGCATATATTTTATATTGTGCACTTCCGGTTCATTTCTTTGCCATTTACACTTCTGTTTAGTAACTACCGGCTACAACGTGGTTTGCAGGAACGATGACTGAATGAAAGGAGTAACTCTTCTCCATGTCGGACATCTTCTTATCATGTTTAAAATATATCATAAAACTTTCTTACGCATGCGCAAGGCTGCTTGGAGCTGCTTGGAGCACAGCATGCGTTTTTAGATGCAAACAAAAGGGTTCCAAGCAGCCTTCCGCATGCGTAAGAAAGTTTTATGATATATTTTAAACATGATAAGAAGATGTCCGACATGGAGAAGAGTTACTCCTTATTCTTCTGGACTCGAAAGTAGCAGTCCAGCTTGCGAATAGCGATTTTTTAAGGATTGTTGTCCGTCGCTGGAATAGGACCAGGCTCTTGTAAGTCTTGTAAGTGAAGACGTGTTGTTACGGATATGGTCGATGCCCTTTCCCTCGGCGTAATACTCGAAAGCACGCTTCCACCTTCGCCACCCATCCACGACTTGCAAAGCTGGTCCGGATAAATCCAGCGGCGTTGTATTTTCGAACCATCCTCGTCGCCAATGTAATATTCTTAGTGGCCATGTAGGCCAGGAACTCGAGCAATACACCGACGCTTTACACTCAACTACTGATTTATGCATGGTCCCGTGACCCATGGTTTCCCGCGTTTAGACAGTCCCGGATGTCTACATGAACACTGCAGTGACCACCGCCTTATGTTAATTGCCGTTGTACTATTCACGATTGCTTCGGCAGCCAAGCGAAGCAAGCAGGCATTTTTTTTCCTTTTTTATTTATTTTATTTATTTATGCAAACATTAACTTAACAAGAGAAGCAAGCATGGTAATTTAATTGATTCAGCGGTGCACAAATATGTAGAATGTAAACAAAAGGGAAAGTCCTGTTCGCTGTGAGAACAGAGAGATGAATCAAAAGGAAAAATCGCAGCAAAGAAACGCGAACTAAATGAACCTGGAGGGCAAATGTCTGATGCTGTGTTCGAGAACGAATCTCCAAAAGCTAAAACTATTTCATGCCTTGCCGTAATGGAATATTTCAAAGTTTCACCTTTTTTACGCAAATTAGACCAAAACATTCTCGACTGTTGTTTGTGCTCGTGCAATTTCCCGTTTTTATGGCTTCGCTACACACAGCAGTATGCAGGACGCGTGTTACATGTGAACCTGGTAAAAAAACCTTGCTCCCCACGAGTTTCCCAGTAGCTCCGTCCGTCCGGTTTCAATTCTATCTGGCTCAGATTATTTTTGTCTCATGCTTGTGTCATGCTCAACCCTACATATTTCTCATCTTTTTTCTAGTTCTCACTTGTGACCTTGGTTTCCTTTTTTATACAAATTAAAAGTTTTACTTTGCAAAAGCGTTCATACTTTTTTTCGGTCTTTCGTCAAGGTTATAAGGGAAATAACTAGGTTGCCTAAAGTGTTTAGTCTTGATGTCGCGATATTTGGTGATATATAAGATGTATAATGATCGCATCGTCGCCTTGCTATGGCAGCATAGGTGTCAATGAAACCTACTTTTTGCGATGTTTATAAAATCAAGGAGAGTCATTTTCATTTCACACCGCGTTTTAAACTACCCAATTTATTTAATTTCAGAGAAATCAGTGTCAGGATCAAGACTAACACAAAATGAAAAAAGACTTGAGGTTATTGTGGCCACAGATGATGGAGGATGGAACACAACTACAAACAGAGAGTTCGCATGTCACTTGGCTAGAAACGAAAAACTTCGCGTCAGAGCATTCGTCCCTAAAAACCACCCTAGACGGACTAAACTTGCAGAAAAAATTGAACTTCTGGAAGATGAAAATCTTCCAGGAGAGTCACCTAAAGACCTGTTGAATTATCCACCTGGTAGACTTCAGCATGTTGACTTTCTGATCATGCATTGTTATGGGCGTGATCTAGAGAGGCTTGCAGAAGAAATATGCAAAACCAAGAAATGCAAATGGATTCCTGTCGTGCATAGAGATTGGGGAAAATTTATGAAATTCTATAACCGAGCGGAAGTCTCCTTTTTGGGAAATGAATCTGATCACCAAGCCAGAGGTCAAAGCCAGATGGAAATGTGTAAAAAGGCTGATCTTGTCGTGACGATTGGTCCCAAAGTAGCCGAACCCTTTAAAAATGCCCTGCAAGCCTATGTAATCAGCATAACCCCGGGGGTTTTTTCTGAATTAAATGATGTCCGTCAAATCCATAGCGATCGAAAACCATTTAACGTCCTGATCAATACACATTATCCTTATTTGGCGAAATCTTTCCAAATTAGAGGATGTGACATTGCGGTCAAAGCTATTTTATCATTACAACATCTCGATCAAGACATGTCCTATCACCTCATATTTGTTATGAATTCCAGTCATGAAGTCCATGTTTTGGAGCTAGAACAGACTTTATGTCGCCAAGGAATGCAGAAGACCCAGTTCACTGTGGAGTCAACACCTGATGATGCCCCTGAAAATTTGGCCAAATTTATTAATGACGCCGATATTCTCATTTTGCCGTCAAGGGTAGAAGGTTTTGGAATGAGTGGCATCTATGCCATTTCTGCAAACCTTCCTGTTCTTGTCAGTGGACATTCTGGTGTTGGCATGGCTCTGAAGCAGTTGCCGTCTGGAGGGAAGCATGTAGTGGACTCTGATGACCCTCAGGTCTGGGCACAAAAGATAAAAGAGGTCAGAACAATGGGCAAAGAAAAAGCTTACTCAGAGGCAAAACAACTCCGGAATGAATACATGGACAAGTTTAGCTGGGAGGATCAATGTAACAAACTGGTGGAGAAAATGATGATGACAAATGGTATGCAATTAGTTTGAAAAGTAGTAATACAGTCAACTCTGTCTTAAGCAACCAACCTTGGTCAGGAAAAGATGTCGCTTAAGGGAGGTGGTCGCTTAAGAGAAAAATCAAGACAAACAGTATTTGACAGAGAAACAAAACGGTTATTTACAAAGTGGTCGCTTACTGGAAGTGGTCGCTTAAGAGAGTGGTCGCTTAAGAGAGTGGTCGCTTAAGAGAGAGTTGACTGTACACAATTCTGTTTACTATGAGCTCATAAAGTATGGAAGCATACTTGTAGCCGTTTTTTCTGGTGATTTTTCCTATATTTTATTATCAAAACATAAAAGTCTAGTTTCATCGAAATATTCGCGGGGAGCCCGATAGTTTTGCTCCACTTTTTATTCGCGTTTGGTTCAGCTTTAGATTTACAGACACCTAATTCCTAGTATTATAGTATTATTTATAATAATAATAATAATAATAATAATAATAATAATAATAATAATAACAATAATACAGTCAACTCTCTTTTAACTACCACTCTCTTTTTCGACCACTTCCCGTAAGCGACAACTTTGTAAACAACCGTTTTGTTTCTCAGCCAGATACTGTTTGTCTTGATTTTTCTCTTAAGCGACCACCTCCCTTAAGCGACCGCTTTCTGTTATCCAATACTCTATAATTACTGGTTGCATGCTGTTTTTTCAGTCCCTTCAGAGATTCTTGCAAGAGGCCCGTCAGCTGTTAAAGCTTACAACAAGGCTATTGAACAGGGAATGACGCGTGTGATGAGGGTGCCAATCATGATAATTGGACAAGAGCGATCGGGAAAGACCAGTTTAAAGAAGTCTTTAACAGGACAGCTGTTCGATGACAAAGAGGAAAGCACTGATGGAATCGAACGAGATCCCTCCTACTTCAGTGTATCGACTGAGATTTGGAGCACAGGCGAGACAAAGCAGGAGTCAGATTCTTATTCTGCTGTTTCTCTTCATAACAGAGTTGCGCGCGTCATGGTGGATGATTTAAGGCGGGGAGGAGGTGACATATTCACACCTAGAGCAAGTGTAGGTAACGCAGTCTCCTCAAACAGTGTAACAGAAGAAGATTCAGAAACTAAACAAGACATTCATGTGCCAGAAGCAGTAGAGGAAGTGGTCGACCATATCCAAGAGTGGCCAGAAAAGCCGGCATTACCGATTGAAAATTCGCCACCTAACGTTGACGAGGAAGAAAGCAAGGAAAAAACATTTAACCAAGAAGTGCCACAAACAACAGCAGAATGTGTTGAAAAATTGCTTCAAGATTCCACAATAAAAGACGAGGACAAAGTTTATTCCATTCTCTGGGATTTTGGTGGACAGTCAGTTTACTATGCCACCCACCCAATCTTTCTCACTGAAAAAGCAATTTACCTTCTGGTGTATGATCTTAGCAACGATCCAAATGACAAAGCCACTCCTGTTGTAAAGCAAGGGGCTTTTAAGCGGAACGAAGATCGACACTGCACAAAGACCAATGAAGATTATCTCCACTTTTGGTTGTCCTCGGTCTCCTCTCTGGCAAGTCAACATATGAGCCATTCCGAGAGTTTGGGCTCTGGGAAATTGCCAAAGAAGTTGCCTCCAGTTATCTTAGTTTGCACCCACGCGGACAAATGTGTCCCTTCCAAAGAGCTAGCCCGCGAAATATATGGCTCTCTACGGTGCGAGACAAAGCCCTATGGTGAACACTTGTCTAAAAAGTACTTTGTCGTGGACAACACCAAGTCAGGCAGTGGAGAAGAGTGTCCAGATGTTAAACGTTTAAGAGATGAAGTACTTGAAGTTGCTGAGCAGCTCCCACAGATGAGGCAGTTCATTCCAATCAAGTGGTTACGTTTTGAAGAGGCACTTAAATACAAGATCGAGAAAGGTGAGTCATTCATCTCCCGCGATGAAGCAAGAAGAGTTGCACGTGACGAATGCGGCATTGATGATGATCAACAATTTGACACAATGCTCAACTTCTTACACGACCAGAGAATTTTGATTCATTTTGATGACACGCCAAAGTTGAAGAACACGGTGATTTTAGACCCTCAGTGGTTGATCGATCTGTTCAGGAAGGTAATAACTGTCAAACCTTACGATCCTACAGCAGATGATCATGAGGAGCGATGTGAAGGACTGTGGAGAAAGCTTGAGACTGAGGGTATCCTAGACGAAAACCTCTTACAGATCGTGTGGGGGCCCTTGCTTAACGAGGAAACCACAGAGAACCTCGTTGCCGTCATGGAGAAGTTTAGCTTGTTGTGCCATTTGCCTTCCGTGGACAAGCAGAAGCAACAATATCTTGTGCCATCCATGCTGATGTCCCGTCCAGATGAAGTTGCCAACAAGCTCCTTGCAGATGAATTCATTCCTCCACTTTTTATACGATTTAGACAACCGCGTACCCTTGACTACCCATGTGAAGCCGCCGGTGTTTCATCTGTCTCAGAACATCTCCAAGTGCCTCTGGGGTTGTTCCCACGACTTGTAATCAAGTTCCTTCAGTGGTGTTTCAAAGCTGGATTCAAACAATTGTACAAGAATATGTACCAGAACTTTGCCAGGTTTCCTATCCTTCCCAAGGGCTACTCGGCAATCCTACTCTGCCATTCCTTTTCCATCGAGATCGCAGTTCACAGAGATCCAGATACTACATCTGACAACTCGAATGTGACTGTTGGCTGTAATGTACGACGTCAAATTGAATCAATGCTTCAAGACTTGCGCGAAGAATGCTTTTGGTTGAATACCATGGAATACGAATTTAGTGTCATCTGCCCTGTCTGCTGTAAACAGCGTTCAGTCAGCTACTGTCACAAGCATCACACAAGTGGTTGTGAGAAAGAAGAGTGCCTTCACTTATGGTCTGAGACCGAGTTGTACGATGAGCAATTTTGTAGGATGGATGCTTTTGCTGAACGTACGGAAGTTCCAGTGAAGGGATTTGTACACTGGTTTAGATTCCTGGGGATGAAGGTAATTTAAGTGCCTACAATTGTTAATTTTATAACTCTTATTAAATCAAGCCTTTCCTTAAGGTAAAAACTATGTATGTATTTTTGTATCAAAGCAAAAATATAATCAAAATGGATCATTATTTCTAGAAGGCCTTCTTCAGCTTAGTGCACATTGGCTTGTTTTCTTATTCTGTTTGACAAACGAAAACACTTGAATTTATTTATGTATAAGTGGAAATGAGAAGCCTCAAATACTTTCTTCCTTCGACATCTACTCTTCATTTACAGTGGAATAAAATTTGCCTATTGCCATATAATGGGTATCGTTCATATTTTTTTTACTTGACGAAAACTCTATTTTCCTGAATTGCTTAACAGTACCACGTGTTTTGAAATTTTCATAACTCTAAACTATTCTTCTCCGTTTCATTCTTTTAACAGGAGCAGGCTGTTGATAACTTTGTACGCTCCTATGGAGGTGACTGTGCTTTTTGCTCTTTTTCTTTGAAAAAGAAAAACGATTACCTGTAATTTTCCTGAAGGAACCTAAGCGCACCGAAACAATTGTTTCAGTCACTTTTAGTCTAACCATTTGTAATGGATTACAAAAGTGATTTATGCAAATAGTTTTGCTTGACACCAAGAGCTCGTGAGTTTTAACCTGCCTGTTACTTTCCCGATCCACATAGTTCAATGTTAATAGTGAGCCTCGTGCATCTAACTATGTATCTTCTAAATATCTTACAGATTCTCTGGTAAAAGACCTGATTGTTAGAAACATCCATGTCATGGATGAACTCGCTCGTGGATTGGATCAACCGACCTGTCATGGAAAGCAAGAGGTCCCCATCATCCAGTATTGGGTCCACCTCGCTGCAGAATTCCAAGTGCCAGAAGAAGTTGTGATAAAGTGCCAGCACAATCCTGAGAGTAGTCCCAGTAAACACTTGCTCGAGTTCCAAGAAGGGCGTGATCCTGATTTCTCAGTCCAAAAACTCAAAGATGGGCTCAGGGTCATCTCAAGAAATGATCTTGTCAAGAAAGTAGAACAATGCAGTTTGCCTGGTAAGGTCTGAATTCCTTAGGTTTTAAATTTTCACTCTGAAAACAGTGTCATTTTGAGTCTACGTCACGATTTAATATGAATATAATTAATGATCAACCAGCAAAACTCAATACAGACAGTTAATAAACATGAACTGATGAACACTGGTTTATATTTTTAAACAAACATATTTGGTTTTGAAAATGCTCGTGTTTTTCACCCTCGCATCTGCTATTTTTAAAGGTTGGACAAAACTACAATAAATTGCCATCCACTGTTCACGAGATCTCTTACAATCGAAGCGAAGTCAATACTGGCTGAACTGTGCATGATTGCAATTATTCTTGTTTAAATGCTAAAAACAATGGTCTGTTGTGATCTTTAAAGAAACCAGAATAAAAGTTAAAAAGCCAACTGTTGAAAAACCTTGTGTATATTGGTTTCAGTTTTGAAGGGTTGTCACTAAGCAGCTTATGATGAGCTTTAATGAACCAGCATTGGTACAATGAAGACAATAAAATCGTGAAAAAGAAAACATATAAAGATTGATTACAAAATTGAAAATAAAATTTACTTCATTAGATTTCAGAGATGATTTTTAAACATGTCAGAAATTTCACGTCAAAGACTATGTGAAATCAGTAGTGTTAGTAAAATATACACTGTAATAAATACCTTACTCCTACAGAAACTGCCACAATAAGAGACCTCCGTGTAGACCATACTGAGAGCTTTGAGGGCATTTGTCTACAGCTGGACCACGGCAATAATTGGCAAGTGCTGGGCCAAAAAATCAGCATTCCAAATGAAACGCTGCAGAAAATTGGAACGTCTTCCAGTTGTGCAAAAACAGTTCTTGAGGTGATCGAAAAGAGAAACCCAAACCTGACTGTAAAGGAGATGCGAGCTGCCTTGACTGAAATGCTAAGAGAAGATGTGTGCAATGTACTGGATAAATATCTCAGAGGTATCGGTTCCTAGCAATCTTCATGTAATTCACTTGGTAAACAACCAAATCCGTACAACAGAAACAGATTGCATCCTGAATCTTAACACTTCAGTAAAAAGATTTATATAGCCAAGATACCCAATGGGCTATGCCATCAAATTTTTGTACCCCACGGATTGAGGAACAGTGGATTTCTTCAGGGTTCGCAGCACATTTTGACGGAATTCTTTAGGGGGTCATGATGTAAATATGAGGAATTCTTCAGGGCACTAATGGAAAAGAAAGGAATTCTTCAGGGGTGGCAGGAAAAACACAGTCGAGGATAGGGAATGCTTTAGGGGGACACTGTTTTGGAAAGGAATTCTACAGGGGATGGTCTTTCTGGGGACCTCTTGAGGGACGATGCACAAACTGTGTTCCTCAACAGGGGAGATGCGGATATTAAATGCAATAGCCCAATACACATGGGGATATAGATGCATTGTGCGTATGTTCCGCGTGTGTTTTGCGTGGATAGCGCTTCGTTATTTCTGAGGTGTATTCGAAATGACAACCTTGTTATGGGATATTCTTTGTTCTACCAAATGTTCCCACAGTCTCCATGGTTTTTACTACACCACGATACATCAAAGACAAGTGAAAAACTATTGCTTCTCTTTGCTTTCGAACATTTTTATTTATCTGTATAATATTTGTTTGCTCGCTTGCTTATTCGAGCGAGCGAAAAATAGAAAAGAAATGTCAATTTAATGAAAGTCTGTATCTCTTAAAACAGTTCGGCTATTTCTGAAGCATGAAGCAGCACGGAGTATTGTTTCTCCCTCTTGGATGGGATGCTAGTAAATCGCAGTTACCCCCAGTATTATGTTGCCGGTTCCCATTCATGCACATGGGTGAAGGGAGACATTGTGGGGCAAAGTTTCTTGTCTAAGGAAACAACGCGACATTGTGGGGCAAAGTTTCTTGTCTAAGGAAACACCGCGCCTCTATTGTACCGTACTTGTATACTTGTATGTATATTTTATTTATTCATTGATTTATTTGTTTATTATATTCTGCAGACGATAGCACAATTGTTACCCTTCGTGAAAATCTAGATTGTTTGGAAGAGGTAACGACATTGTTAGACAAAGAAACACCAGGAATGAAAAACTGGCTGCATTTTGCACGGACATTTGGTATCTCCAAGGATGACTGTGACTATTTGAAGCCTAAAGGAAATCCACGTCCAACCAAAACATTGATGGAATACATCATTCAAGTTGATCCAGACCTGAGAGTGAAGCAATTTATTCAAACGCTGATAAAGATGCAACGCAGTGATGTTGTGAATGCCTTGAAGAAAGTCCTTTCTGGTAATACGTCTTTCAATTATATACTTAGTGATATGTAACAAACATCTACAACAATCTGAAGAAGGTCGCAGGTTGTGTTCGATCCAATAAATGTTTCTTTTTTCAATTCTAGATCATGCCACCACCAAATATCAGGTTAAGATAAAAAAAAACCTACATATCCACTGGAAACAACCTACTTCAAATAAGACATTTTTACCATGTTAATTTAACTTTTTCGGTTTCATTTTTTCCAGTTTTGTAACATTTTTTCACTTTTGTCACGCTTCATATTGTAAATATTTGCTTTTGTTATTGCTGTAATAGCCTCATTATAAAACCTTTTGTAACCTCTTTGTATCTCATTTGCAACTGACGATGATCGACGATCGATCGAAACTTGTCTTTTTGAGTATTATATCTAGTCTGCTTCTATCCAAAACACCTTGAAGAAAATCTTTTTTCTGGTAATACGTTTTTCAATGATACTAGTGACGTGTAGCTTTTTATTGACCTTAGCTAAGGTTCATGTGCAAACTATAGTACAAGGCAAATGTGAGGAATCTGCATCAGGAAGTTATTTAATTGTTAGCTACTGTTTCCTTGATGGTGTTACTTTTGATTTTCATCTTTTTAGAAGATCCTTCAATCACGAAAAGAGGTTTCAATGGAAAAGGAACTGACTGCATCAAGTAAAAATTAAAGAGCCTATAGGATGAGGAGCTCAACATAAAGAGAAAAACTGTAACTAAAACGGTTACGCGAATGAATTTAAAAAAATGCAAAACTGTTGGGTGGTAAAAGTGTTAATGAGCCATACATTCTTTGTAAAAGTTTGAGTTTTTAACCCATTGACGACGGTGACTTTTTACGTTTTTGAGTGATTTTCTGCATATAAACGAGCATTTGGATTTCGTGACTCCATATTTGGGGTTACCATGGAAAGTGCTGCTGTTCTAAAACACTGAAGGCTCGCGTTTACAAGAAACGTCATTCTGACGTAGTGTTTTTGCTTCGTTAAGCGATACGAACAGATCAAATATGGTTTGTATGCGATTTTTGGTAAGTTTACAGCCATTTTTCATCTTTAGTAGCTGCCTGATGAGCATCATTAAGCGTGAAGGTAGCTAAGAGTCCACTTTCTCAATGAAGCGAGTTAGGTGTTGTACTTCGTCTAAAAATTTGGCTCGTTGTTCGTTGAACTGGAAAAATGGCCGCCACAAAACGAAGCAGCTTTGGGACTCGACTCTGGATGAATTTCTCGACCTACCACGGCATATTTTGGAAGTTGCGACCACTGAAGAACACAACAAGCGTGAAATTTCGGTGGTAGGTCGGAGTGGCTGTGGACTTAGTATAAATATGAAATATGTGGGGGACGGAACGAACCCTGTCAAAAATTCTCGATATTTCCCAGCATGCAGTGCGGTCGTGATGTTGAAAATCGAGGCAAGGCCAGGATGCACAAGAACGAGAGGCTGCAGCTCGGCCTGGCAAGGAATAAGAGCATAAAAAAATCACTTCTAAGGTAGGACTAGGACTGAATTTTGCTGTGAATGTTGACTTTTGGGTTTGCAACGATGATTTCAATAAAAACAACTGATGGCAAAAGCGTGATTTTTGTTGTTTTTCTATGACGTTAAAAACGGACATTTTTGTTCTTCTCCGAATTCAAACGCTGATATTCTGCGAAAATCGCTGACTTTTTTGTGTTTATTGGGTGTCTCATTTTGAAGGACTTTCTAGTCAATGCACACAACTGCAATGTTCACGCGATTGAGAAAGTTGCCATTTTTTAAAGCAGTGGAGTCTTATCGTTCCATTAAGAACGATTTTGGCCGGGACCGTCCTCAAAGGGTTAAAGCTTTGAACTAAAAGTATCAAGTATATCGGGCTCAAATTTCCAGAGAAAGCTAATTGTGCTATGCCTTTTTAATATTCAGAGCTGGTATTTTTGTAGCTGGATTAGAGAATGACGCGCATATATTAATGAGTCAATAATTGTAAGCCGGCAGAGATTCGCCCATTCAGTACAGTCAACTATACCGTGTTATAGACACCAAATCATGGTCCCAAAGGTGTCTGAAACAATTGGAATTGACTGCACTTTGTATTTTAAAAGGGGAAGTGTCACGGGGGTTTGTTGTTATTTCAAAAACCAAGAAACGGTTTTATTATACATTGGTGTCACTAGCTCGATTTTGATTGGCTATAAGCACGCAGGTAATTATTGCTTGCTGTTTCTGTTACGTCATACCTACAGACAATAGTTTTATGCATGCAGAAGTGACGTAAGTTGTTTACTTACAAGTTACCTGCTGTGCATTGATCACTTTTTTGTGCGCGCTCTTGTCTTTACAAGTGCAGCTCAGGAATATGCATAATAAAACAATTATTCTAAAAGAAGCCGAAAAATAATGATTCAGTGGTGTAGTGAATTAACACAAATTGTACCAAAACTGCCGATGTGTAAGTGTCTCTGGTTAAAGACGGACTGGGTGTGAATGAACTGCAACTTGAAAAATTTCTTTTTTTTTTTCATTTTCCCACATTTTCGTCTCCAAAACGTGGTAATTTTAAAAGAGACCACTGTGATACTTCCCCTTTACATACATACATAAATACATAAAGTATTAGTAACCGGGAGGGCACATTGTATACATAATTGTAAAGTATGTATGTATGTATGTATGTATGTATGTATGTATGTATGTATGTATGTATGTATGTATGTATGTATGTATGTATGTATGTATGTAGGCCTGCGACCGCAAATGGCATCTCACAATGCTGCCGATTGGAATCGTCAAGAAGATGATTCAGTCCATGAATGAATTGTAATGCTATATTTAGAACAAGTCACACGGCTACTTAACGGAAGTAAATAAGAAGCAAAGGACCGCGAACGAAAATGCTGCTTATTTATTTTTTAAATGGTATTGGCCATTTTTCTCGCTGAGGGATGGTTCTGTCTATCCTCAATTTCTTTATCGCGACAACGACATGATATTTCAAATTCTTTGCCTATTACTCATGGTCACGCGCCGCTGTGACCTGGGTCAATTGGCAAACATTTGAATTCGAGTTCTCATCTGTTGCGATTGCATTGCGATTTGGTAGAGAATTGGCGTTCGCGCTAGTTTTTCTATCTTTTTGCTGCTACACCGTGCTGACGAGACCCAACCAGGTCGAAACAGCTGTCCACAGTTGCATTTTGGCTTTCAGTTTGGGCTCTATCATGTCGTTGTCGCGTTAAATGTTCTACGTAGTTTCAGCCTTGCTCTATACTTTGATTGTACTTATCGGAGAATATATGCCCCTAATTTTTGCTAGACGTTCCCGAAGAGTGCTGAAGTAGTGTCTACGCCTTAACGAGCAGAAAAAGCCTGGGACGAGTTTATTGAAACGAATCGAAACATTCTCGTCCCCAGAGCCGCTTGGCCCTCTTCCTGAGTACGAGGGTTGTGCCCAAATCATACCGTCCAGAAGGACGTCGGACACCTTACTGAGACTTATATAACGTAATGCGACACTTCAATAAATTTTTAAGTGTAAAAAAGAAAATCTAAAAACCCCACTGAGGATTGAACCTGCGACCTCAGCTAGGCTTAGCCTTACATAGCCTACCGTACCACTCTACCACCTAGCTTCTCGGGTTGCTTAGTCCTAAATTTAATTATATAAACTGCTACCCCTTACCCTAACTGAAAGGGCCCTCGTACTCAGGCTCCGGCGGTTAAGAGGGCCAAGCGGCTCTGGGGACGAGAATGGAATCGAAAATGAACTGGTGTGCGCATACTGAGTATAAAAACAGGAAGATGGCTCTACGATTTCCGAAAATTTAAAAGCTAATTCGCAGATAACAGACTGTTCAATGAGAAGGAAACTGTAATGGACTTAGAGGGTAAGTAACAGTCTATGTCTATTCCATTAACGAGAAATAGTGGAGCCTTTATAAGCCTTGTTTGTCGCAATGACCGGAATGCATCGATCAAACAAGCTTAAGCGATGTACATTGTTCGCAAATGCATTTCATCTAATAATCAGAAGAGTGCCCTTTGTCGGAGAAGTATGATCTATATTGTTATATTTGTTGAAAGTATACGAGAGAATAAGTGGAGCTTTATTATAATTCTAATGATTCCTTGCATAATTTAATTCAAGAGTAATGCTGCATTATAGACAAATTCGGCTAACGCATTGTTGTACCCAATTCAAACCTTCTGGGAATAAGATTCTTTGTTCACAATATTTCCATATAATTTCCATGTCAATGGTTCATTGATATGGAAATATGACGAACAAAGACTTCAAATCCAAAAAGGTTTGAATTGGGTACAACAATGACAACAATGCGTTAGCCGAATTTGTCTATTAGCATATAAGCTTAAGTTTAATATAAAAATTCTTATTTCCGAAGCTGTGACTTTACTTATTCTCGAATAATAATAATAATAATAAACTACGTTAAAGTTCAAAGAATGATAATAGACCTCTTTAGCTTGTATGTTTTGTTTTCCCAATGGCTGTGTTTTCACGAGGCGGTTTTTCTCGCTTAACATTCCTGTAGGTAATTTGTTTACTGACCGCGTTAAGCAGCTTAAAAAATTTATGCGTTTTCACGGACAGAACTTTATTCATTTTTCTTATACCATGCGCGATATATTTTCTTTTGTTAAAACAATAGAAAATTAGAACACAAAAGAACGACAATACAATGCCCTTCTTTGTTGTTTAATTGCCGACAAGCTTAAGCGACGTGGTTTGGTGGCTTAAATATAATGAGAATTCTATTGTAGTTCGCCGACTCGCTTAACTTTAAGCGAGTTGGACAAGCAACTGTTTTCACGAGAATTCCGACTGTCACTCGCTCAGCGACTTGATGTTCTCAAGGGAATTTGTCCTTTGTCTTTTCATAAATTATGCATACATATACACGTGAAGAAAACAAAAGTTATAAGAAACAGTTCTTTAGGGTAACATCACATGATCTACATTGGGAAAACAAAACGTACAAGCTAAAGAGGTCTATTGCTCAAATAATAGCGGCGACTAAAACAAGGCCGAAAAGCGGGCATTACTCAACGTTTTTCTTTAGGTGTTCTATTGTTTCGTCTTTCGTTTCAGTTTTAAGGTCGCGGGGGATACCTGGTTATGAATAAATTCATAAGGCAAAATTGTAGCAGGGGTGCCACTTTGAAAAACGTCATATCGTGAACATTTGGAAGCCGATTTCGCTAAAATTTAACAGAGATATTGGCGAATAATGGAAGCGCATAAGGATTGTTTTTTATTGAACAGATCGCGCTTTGCGGCAATGCTGTAAGCGACCAAAGTTATGTTTTTTAAAACGTGGTTTTGTGTCCAAGTTTGCTTCTCGAGAAGAACACAAAGCAAATTGATTTCACCACTCACTGGTCCGTCAAAACGTCTATTGTGTCATATCTGACTCAGATTTTTTGATTTCAACTTCAATCAACAGTTATTAGCTTCTAATGGAGTAAAATTGTCCATGTTAGAATTTGAAGCCTCATATCTTCCCTCTGAAAGCCTATTTAAAAATTTTGAGTCAGATATGACAATCTACAATACACCTAGTTTACCTCCTTTTAGTTTCAACTCATGAAATTCTCTATCCGCGCTGAATTCTTGGACACAAAATTGCTTGTTTTTACGCTTCCGAAGGCTTCCCGAGCAAACGCGAATGCAAAATATATATATTTATGGTAATTTTGCTAATTTTAATCCACGGGCCGCTATTGTTAACACTTCATGCAGAAAGAACAATGCGTTGAAAAATAATGTATCTTACCAGACAGCGCTTGACACGTGCAATTATTGATGCAGAAACATAACAGAGCCTGTTCGTGAATATTTTGCGAATTTTTCGGTATCAGCCGTCGCACTTCGTGAATACTCTTTTCATAAATGCATACTGATGAGCGGAACCTGTCCCCCGCGACCTTAAGAACGGTGTTCATAACAATGTATGGAGTTATAAGGATTTTTTTCCCTGATCGTTTTTATCCGTTTTAGGAGCAATTTGCAATTATTTTGCTAAGTTCCCAGAAAAGAGTGGGGACGGTTAATCGAAGGGGGCGGTTTTCAGGGGAAGGATATTAATTCGAAGAAATATATGTGCGGTATGAAATAAGTCAAATAACGTGCTGGGAGCAGCATGATATTTCGTTCATGTCGAATGAACTGTGGAAGCACACATATATTTGAGAAAGAAAATAGGAAAGAAAGAGATTTATCTGACACTCAATAACAGGGATGTTACTCAGCTGTTTGCTATTTTAAACACCAAATGTTGTCAATGAAGATCAAGGTACACATTTTTGTAAAAATGCAAGCGGTTACTCGTGCTCCCTCAATTAACTATGATCGGGGAGAGTGGTGGGATCAATGAAAGTGCTGACTCCTTTGTCTTCAAGCGACTGCAAAACACGTGGCTTCAGTCACTACAAATGCAAGCAATTACTCATGCGCGACGGCTATTGATATAAGTGGGATGTTACTCAGCTGTTTGCTATTTTAAACACCAAATGTTGTCAATGAAGATCAAGGTACACATTTTTGTAAAAATGCAAGCGGTTACTCGTGCTCCCTCAATTAACTATGATCGGGGAGAGTGGTGGGATCAATGAAAGTGCTGACTCCTTTGTCTTCAAGCGACTGCAAAACACGTGGCTTCAGTCACTACAAATGCAAGCAATTACTCATGCGCGACGGCAAAACATGATTCGTGAATAAATTGGTAAGAGCTGGTAAGAGGGTAACTTTTGCCTCAAAAAGTTTGAAAACAAACACAAATGCCTTGCCCACACTGAAATCGATCGAACTATAGTGATCTTTTTTAATCGCCTTAAATATAGGGGCATAGTTAACAAAGCGAAACATAGAATGCACGATCACTGCAACAAACCTTTGAGAATGGCCGGATCTGGTTTCCAGACCTTAAGATCAGTATTAATACTTGAAGTGAAACAAAAGAAACGGCAAACTGATCCTTACGGCAGAAAAAAAGAAGCAGAAGCAGAAGCAAATAAAGCGAAATGGTTATGAAACCTGAGAAATGTCTTTGTTCAACAATTAGGGTTAAATAAAACCTCTTGGCCAATGTATGTTGCTAACGTGCACACAAGACCTGGAAAGTTAAATTGTGTTGAGTGACATTTCGACTGATGAGCCAGTTTTAAGGTCTGTATCACACTCCAGGTTTCTCTTTATTGAATTCACTCCATAGGTAATGAAAGACCTGAATATTTTAGAGACTATTGATATAAGTGGGATGTTACTCAGCTGTTTGCTATTTTAAACACCAAATGTTGTCAATGAAGATCAAGGTACACATTTTTGTAAAAATGCAAGCGGTTACTCGTGCTCCCTCAATTAACTATGATCGGGGAGAGTGGTGGGATCAATGAAAGTGCTGACTCCTTTGTCTTCAAGCGACTGCAAAACACGTGGCTTCAGTCACTACAAATGCAAGCAATTACTCATGCGCGACGGCAAAACATGATTCGTGAATAAATTGGTAAGAGCTGGTAAGAGGGTAACTTTTGCCTCAAAAAGTTTGAAAACAAACACAAATGCCTTGCCCACACTGAAATCGATCGAACTATAGTGATCTTTTTTAATCGCCTTAAATATAGGGGCATAGTTAACAAAGCGAAACATAGAATGCACGATCACTGCAACAAACCTTTGAGAATGGCCGGATCTGGTTTCCAGACCTTAAGATCAGTATTAATACTTGAAGTGAAACAAAAGAAACGGCAAACTGATCCTTACGGCAGAAAAAAAGAAGCAGAAGCAGAAGCAAATAAAGCGAAATGGTTATGAAACCTGAGAAATGTCTTTGTTCGATGTTTTTATTATCGTCGATGTTTTTGTTTTCGTCCTTGGCCGTGCACAAGCACAATAGATGTTGAACTTTTGTTCGAGCGACTGACCAATAGAAGTGCTGCGCATATGCCATTAAATTATTCAGTCATAGCGTGTGATTTAAAAACAAACGATGTGCACGGTCAGGTCGGCTCAACATAAATTGTAGCTCCTTTGTTATCGCCATTGAAGTCTGCAAGGTTTCATAACCAGTTTCTCCATTAACTATGATCGGGGTGAGTGGTGGGATCAATGAAAGTCTAAGAGGGTAATTGTTAATTATAATGCAAATCTATATTGCAAACTACATTGCAAACTTTTACTAAGATCATAAGATTAGACAATGTTATCTTTTAATAAGACAAGCGTTTTCTACGTTGTCCAGAGGGCATTTCATGAATTCTGTTTTCACTAACCCTCGTACTTATTCGTGTGGAGTTGACAGTTTTTATGTAAGTCGCTACATATTTATTTCTGCCATATTTGTCGAATTTATCCGTGAGAGACGAGTTTACAGCACTGCTTTTCGATGCCTGTTCAAATTACCTTAAGTTTAGAGACGGTACTTCCTCGCTCTGCGAAATTGGCGATACTGTGTGGTCTCACATCATAGAACATTGTAGTTCATTTGACCTGTTTCAGCCAAATATTTGAGGAAAAAACATTTGGTGATCTGAATGCAGAGGAAGAAAAAAACTTTTTGCAACTCAGAGGACGTTTGAATCTTTCTGTAACTCTTGTCAAAACCATGTTACTCTGAACAGCAGGATATTTTTTCACATTTGTTACAATACATGGATTACAACAATTAGGGTTAAATAAAACCTCTTGGCCAATGTATGTTGCTAACGTGCACACAAGACCTGGAAAGTTAAATTGTGTTGAGTGACATTTCGACTGATGAGCCAGTTTTAAGGTCTGTATCACACTCCAGGTTTCTCTTTATTGAATTCACTCCATAGGTAATGAAAGACCTGAATATTTTAGAGACTATTGATATAAGTGGAGCTCAGTACGCAATAGCTGGTGTTGTCTGAAGTTACAACAATCACTTTACTTGTGCTCTTGAACTTCATGGTAAATGGACTTACTATGATGATCTCTGTAGTGATTCCAAAGAATTTCCAACTTTTGGATCAGTGCAACAGGTTTATCGAGATGGATGGTTTTTCACAATTTATCAGCTATGCGAAAGAACAAACCAATGTGAACAAGAGGGAGAACATTGCATTATTACAGGCAACTTTAGAAAAAGAAAGAGTGAGATGAATGAAACACATTCCTAAAAAAAGTTAAAAACAATATGAAACAAGATTTGGATGCTAATACTGTCAACCCTGAAACATAAAATTTTTTAATTCCTCTTTAAACTTAAAGTCAGATATACATTCAGACACCAGTTACACTGCCAGCATCAATGAAAGTAATTGCATTGAAGAAGATGAGATTTCAACCCATTGCCAAACAAACACAAATGTACATGTCGCATGTCGGTAAAAGAACAGTGTCAGTAGTTAAAGAAGAAAATGGTGTTCAACATAAAAGACCAAAGCTTGAAACTACATGTAGTTCAGCAGAGGTTATAGACGTCGTAAATCAGGATCAAGACGATAACACAAGTAAATGTTTTCATCCGAATATGAAATCAGATCATGTCGAAAGTACATAAACTAACAGCCAAGCTATATCTTTGTCACCAAATGTTTTTGTTGATGATGAAGGATACAATGCACATACTGAGGAATCCTTGCATCACAACCTCAAGACTAAATCTGGGGAACTCCATGAGCAGAAATTACCAAACGAAATGATGAAACATTTCACAAATCCAAGAAGTTTTGTATTTACCAGTGTACCGTGTGTCATGAGGCATGGCCTCTAAAAACCCAACCAAAACAGGTAGACAAGTATATTTGTTCCAGGTGCTCACGAGATAAAAGTATTCCCAAAACGTTTTCTGTGCAGAATTCAATGATACCTTCTCCAATTCCTGAAAAACTGCAAGGATTAACACAGTTTGAAGAAATGCTAATTGCAAGAGCATTCCCAGTTTTGCATGTGTATACAAAACAAAGGGGTGGTCAAAAGGCTTACAAAGGACATGTCAAAACATTATCCCAGGATGTACAGCAGCTTGCTGATGTAATACCCGTGTGCCCTAAGGATCTTCCAGTAATAGTTTTCACCATTTCTGGAAAGCATAACAATTCTAGGGATTTCACAGTAAGAAGGAAAAAAGTGTACAATGCTCTTTGTTGAGTGGCTTACTGGTGTTAATGAAAATGGCGAACCAAACAACCATTTGTATCAAAATATCACAATAGACAGACAAATCCTTGAAGCTTTACCTGAAAATGGTATACTCCCTGGTGTAAGTACCATTGAGTGTACAGAAAATGAAGAGGCTGGTAAAGATATAAGTACGTGATGCTGGGCCTGTCAATTCTGACAATGATGAAAACGTTTACAATGATGAGAGCGAAATGAGTAGTTACCTACCTAGTAATCTTCATAGAAAAAAGGAAAAGGATATCATTGACAATCAATTTATAAACCAGACTCAAAAGCATGATTGGCAGGTAGGCACCGAACCTCTAAGTGAATTCAGCGTGCAATACTTAGCTTCCATGTCATGCCCTACCCTCTTCCCAGATGGAAAGGGTGATCCAACAAACAGTGCAATTCTAAGAGATATTAGTAACAGCATAACAGAAGCATTCGCTAGCAAGCTTAAACACTTGATCAAATTTGGAGAAAAAATAGATGGAAAGTGGGTCTACAGATTTGCATCTCATTCAAGGTTTGGATACTGGGCTTATAATATGCTGTATCGTAGAAGGATTTTAGGTCAGGGGAGTTACTTTTTAAAACAAAATCCATCAGAGGCCAAACTTACCCCAGAAGATTTAAGGCAGATGCTGTAGTCAAACTCTTATGATACTCTCATGTCTAAGTTAATGCATTATGCTAAAAATGTAACTGGTACAAATTCGTACTGGAATCAAGCAAGGGATAACTTAAAATCTATTATTAATCAAAAGGGAGCACCAACCATCTTTTGGACTCTGTCATGTGCCGATTTTCACTGGCCAGAATTCCATAAACTCTTTGATGTAGAAAGGCAATTATCTCTGATTCAGAACGGAGAGAACATGTAATAACGGATCTTCCTAAGAATGCTTTCAAAAGAGTTCTCCGCAAATTGCTATTTGATATTTTAGAAAAGGAGGATGATTAATAAAGTAGGTACATAGATACACTTGCTATAGTCAGAGACTCCTTGTCTTAACGCATTGTACATCAGTAAGCGCTGTGTTAATTAGACCACTTAACTTCTGTGTTTTATTCATTTTTAGTGCAATCTGCAAGGCTTTGTAATAATATAAGTTTCTTGATCTTATTAGATAATTTGTATTATTCATGTACTTGTTTTGCCCCGCCACGATTAGCTTTCCAGCTATTTGCAGGGCAAACCAAACCACCGAACTCTTGTATTGTTGTACAAAGAATAAATCGTTGTTGTTGTTGTTGTTATTGTTATTAATAACCCTCACTTCCTCGACTGGCTATTCACTGAACGCACTGAAGCATTTGTCAATTATTGGCTAAAAAAAATTCTCGGTGCAACATGGCATTGATTTAGGTATGAATATGCTGTTCAGAGAGATTGGTTCTATTCACTGTCATAGGGTGGCAACACTTAAAAGTGACCCAAATTTGTGTCAACTTTCTCAAAAAGCACTAAGAGGTCACCTAGCAGCAAAGTCAAACATGGTAAAGAATTCTCACAACCTTTCAACTGAGGAACTATTGCAAAATCAACAGTTCATTGATGAAGGGTCAGGAGGCAGAAAGGACAATTTGCAACTATGTTGATTTTCTTATGTCTACTGAAAATCCATGTAATCCTGATGATGGCAACTGGGTAAAACCAAGCACTCACCCTTGACACACAATGTTCAACTGCTTATTTCTTGCATAGAAAATGGACAGATGACACATACTCATGTAGATTTAACTACCCAAAAGATTGTTGTCCAATTCTAAGGATGGTACACTAAATTACAGAGTTAAGGTTACAGTGTACCTTCAGATCGAAAATTTATCGAAAATTTTTTTTTGGCGTCAAAATAAAGTTTACAGAATGAACTTTCATCCAAAAAAAATATCGAAAAATAGTGAAAATTGACGGAGAAATGACGGTATAACTTTTGTGGGCGGAGTTTGTTTCTGAAGCGATGTGTTTTTTTAAGCGCTGTTTTCTCAAAGTTAATTTTTCGCTTGTTGGGGACACTTTAAAGAGCTACAACTCAAAAGGGAATTTGTTCGATTTTCCTCAAATTTGGACAGACGCTAGGCTAACATATAATCAACAAAAATGTGTCGGCGAATTTCTTATTTCCGAAAACTTTTTCGTCAAGAGCCATTTCCGTGCGATCATTCCAATTTTTTTCTCCCTTTTTCCAAAATATTTTGTAACTTTTCACTGCAATTGAATATGGGAAATCGCCGACACGTTTTTTTTAGCGCTTCGTGTCCGAAACCCGAGAACAAATCAAATTAGCAAAATACAATAATCGCTTTGAGTTATAGCGTTTTAAAGCTGATTCGGACTTCATAAAACATTCGACAATTCACTTTATTACCAAATGATTTCCGTATTTAGATAGCCA
Source organism: Cladopsammia gracilis (assembly GCA_022457155.1). Taxonomy (NCBI): domain Eukaryota; kingdom Metazoa; phylum Cnidaria; class Anthozoa; order Scleractinia; family Dendrophylliidae; genus Cladopsammia; species Cladopsammia gracilis. The sequence goes on along the minus strand of JAJGOT010000150.1, from coordinate 311,528 downwards.
GCTCTATAAGCTTTAATTTGATATCTGGGTTTAGGTATATTAAGTGTAATTTTAAGACGCTAGAGCTGTTATACTGGAGACACCCCCGAAGGTACACTGTAACCTTAAAGTAATAACAAAACGAAATGACACTCGCCTAAACAATCATCAACGTTTACAGGTACAGGGCTGGAGGGCCAATTGTGACATTCAAGTTATCATAGATTACCATTCATGTATAGAATACATTGCAAAATATGCCTTAAAAAGTGAAAAGATGTCATCTGTTGCCAGGGAAGCATTTACATCTGTCTTGCATGAAACCTCCAGTGACAATGACAATGCTAGGCTTATCAAAAAGTTAATGATGAGAGCCATTGGACAAAGAGACATGGGTGTTCAAGAAGTAATGCATCAACTGCTCTCAATAAAGCTTGTAAGTTCATCATTTCAAGTCGTATCAGCTTCACTAGATGGTTCTCGAAAAATACAATTACAAAATGATGTTCTGTACACTGAAATGTCATTACTTGACTTGTATGCCAGAAGACATGTTTAAGAATCTGAGTTTCCTGGAATATCAAAATCTGCTTCTAACCTCTGCAAAGTTAAAATAGGCATAAACCAACGAAACTCGCCTGTTGTAGTGAAAACATACCCAAATTATTCTTCCAACCCCAAAGGACCTTATTATGGGTTGTTTTGCAAATATCAGCTGTTGAAATATCAGCTGTTGAAATTTAAACCATGGCATGAAGTGGCGTGACTGTGAAATAGCTTGATAGCTAAGTGCTCGTCCACCATAAACAACATTTATTTGCATTTTGTTTTTTTGTATTTGTATACCTTTGAGATTGCTTGGGATAACCAAGAGGGTTCTGAGCAAGTTTATGTTGAAGTAGAATCCGACGTAGGTGGACTTAAACATTGGCAGTAACAGTTGTTTTGTTGCATTAAAGTTACTGTTTATTCCTTTATTAGCCCTTTAAGACCCAGTGTTAACGGTTACACTACTTTACTGCGCCTTTCAATAACGTGGAATTTGAAATTCTAATTTCCACCAACGGTTGCGTTTTACACTGCCGTCAATCATCTTAGCTTACCTCTCAGGAAACAGATCTTCACTTTAAGTAACAATCCGTGCAAGAAGTAGGCAACCCAAATGCACGGAATGCAGAAAGGTGTGAATTGTGCTATTGTTGAAACCGTCCACCTCATTGGCTAAAACATGAAAATCGACCATAACTTCATCAGGCAGCGCATTTATTTATCTCTAGTTTACTAATTGATTCCCTTTTAGCGAAAACTATTGTGATTTTTAATGCAACAAAAATTCCATGTGGGGAACATGGAAAATTAGAAGTCTTTCTTGGCCATTGTTTTGGAGTCTCACGATTGGATGAAATCTTGCAACACAAAAGAAACATCGCTTTATAATAAAGTTTCAGTAAATTTTATTTCAAAACCATGATGTCCATAGGTTGACGTATTCTCAGTACGAAAATCTAAACATTCTTATGTGGGGAAAGCGAAATGCAGCGGAACAATAGAGAATTGCCTACTTCTTACACGGATTGTTACTTAATGGGTTCAAAAGGTCACGTCCGTGCATTATGATTGGTAGATTTCGATCCATTTTGTTTGTTTCCTTTTTACATGGTCTGTTGGCTTTCGTATTAATTATGATTGACGGCAGGGAACAACGCAACCGTTGGTGGAGATTTGAATGTCAAATTCCGCATGTTATTGAAAGGCGCAGTAATGGTACTTTCAAAAATAGTGGCATCAAATTGCTTTTTTGCACTTTTTGTATTGAGAGTGAACTGCTTTAGCTATTTTTAAACATTTCAGCTATATTATATTGTTTGTGTTATTTGTTAATGCACAATATTATGGTGATAATAATAATAATAATAATAATTTTTTTTTAAGATTAACATATTTATCCAGGATGACTGCGTCAGTTTAGAAAAACTGCTATCAACGCAGGTCCTGCAAATTAAAATCTAACTAAACTAAACGAAAGACTGACAATAATACTACACAAATCGGAAAATTAAAAAATTGAAGCTAAAAACTATTTATATAATATAATTACGAATTAAGACTTTTTAAAATTATTAAAAATCCTCGCCCCCTGGTATGATGGTATCCTGATTTCAAATCAAAAGGGAAAATAATCCTTAAAAAGACCAACCTCGTTCCCAGGGTCTCTCATCTTCCCGCCCTCTTCATCTTCTCTCGCTCCAGGGGGGCGGGAAGATGAGAGACCCTGGGAACGAGGTTGTAAAAAGACGTCCCCAATAGAATGCAAAACTTCGCACATAAATTTTCTGTGGAATATATGAAGATTTGTGTCTTAAATCCAAAATACGCCTCTTCTAGAACTAGCCGCTACCCGAACTGAAACAAATGCAGTCAACGGATTGAGGATATCAGGAAGAGAAACGATTTCTTCAACGCGATTGCAACGCAAAAGTTCTAGATAAATTCTCCATGCAACAAAGCCTAGTTCTCAAGGGCTGATGCATTGTTGGTATAATGCCGAGGCGTCAAGTTCGTAATAAATAGAATTTGGCAACCATATCAAATCGGACCGGAGAGGGAACAACATCTTTTCGGAATAATAATGAGGATCGAAATGCACCAATAGCAACAAGCCAACGTGCTACATAAGCGACACGTAACCAATCGACCTCATCGCCTGATGAAGACTAGCAGTAATAGCAGTCGAAACGTCGCGATCAACATCTTAAAGTGACTCCATCGTGAGACAAACGAAAAATCGTTTACCCATCTCTGATAACGTTCAAAATGAAATTGGGACTGCTAAGGATTCGTTAAAACTCAATGGATTAAAATAAGGAAAGATTTCCGTATAACCCCAAACAATAGTTATGCATACCGTTCTTAAAACTGATACAAAAGCCAAAACAATAGAACGTCTAAAGAAAACCAATAGCGCATACAGGGGTTATACGGAAATCTTACCTTAAAATAATTTTCCCTACCAAAACGTGCGCAGAAATGCAGAAATTGGAGGCAGGGATCTCAAATACAAAGTTCTTCATGTTCTGATTAGTCTGATTAGGCTCTTTGGCTTCTACTCGATCGAATCAATCGGGGAGTTAACAAATGAAACCTCAAACTTACTTTGTTCCTCTGTCACCAGTAATCTGCTGTGTGAATTACCTTTCGATGAACGAATAGTGTGAACACAGTCTTAGGTTTCGGGATCCAGCAAAGGCGGGACGAGAGTGCGAAGGATACGAAGAGTAAGGCTGTTTGGTGGATCGTCTGATAGCTGTGGACGTAACAGACTTCTGGTTTCTTTCCCCTGTACTGCGAATCTTTTTTGCCGTCATATTCATCAGTCATCAGCAAGCTCATGCTGTGTGTACTCCTCCACCGTCTTTCATCCAAAATACAATGAATCTGACCTTCGGACACTCTCCTGCGGCGCTTTGGCCTATTAAACCGCGTTGGTTTCAAGTTGGGATTAAACCTCGTCCTATGAATTGTGAAGTTTGGAATTTACTACAATCAATTTTCAGGGGCAACTAACGAATCTGTTCCTCACTTTATTTGTTCCCCAGCGCACTTCTTGCTGGCTGGCAAAGTATTATGTATATATTTTTTTTAATTACCATTTTGCGCTGGTTGACTTGAGAAAGGATTCGCAAGGATAAACTGTGCTGGCTAACTTGAGCAGATTGAAAAAACAAATTCAAGCAGTGCTTAGAGACATCCGAACAGGTTTAAGTTCGAGACGGTAGTACATGTACAAAACAATGAACGAGAAAACTTCAAATAGTTTGCCATTAATGTTTCCAAGCCCCTTTTGGTAACTTATTATTATTGTTTTTTTTTTATTTGTTCAGTTTTCTAATTGCTGGCTGGGAAACAGACGTTGTTTATCCAGCTGGCTGGGAATTCCTCTATGTGTTATGCTGGGAAAAAGGAACAGATATATTTTTACCAGCAACCAAGAAGAACACCTGGAAATGCCTCTATATCATTTATTTTAATATATTTGAGTAAAATAATGCATTTTACCAAAGATTGTTCGTTGGGTGCCCCTGAAGTTTGAACATTACTACCGAATACCTCACAATATTTTTTTAGGGGCAATTAAGAAATACCGTAATGATTCGATTTAGTGCCCGGGGCGCTTATTGAGGGTCTAAAATAGGGTTTCCCAATCCCGCTTCCCGCCACTGTTTTTTCTTTCATCCCGCCATCCCGCTTGCTTCGAACATGTCATCCCGATCCCGCTTCCAAAAATGCTTTTTTTGCAAGACAAGTCACAGTTTTTTTCCGGACGAGACGCGATTTCCGCGGGCTAATGCATTACGACCTCGGTGTTTTTTTTTTTTACGGTAAACAGCAGCAGTCAGTTTAGTTTGCGGGTAACTTTATCCGCTTTTGAGTAATTGTTGAGGAGCCAAATAAAAGTTTTCTTTATCGGAGAACAGCGCGTGGACCATGCGAAGGCCTCAAAGTGATTCCATTGAGTTTTAGTTCCATTCATTGAATCGACCCTAAAAACCACTCAATACACCAGTAAATAACACGCAAAGTTCAGGTGAGCCATTTTTTAAAATATCGTTCGTGATTTAACGCTCAAATTCGAAGCGAATTTTCCCCATACAAATCCTTATAATAAGCCATTTTCGTATTTAAAATTACCGCTGAATTCAAAAACCAATGACACATTGATACAGGGTTAGACTCGACCTGATGTAAAACATATTCACAAATACCGGCAGAAGGTGCGTGAAATTTGAAAATTAAACAATAGACAGAGCTCTGAACAGGTCATCCTCTCGCCTGAATTTGTGAATTTATCACTTCAGATTGAGGCTAACCCTGTAAAAATGCGTCTTCAATGCTTTCATTTAGCGACCATAGCGAATTCGAAACTGGACTATTACGCAACAGTTACCACGACGTTCAAATTACAACGTGTAGACATCACTTGAGCTTGGGGTGTGACAGCGCTGACTTAACGAACACCTATTATATATCATCCTGACTTCTTGGATATTCAGCGCAAAAACTCAATGTTAAACGGAATTGTTTTTATTGAGCAGTCCATTTACAGAGTGCTAAATTTTCACCAATCTAAAATGCTATAACAATATGATTTAAATATAAATATCTGCAGTTAAGAGGATCAGGCTGTTCTCTGTATGCATGTATGAAAATACCAACACTTTTGAGATAGCACCACTAGTTCCGGCATTTATATAGAGATTGCGAATTTCACTGAAAACTTGCAAAAGTTGCCACGTAGAAAAAAAATTCTTTAGCTCAGTTTTACCTTATATTTTATGTTTTTCCACAAAATACGTAATCCTCATTTTCCACACTCCGCATTTTAAACATTCCTCGTTTTCCACGCCGCGAATTCCACACTCCTCGCTTTTCACGCTCTGCACTCCACACACCGCATATTCCGTACAACCGATAGAGAAAACTCCATCAAAAATAAAATTCGAAGAAATGAAAAATGCGCCTAAACAGGAAGAGAAAACACAAAAAGAAATTCTTCCCTTTGTGATGAAATACCAGCCATCGCCATCAGTGCCAAATCTCAAACAAATTTTAATGTCAAAATGGCACATAATGCAGAACCAACCACTGCATAATGCACCATAATGCAGAACCAACCACTGCTACGACAAATCTACAAAGAACTACCCATGGTATCTTTTAAAAAAAGGAAAATCTTTTAAAGATACATTCTTTATAGAAAAATATAAAAGGTGTCAAATAAGTTTCACAACGGGATTGTTTGTGCGGTCTGTCACCCCTTGCTACTTCCTGTTTTAGCATTTTAATGGTTCCTTGAGACAAAATTGCGACACCGTGACAGGTGCATATTCGGATTGATAATTTCAAAAGAAAGACAGGATGTGAGTGCATTGTTGTCATCCATCCCGTTTCCCACCCGTAAAAATCACGAATTCCCGCGTCCCGCCATGAAAATGACGAACTTCCCGCTTTCCGCCCACCTCTAACCATCCCGCATCCCGCCTTCAAATTTTCTTTCATCCCGTATCCCGGCAGCGAAAAAAGGCTTATCCCGCATCCCGCCAACCCTATGTTAGGCCCTCCTTATTTACTTTTGGTACCTCAAGGGAGGGCGCTTATTCGAGACAGGACGCTTATTCGGGAGTGGGACAGGACGCTTTTTTGAGAAACAACCGAATGTTCAAAACAAAACTTTAATATTTATTTAAAAAGGGACGATAACAGAAACTGTAACAGTAACAAATATACGGTGAATGTTCAGTTAACGTGAGGGAATTTTAATCTATTTCGACGCCGATAGCTTTGAGAGTGTCACTTGCATCAATAAATAAAAGCTTTCTGGTGGGGCATCTTCGACGTCCGAGTCGGTGATCCCGTCAAAAGGATCCTTGTCGCGCGAAAATAAAATAATTGCTCATTGCATGTAACGGTAACAAATATACGGTGAATGTTCATGAGTTAATCTATTCGACGTCCGTCAATAGCGTCAGTGTCACTTGGAACTTTCCTTCCGTATATTCGCCTTTCTTAAAGCCCGCCGTGAGAACAAAGTGCAAGTCAAGGTGACTGGATCAAGGAGACTGGAAAACGGACTTGTCCCTGGATCCTTCCTGGCCAGAACGACCAGCCGAGCAATCTCCACAAAATTTGAAGAAGAGATCATTCGTTTGAAGGAATTATGCACTCACATGGACATAATGGTTGAGAAACTCAGACAAAGACCACCTGATTTTGTAATGAGGCATTACATATGTGAGCAATTAAAGGAAGACGAACCTCGGTTGATACGTACTCTGACGGCGCTGTAATATTATAATATTAGAATAGGGGCGCTTATTAGAATAGGCGCACTTAGTAGAATTGGGGCGCTTATTGGAAGGGGGCGCTAAATCAAATCATTACGGTATGATGCTTTATAACTAAACCATCTAGTCGCAACACTTTACCTTCCATTAGGAACCACTAGTTGTAAAGATAAGGGGAAAATGTAATCAGCACTGAGCAACGAGAGTAATTTCATAGACTAAACTCTAAACTGCATGATAAGAAAATTTCCTTAAAGCTGCATTACTCATTAGGTTTAATTTTAGCTATTATTAGCTCAGAACTTAAACGATCCCGTTTATTTCATCTCAGGGGGAACAGAATCAAGACCCAGACAATCACAAAATGAGTCAAAACCTGAAGTCATTGTGGCCACAAATACTAGGGGCTGGAACACAACTACAAATAGAATGTTGGCATTACACTTGGCTAGGAGTCCAAGCCTCAGAGTCAGAGCATTTGTGCCCAAAACAGTCTGGAAACGGAGTGAACTCGCGTTGAATATTGAACTTCTCGAGGACGATAATCTTCCTGGGAATTCACCAATGGAGCTGTTGGATTACTCTCCTGAAATACTTCAGCATATTGACTTCTTTGTGACGCAAGCTTACAATCGCGAACTAGATAAACAAGCAGAAGAAATTTGCAATGCCAAAAAATGCAAACTGATTCCTGTTATGCACGTGGACTGGGGAGAGCTTGTGAAATTTTTCAACGAATCAGGCGTTTCTTTGGCTAGACAAGAAGGTGATCATCAAGCTGAACGTCAGTGGCAATTAGAATTGTGTAAAAAGGCTGAAATTGTTGTTGCAATGGGTCCCAAAGTAGCTAAATCCTTGGAGAATGCCTTGAAATCCTGTGAAAACGATACGCGTGTTATCAATTTAACACCTGGGATTTTTCCTGAATTAAATGGTGTTCGTCAAATCCATGAAGAGGGAAAAACATTTCATGCGCTGATCCATTCAGAATACAGTTCTTTGGAAATGGATTCATTTTTCAATATTAAAGGATGTGACATTGCTGTTAAAGCTATGTTATCATTACAAGAAATGAGCTATCGCCTTATATTTGTTACGAGACCCAACCAACGAGGAGATTCAGACTTAAAAGAGACTTTGCTTCGGAAAGGCATGCGGCCGAATCAGTTTACTGTGAAGTTAACTCCAGCTGTAACTCGTGCAAATTTTGATGCCCCTGAAAATTTTGCTCAGTTTATTTCCGAAGCGGATGTTTTCATTTTGCCTTCAAGAGTCGAAGGGTTTGGAATGATTGGTATCTATGCCATTTCTGCAGACCTTCCGGTTCTTGTTAGTGGACATTCTGGACTAGGCATTGCTCTAAAGAAGTTGCCATCTGGAAAGAAACATGTAGTGGACTCTGATGACCCTCAGGTCTGGGCACAAAAGATAAAAGAGGTCAGAACAATGGGCCAAGAAAAAGCTTACTTAGAGGCCATACAACTCCGGAAAGAATACATGAACGAGTTTAGCTGGGAGGATCAATGTAACAAACTAGTGGAAAAAATGATGATGACCAATGGTATGCAATTAGTTTGAAAAGTAATAATACTTTATAATATAGTCCCAGTTGGGCTATTCTGTAAATTACATTTAAAAAATCTTTTAAATTAAATTAGTGAGCTATACAATACTGTTTACTATGAGCTAAAAAAGTATAAAAGTTAATGTGATTAGAAAATATAAACAAATGCACTTGTATCTTCTGGTGATTTTTCCTACAGCTGTATATTTTACTATCGAGACATAAAATGTACTTTAAAGGTTGTGTGGATGAGTGTGTGCTGAAAGAAAAACAAAGTGTACTTTCATGAAAATGTTCTCCGGGAACTCACTCAGCTTCAGAATTCCTAGCATTATGTTCGTAACAATCCATGTTATTGATAATATTACATATGAAGTGCTTGTGTTTACTGTGACAGAAAGACAGACAGACAGACAGACAGACAGAGAGGCAGACAGATACATAGATTCCTCACTCGCGATCAGTCATTTTAAGTGCGTATAGTATAATCATACACATTGTATCGTATGATGTGGACGTCGTAGACGTGGCTGAAGTGGACTTCGAGATGTTTAAGCGTTGCTCTACGAAAACGCATACTTCATATCACATACATTAGCGATGCAATTGTAAATTTAGGCTAAAACAATTTCTACCCCTGCTTTAACGTCTTTTTTTAACGGGACTTGCCTTTTTTCCCAACAGAAGTTCCTTCAGAGATTAATTTACGTGGACGCTTGGCCTTGGAAGCTTACAACAAGGCCCTCACTAAAGGAAAGGCTTGTTTCAAGAGGGTGCCAATCATGTTGATTGGACAAGACTACTCTGGAAAGACCAGCCTCAAGAACTCGCTACTGGGAAAACCCTTCAATCCAGATGAAGACAGCACTGTGGGGATTGATGTTGATCCCTCGCATTTCAAAGTCTCTACTCAAATTTGGAAGGCAGGGGAGAACGCAGAGAACGCTCCAACGACCGATGCTGTAGAAGCCATGTCCTTTGAGCACCACGCGGCTCGTTTGGTTGCCGAACATTTGAAAGAGGAGAAAACAGATGTTCTTGAAGAGGGAAATATGAAAATTATGAAGTCTGGATCTTCGGATCTGTCTGGCCTGAGTAACTTACCTCTGTTGCCTTCACCATCCAGTGACACATCAAGAGGTACCACCGAATCTATCGATGACGAAACGAAACGCGTTCCTGATACCTCCTTCGATCCAACTGTAAGGGGGGAAGAACAGCCTCCTCTTGCCTCACCGAAAATACCAGATGAGGTAGCAACTTTGATTAAAAAGTTACTTCAGGAAGTTGAGAAAGTACCAGATGAAGAAGATATATATTCAGTTTTGTGGGATTTTGGCGGACAAAATGTCTACTATGCAACCCATCCACTTTTCATTACAGCAAGAGCAATGTACCTTTTGGTTTATGATCTCAGCCGGGATCCACACGAAAGAGCTAAACCAGTTGTGAAGCAAGGAATGTACAAGAAGATTTTAGACAGCCATGGTGCGAAAATCAATTTGGACTATCTTAATTTTTGGATGACGTCCGTTGCTTCTCTAGGTGGTCCAGATGAATACCAGTTTGTATGGTTTGATCTCGTGGGAATGAACATTCCTCCTGTGTTCTTAGTTTGCACTCACGCTGATGAACCCTATGATGGGGCAGATCCGTTTGCACTCGCTCGTGAGGTATTTGGTTCTCTACAGACCAAACCCTACAAAAGCCAGTTGTATGACGATGTGTTTGTCGTTGATAACACGAAGTCTGGCGTTGAATCTGAGTGTTCAGAAGTTAAACGCTTGCGGGAAAAAATACTTGCTGTTGCTAAGAAGCTACCACAACTGAAAGAAGCCATCCCAATCAAGTGGTTGAAATACGAGAAGACTCTTCAAATCACAGTGAAAGAGGGGCATAATTGGATTTCTCTTGAAATGGCAAAACGAATTGCATCTGAAGTTTGCACGATTGACGACGAGCAAGAGTTTTTTACATTGTTGAACTTTCTCCATGACCAAAGAATTTTAATTCATTTTGATGACACTCCAGTGTTAAACAAATTGGTTGTCTTGGACCCTCAGTGGTTGGTGGATGTGTTTAAGAAGGTGATAACTGTTAAGCCATATGACCATGAAGAAAGAGAATTTAAAGATTTGTGGTGTAGGCTTGAGTCAACAGGCATCCTGGATGAAAGACTGTTAGAACATGAGTGGGGTCCTTTATTAGACCAGCAAGAGACGTCTGCGAGCCTTATTGAAATTATGGAGAAGTTCAGCTTGCTGTGTCCTTGGCCTTCATCAGATGGTTCATGTGAGAGGCAGTACCTGGTTCCATCCATGTTGATGTCACAACCACCGCAGGATATCATCGAGTTGGTTTCCTCCGCACAAATTCCTTCTCTTTTCCTAAGGTTTGAATCTGGACAAGTTCCACCGGGCGTGTTTCCCCGACTCGTGTTGCAGTTCTTTCAATGGGGCCATGATGAATTTTGGAGCCCAGAGAATCCTCAGTTGTATCTCAATTTTGCCCGATTCTACACATCTGGAGACGAAGACTGCTCTGTGATCCTTTTGTGCCATTCCTCGTCCATTGAGGTTGCTGTTCATAGAGGAAATTACAGTGCTGACATGGCAGAACGTTTATCGTCCAAGCTGAATATGTCTGCAGATGTCCACTATGATACATTTGAAGTGGCCTGTGCTCGTGCTGTGCGTAGAAAGCTGGGACTGATGCTTGCGTCTATGCGTAAGGAGTTTTGCTGGTTAAAGAATATGAAGTATGAAGAAGGGTTCATCTGCTCGATATGTTGCCAAGGACATGCAGTAAAATACTGTTGCACTCATCACAAGCAGGGTTGTGAGCAAGAGGAGTGTCTGCACTTCTGGTCTGTGTCTGACTTGCACAGCGCGAAGCAGTTCATCAGATGCCGCAGGTGTGCTACTGCCAAGATTAACAAGATTCACGTTAAACAGTTTGCACCTTGGATTAGTGAAACTTCCGATGATAAACAGGTAAATACACTACAATAAGCACAACAATTAAACTGTTTCTTGGACGTATAACAAGAACTCTACGAGCAGTAAAGTCGGGCGTTAGGGTCCTGTAAGTGCCCCAAGGCACGGGAATTAATCCAATTGTTATGATTAGTTTTACAGTCGTTTTTTCGGTCACACAAGGTGATCCGTAACGCACGTTACTATGTCATTTGAAACCTTTAATCAGTCTTTTGCAATCACTAGTGCATGCAAGGTCGTCAAGGTCCGTTCTGATCTGTTCCTCCAAATCAAGAAAAGGAAATCGCTATCGATTGAAACTCTCGCCAAATCCGGCAGTAGTGTTACTTCCTTTGACTTGATATGTCTCTTTTCGTCGTTTTCCTTTTTTTTTTATGTTGTAAATTGATTTTCAGTTTCACGATATTGATAATGGTTAGTTGCTATCTGACCTCTTATGACCTTGAAGTTGCTATGTCAAGTGATATGACGTCACTTTGTGGTCATTTTTATCTGTGAATACGCGAAGCAATGTCTGACTTCAAACTCAGTATGGAAAATTAAAACCGATCTGTGGACTTCAAATGGATTTTTCAAGAATTCGGTAAACGTTACTGCACGATATATGTTTCTAAATGTGAAGCCATTCGAGAAAGCGCTAACCTTTTAATCAATTCATCTAAACTCTTGATCTTAAAAACACTTGAAACAGAAACATTTAGCCGCAGGTTACAAACCACTTGAAACAGACTTTTCTTACGGAGAAACAAACTGAATTTATAAGCCGGACAGCCTTGGCATGCTGTTGTTCTGTGATAAAGCACCTGTTCGATTTTCTACCTTAACCTTTGAAAAAGTTGACTTATTAATTCTTTCTACTACAGTTCATATGAATTTATTTTCATATGCAAATTATCGCATTCAATATTTCATGAGTATAATAGAATTTACAATTGACCATGCTACCATCCGGCCTTATAGCTCAGTGGTAGAGCGCCGTTTTGCTCTGAAAGTCGGTCATGAGTACGAATCCAATCGAGGCCTCCTTCAGTTGCTGTTTAACTGCGATGCGCACATTCTCTCTCATTAATTACTTTGTTGTCCAAACAACAGATTTAATTCGTGACGTACGGACCACATTTTAGACCCCATTTAACGAGGAGCGGGGAGGGAATTGATAGTTTGCATGTTTAATTACCAGTTAAATTCAAGGATCCTAAAGGATGCCTCTCAAAACCCAATTTTGTTGACGAAGATTTCTAATCTTTACTGATGTTCGTTATTTTCACATCTTCCGCGCTTCGTCCGTGGAAATTTAATACACGAGATAGCTTAGAGAGCACTTCGATTTATCATTGATCATATTCATCATTGTTTACAACAGCTTACAACTGACGATCGTGATGGAAGACTTCTTGCTCCTGAGGGAGGTAAGATTGCGGTTTGGATAGAAGCTGGTAACAAATTAAGGACTGAGTTCGTGCAAGTTAAGTAAGTGCAACAAAAATCCAATTTTTGAACAATGTCATCCCCCAAAACGTCATACAACACTTTTTATGTACCTCCTTCCCCCTCAGAATTCAATGTCTATGTTGCAGGTAGAATCAGGCCCCAGGTTGAATCAGTATTCAATCTAGGTTAATTGTTTACCCAGTATTCAGTCTAGATGTAAGCTAACCCTAGCTAACTCTAACATGGCGACGGTGTAAGAAAAGCAAAAGAAGTATATCTTATTAACAGAGGTAGACCCTTGAACCTTTAGGTTTAAATAGAATAAATGAAACATGACATCGTTTCGTTTTCTATTACTTATATTTACTATGGTGTCATGTTGCATGTTTTTTTCTTATTTTCTATTGCTTCGTTATTTATTGTCATTTAAATTTACATTATCACTTCAGTTTATGCTGTTATGGTATCATATTTAATCCCCGCCCCCTTTCAAATTTCAAATTGTAACGTTCTCAGGCAAGTTAAGGCATGACTGGCGCATGAAAACGAGGCTATTTCAGTTTTTCCGCGATTTTTGCCTTCCGTTGTAAGCAATCAGAATATAATTTTTCCCAATAATAAAGTAAAGTGATAGCAAGATTTCGTATTGATTTCGTTGCCATGGCAACCATGGTTACCGAGTAATTAAAGATCGAATGTCTTAAAATAGTACATCTTCTTTGACTAAAAATGGGGAACACTTAGATCATTTATCTTTACTCAAGATGTGAAATATACTAACGAGGAATAACCAGTCTATATGGATTAGCCTTGTTAGGATGTCTACATTACGGATTTCTTCGGCAGATACTTGATAGAATTTGGAGTAACGTTCATAAAAGCCGTTTACGACACATTTTCCCTTCCTTATTCGAGATGGGAACTCTCTTTGCAAACATACAAGGCAGTTTTATGAAGATCGGTGTTAAATGTACTCAAATATCCTTCTAAGTCTAATTGTTAGATTGATTTTCCTTTCCCCATTTTGCAAAATAAGTCGGAACTCGGGAAAATTCAAAGTTGGCCGCCATTTTGAAAGACCGCCGATAGGCGAGGACTGGTACTGAGACAAAACGACGAACCCCACATTACTGGGGGGCACATTTATTGCTTTTCGCTGTTTTCTGAGGGGGCTATACTTGATTAAAAACATAAATTTCAAGATGGCGGACGAAAAGCACTACTTCTGGACATATTTGCGACGAACGTTCTGAACGATTTTTAACCCTAGAGCGGGTTAGGATGATATTTTCTGGTAAATCCACAACTAAACATTTTGCATGAACAAAGCTGTTGTAATATGCGTCTATTTTTCCCCAAATAACAATACGTTTAATTACCGGGGCCAGCCAAAGGCTGGAACCGGTTATAAAATGCAGTCTGTTCCTTTCTCTTTTTTCAACGTCTCGTTTCCAGTGCCCCGCTTTCCGCTGTGACGAAATCGTTGTCATAGTAACTTTACTTGCTCAGATGTATCGCTGGGTCAGTTGAATTTTATTCGCCATTTTGAGAAAAGCACGAGGCAATGGAGGGCATTCAAGACAAAGATTATAACTTTTTGGGGAGCGACAAGTTCGCCAATCTTTACGAGAGACGACTACTTCATGAACGAAAACTTAAGAGTGGATATTTAGAGAGACGCATTTACGAGCGACCACTTAAGAGTGAACCTTTTATCGAGAATCAAAGCGAGCACATATCAAAACTATCTTTACATCAATCTCTTGTTACAAAGCGCTATAGACGTGCCCGTGAACCAAGCAGAATTTCATTGCGATTTCTAAGACGTCTCAAGAACAAGAGTAGCGTGTTAAAAGAGTTTCTCTTCAAAAGGATTTCGTCGATTCTTATACCGAAGTCCGCAAGGTTAGAAAGCTTTATAATACACGTTATAAATGTTATCATAAACACGATCCAAAGATATTTTATTTAATTAAAGTGACTGTACCCAAGAAAACTTATTTGTTGTCTTTCAGTAGTCGGCTTTGTCGCATAAAAATTCGCTTTGTCGGTTTGTCGCATAAAAATTGGCATAAAATCTAAATTAAATCAAAAGGCTGATTCTTAACGATATCCTAAAGAAGTCTTTTGTCATAGTTTACAATTTTTAATCAAAGGCTTCTTCGAGCCAACCCGTAAATACGAAATGTTTACGGTAAGGCAATATTGCGGGTTTTTTTTTTTGGAGATTAAATGTAATGACTTTTGACGAATGCAAACAAACAAAAAAAAAAGAAAAGAAACTTTCAGCTCAAAGAAAAAAAAAACAGAGAAAAAAAGAAGACAATGCGTCCCCGGCGGGATTCGAACCCACGTCCTTCGGTGATCTCCTGCTCAAGAGTCCTTTCACTTATCCACTGCGCCACCAAGGATTTGACTGATGGGAGAGATCAAATTTTATTATTTCAACGTAGATAGGAGGAGCGAGCGAGTGAGTGAGTGAATTGGCTTACCGATAACCCGTTCATTACGCATGCGCGTATTCACGGGTTACAAACGCGGGCATCCTGTGCTATTGAAATAAGTCTTCGTAGGAATCAATGCAATTTACGCATCTTAAAATCCCTTCCTGTTCTATAACACAAATCTTCTAAATTGATTAACTACAGTTTTTTTAAAAAAGTGGCCCCGGTAAAATTCACGAAGTGATTCTCGTTTGAATAGGGTCCTCATTCATGAATTCGCGAAAATAAAATGGTTTGCTACAAAAATACGTCGTTTCTTTCGTGCGATTGTTGATTTTAAGCCGTTTTGGCGCGGGCGGGAAAAATGCAATAACCGTACGCAAGTTTATTTAGAATCAAGTTACATATTGTGATTTTGCGAGTGTAAAGTTGAGTTTTAACAAGAGAAGGAATCGAGGTTATTTTTTACTTATATCAAGCTATCAACAGTTTCTTTAGAAACTAACCGAGCTGTACTGTATCAAGCTATCTGAAAACAGTTTTTTTCGAAACTAACCGAGCTGTACCGGCAAGGTTACTGAAATGGCCGTGAAAGTTGGCTGTGCTTGGGCAAGAGTTTGCATTAGAGAAACAAAACATTCGTGCGGCATAGAGAAGAATCCTGGTGAAGGTTCAGCAAAGTTTAGTGCAAGGGTACTTGATGAAAGGTACAGAGTTTACAGTGAACATTTCAAAGAATACCCTCAGTTGTATATCAGTAAGCATGACTTCAACCGAGTCTGCAAAGTTATTGACGAGAAAATCAGTTCCTGGCGAATTAAATCGGAAAAGGAGGCCTATGTTACACAATTTTCAACAAACAACTGGAAAGAGGGAAAAGTAATAACTAAAGAAGAGAAAAAAGGGCACTCCTTGACAAGCTGCAAGGCATGTATTTTATTTCATTCGCATTTACAAGCAACATTTCCCATGAAGAAGCAGTGTAGAGTGGCCAGGCAGGGCCCTCTAGCTGAGCTTAAAGCAAACGCTAAACGACATACAGATACTAGCCAGAAAGACCCAAAGGTAACAAACAAGAAACTAAAAACAGTCGGACAAGCGATTTATGCCACCTACAATGACAAATGTAAAGAAAACTTCAACAAATCATTAAGTGACATCCTGGTACTTGTTCCTGAGGCTGGTCTTCAAAAGAAACTTTCACCTACAGAGAAAAAAAAGATGAAGAGAGATCAACAAAGGCAAACAAAAAAAGATTTGGAGTATAAAATGTCACAAAATGACACAGCTATTCACCTCAGCCTGCGCGAGTCCTACAGATCAAGGGAAGTTCAAAGAATGGCTCAGTCCTTTGAAACCTTTGAAGAAGCGAAGGAGAGAACAAGGAAGACTCCTCCCAATGTGAAGGAAAGGTCACACACTGCTTCTGTTGAGAACATTGATGGAGAGTTGGATCAGCTTCTGGCAGATGTGGAGTCTTGGCCTGATGGCGCTGTCAGCTGGTCAGAAAAGGCCAGGATCTACAAAATCAGAACAAAGGGAACTGAGTCAACACCTGGAAATGGAGGGCAAATTATCAAGGCCTTCCTACAGTCAAAACAAGTCAACATTGCACGATTTGAGCCAGAAGCAGCCAGAGAAGGCCATACAGGTACATATACATGTAACACAATTAATTAATTATTAATAATATTCGAAAATTGTATCTGAACAAAAAAAACCCTCAATATCAAATCTGTCTTTGGAATGATGCACTGTATATGTATACACCCACCCACCCCAGTACATGTACAGCAGGTACAGTGTTCAACTCTTAAAAAATATTAGAGGGCCATTTTGAGGTCAGACTATCCCCTAGATTACAATGTAGTCCATAATGCCCCTAGCAGGCCTAATGGGCACTGCACTGTTAAATAAATGAATGAATGAATAATATTAATGCCCAGACTATTGGCCAACATAAAATCTGATTGTGTTATAACTTCAATGTCAATATTGTGGTGCCAATAAGAAAAAGTGCCAAATGCACAAGTTGACAACACCAAATTAGATACTGTATACAGTCAATTAAAATACATAAAAATACATAAAAATACACTGTTAAATAAATAAATAAATTTATTTCAATCTTCTTTCAGGATTTGGGATTAGAAGGGCTATCCGCAAACAACATGGTACTGCAGTATCAGTTCCTGTTGCTCGCTCCAATGCACAAGTGAAGAAAAGTATCCAAGAAGGCATTGAAAATGGAACCTTCAATATTGGAGTTGCAATAATGGAAAAAGAGATTGCAAAATTAACCATCAATAAGGAAGGAAATGTAGAGCAAAAAAAATCCAACTTGCAAGCTCGCAAAATTCCTCTGGAAGACATACGGAAAAGTGCGTTAATTGCCAATAGGGATCTCCTTCGACTAAAAAATGACAGATTTTATGAAGAACTAACTGAAAATGAAATTCGTTTGCAGCTAAAGAAAATAAATGAAGATTCAAGTGGGACACACAGTGAAATCAAGGACAGGCTGAAGAACTTTCAGCGTAAGAGGCACTGGCTGACATGGCATGATCATTCTACACTGGCAAATTATGGACACATGCTCTTTTGTGTCAGAGAGATGTATAATCCAGCAATACACCTCTCTGATGAAGAAGCTAAAGCTCAACTGGGAAAGGATGTTGACGTCCAAGCAACAATAGAGAGACCCTATCTTTACATGCTGGGTCAAAGTAGTTCAGGGATCGAAGATCAAATGCGATTTGTACCAGCCAGACAGGAAGATCTGAGGAACTTTAGTCATCCAGTGAAGACAGGGGAAGATATTGAGGTGTCTGATGAGATGAGGTTCATGAATGGAGACAACCCCTCTGTAAACCTTGAATGTGGGAATCAACATGGGGGACATTATGGCTGTTCAGGCTGTGATGGAAATTTAAATCTGTGCCATGACCTAGAATACATGTCCAAAAGAACATATCAGACCCTGACCCAGCGTCAGCAGTTGGTTACAGCTGGCAGGGAGGGCAAAAAAGTTGGCCAATCTTTGAATCCCTTCAAAGACCTCAAGGTAAATGATGTAAGAGCTGAGCTCCATGCAAGAGGCCAGCACGACACCAACAAAACAAAACCAGAGCTGGTTCAAAACCTAAATGAAATTCTTGGAGGGGCTACTAGAATCCCAGCCTTGCTCTTTGGAGATGAAGACCTTACAGTGGAAGCAATAAATCTTCAATCATACGAGGTCCTGTACTTTGAAGCCCTTCATTGCTCAATGAACCACATCAAAAACATTCTGGATGAAATTCCTCATCATATCACTGACATCGACACACTAATCAAACTGAAAGAAATTCTGTCTGTTCAACTGAACAAAGAGAAGAAGAGGGGAGTAGATTACAGAAAAACACTTATCTACTTAACAATTGCCATTTTTGCAACAGCTACCCGTGATGTGAAAGCTCTTTTAGCCACTCTTTGTGAAATGGTTGAAATATTTTACTGCCAAGACAAGAAGAGGTCTCCCAGACTGATCTTAAGGTTGCACAACCTCTGCTGGAGACATGCAATTTTGTGTCGAAAAGTGCTAACACCAACAAGAGCTCTAACAAGTAGAAAGCTCTTTGGCATTTACTTCCATGCATGTGCAACACATTCTGCTTTCCTGCTTCGCCTGGTCTCTCACAGATCAACAAATGCTGAAATGTTTGAAAGACTTTTTGAAGAGTTGGCAGACATTACTAGAAAGACGTGGAACAAGAGAATTGAAGATCTTGTGGGCAATGCAGTGCTTCACATGCAAGCAGAGAAGATCCCAGGAAATGCCACTTCACAATGCATCATTAGGCAAGAAAAGGAGATCACAAACATCAGCAAAGCACTGCCAAAGCTTGGAAACACTGTATTACCAACAGAAGTTATCCACACACATGCTGGTCACTGGGAGGCTCACTTAAGGTCCATCGCTGATTTTCTACTGCCAGGATATGGGGTATGGTGGAGAGAGATAGAAGGAGAAGAATGCATTGAATTCTTTGATGGCCCAGAAGAAGCTAATTTCAGAGAGCAAGGGCCATCTCTGCATCACTTCCATTCCTCCAATATAACAAAGGAGCAAGATTACCTCAATAAATGCTGGAAAGAGTGTATGGAGAAAGGAGTCAGAATCCCTGCCACTAAGCTACGTGACAGCACTGGTAAATGGAAGACTCCTGAAACCTGCATCTCAATCCAAGAAGAGGAACAACATGCTGAGGAAGATCATGGAGAACAGAATATGCCTCCTGCAGATGCATTTGGATCCCAAAATGATGATGAAGAGGATGTAGAAGGTGAAAATTTTGAGAGTGAATGGCAGGTTGAAGACACAAGCACTGAGTGCAACCAGGAGAATGAAGTGTTTCTTGAAGCCAATGTCCCTGAAGAACATCTCCTTACAAGTAGCCAACATGATCACAATGAAACAGTTGAAGATACAGATGAGCCTGTAGCTAAGAAACCAAGAACAGATGTCTCCTTGTCAAGCAAAACAGGAAAAGCTATTGCTCAGGTTCTTGGCACAACCAAAGATGTCATCACATATGAGAAGCTAAAGAGCAACGTGACAAAAAATTCAACCTCAAGATACCACAAAGAACACTATCTGAATCACTTAGCAAGTATTCAAGTACAAGTTCTGAAACAGTATAAAGAAATAAACAAAGCTATTACTGAGTGGTCAACCCAATTCAAGCAGACCAACAAGAAAGATCCATGTGATAACGACATGAGAAAGGACCCAAGCATTGAACAAACTTGGAGAAAAAAGAAAGTTGCTTCACAGCTGTTGACAGTGTGGAAGATAACAGTACATCTGTAAATAATAACACCTTAATCACACAGTAGTTAAACTACATGATTTGTATTACTTATAATCCATTTACAAGGTACCAATATTACAATACGAAACAGACAGCACATACCATTTAACAGCAACTAGAACAGCCATCATTGATCTGCGATAAGATAATGCACATGCATGTAGACATCTGCAGTTACATGTACATGTAGCTGAACAAACCAAAAAAATAAAAGTATGTTACTAACTTAATAAGGTTTTGTTATCACATATAATATCACTCAATACATGCAAATGAATTGAAACTGCCACAACTGTAAAGAAAAAGGGTATTTTTGTGAGCCTTGCCAATTATTTATCATACCAGTATATATATATTTTAAATAATAATATTTTGTAAAATGACATCTTTCTCTTTAAGAATTTCCTTAGTTATAATCATATAATATGAAATGAGAACAGTTTTATTAGTTTTGGTGAACTGTGCTTTTGTAGTCAATGCAATATACACTACAATTGTACATGCAGTAACAATTAATAATGAGCTAGACTTTATATCAAATGACTGATATTGTACTTTGTGCAAACCACAGTCTAGACACCTGATTAATCCTAATAGACATACATATGTAGCAAAAAAGCAGTTACCAGACAAATTATGCAGTTTTATTCAAATAGCAGATACCGTTATTATTTCCTGGAATAATAGCCAGGGGTGATAACTAATTTTTCACTCCAAAAGAGAGCGATTATTTGAGGGAATGTGATTAATTGAGGGGGTGATTATTTCAAATGTTGCTCTCCGGAAGTGTTAACATGCTAATTACAGAGCTCCAAGGAATAAAGGAAAGAAAATATAGAAAAACCATATGAAACCTGTGTTTTTGTAACTCTGTAATTGTATTGATTGTTAAGTGAAGAAGATGAGGGGTGATTAATCAAGGGAGGCAATAATTTCAAATATTTCCACCGGGGGGGGGGGGGGGGGGGTAATCAAGGAAATAATTTATGATACATGAACACTGCATATTAAGGAAAAAAATCATTTTCTACAGGTTAAAAAATCATATTGGTGTAAAAATGTGCATAACACAATTATAATGCTCAGTGCAACGAGATAAATAAAGACTTTTAAAAGCAATGGAATATGAGATTTTTATGGTGCTGGAATTTTATATGTTGGGCTGAGAAAAGAACAAATACCCAGAACAATTTACAGTGTACATGATTAAACATGTAAATCATTATCACCAACAAACAAGAAATTTGGCAAAAATTTCCATAAGAACTTCTATTTCTAGTTTTTCCTCAGCTTATCAACTTAGGCAATGCTGCGCAGTCTCTCAACTCTATGATTTCATAAACATGTGAATTACCATCACAAAACGAGGGACAAGACAGAGAGACTGGCTGGGGTAAACAAAACTCTTTATTTCAACAATAATTATGCGGGATAAAGAGAGAGGCCACCGAGTAGGGAAAGTGGGTTTCTTTCTCACACGATTGTCAAGAGATTGCGAGATGCAGTGATTGACTAAACAATGAAAGCCAGCTGACAGCAGAGAAAAAATACCCCATTAGGCGGATGACCACTGGCCGATAACCAAGATAATTACTATATTTAATCCAAGTATGAATTTCAACTGGCTTGCATCTATTTTTCATATTTTTTTAAAAAAATACAGTAGCTGCATCAGCCTCTTTGACTTTCACAGTTCACAGGCAACACTAACATCACTATCATCCTTGGTCTGTGTATATAGACTATATATGCTTTAAGTTGAAATTAAATACTGATCAAACTCAAGTTTCTCAATCAAAATAGCTAAAAATACCAGGAGAATTTACAAGTCATGCTACATACATAAACGCTCGGTCGAACTTACGTTTTTTTTCATTGAATTAGAGCCAAGCCTTCAACTATGTGTTCGACTTTACCAAAAGAAAACACACTGCGTACCTTTTCATAGAGGTTCGCAAACATAAGAAAGTCTAAGAACAACACGTATGCTTATATACGAGTCCCGTGCGACGGCACAGGTTCGAAACAAGCAATCCTCTTTCTAAAAACTTAGAACTTAATGAAGTAATAACAAAACACTTACCTGTTAGGTTTGTAACAAAGGTTTCTTCTTTATCACCGTAAAAACAGCTTGAAAATATCAACGAAAGATCGATTTTCCTTTGAAAGCACGCCACACGACGTCCGCCATTACTCCTCCATTTGCAATATTTTTCTCAAGCACACGCAAGAGCGTCGCGGGGGGGATTTTAGCCTCGCCAGTCATGCCTTAACTTGCCTGAGTTTTTTGCCTTGCAAGTTATTATCTGTAAGACACTGAAGAAGAGAGGCTCTGCCTTTCGAAATATTGGATATTTTACAAATATAGTCGTTTCCGTACCGTTAATCAGCCTTGATTTTTTATCAAATCGTTTCATTATTTTATAGCTGATTAGATCTTTTACTACAGGATCCGGTGCTTCTATCTCGTTACGGTGGTCTTTGCAAATACAGTTACTTGTTGTAAAAAAGAATTTCTTTTTGCAGGAAATGATGAACAAATGCTCGCTCTTCCTAGTAAGGTCCTACAGCCACTGTTTATGCAGTCAAATGATCCCAAAGAAGTTGTGCTTCAACTGAAACATTGTATGCAACTGGATCAGGCTTCCTTGGAGCAACCAGATCCTGGGACAAAACGATTGATCCGTTGCCTGGCAACGAAAGCGAAACAATCAAACCGGCTCGACGTAGTCAAACAACTAAGAGACATTACACCAGCTGGGACTACAGGTGAGGTTGTTGCCATTGTTGTTTTTTTAAGTACAAAACGAGCAAACATAGGTAGCGTTCCTTTTAGACAACCCTGTTTCAGATTTTGGTGACATTGTTTGGGTTTTCTTGTAACTGGAATAAAAATCCGATCATCATCCCTCATCAGGCCCCTCTGCGAATGGCCTCTGTTTGATTGTTTCGGAATTGTTTGTTTGGTTGGTTGTTTATTGCGGATTCTGAACGATAACGTACTATTGATCTGAAACTAGTTCGATAAATGGAACGCACGAATGTGAACGATTCCCCTTCGCACGAAGATCGTTCAGATTGCAATCTAAGACTGGTTTGTCCCTAAATGGAATGGAAAATCGAATTTTCGATATCAAAATCCGGACTTAGATTAGTTAAAAAAAGGTAACCATAATATCTGTTTACCTAATAAATTATGGTTCCTGAGCTTGTCTCCACAAGTGGGAAAAGAAGGGTTACCAGAGGGCAAAAACAAAGAGAGGCCCACCAAAAGAAACATGGAAGCGTACAGTGAAGAGAGAACTTCACAACTTCACGAGTTGGGTATATAAGATCTTCGGCTGAGGCCTCCAATGTTTCACGGGACAAAGAAACATTTATTTGCCACATTGGGAGAAGCCGTATGATGATGATTTGCATTATTGTGTTATATTGTTAATTTGTTGAAAATACTGAATTTCCTTTGTTTAGCCTCTACCTTCAATAAAGACCCTCTTCTAATTAGCCCCTAATTCAGGTTGGTCATCTGACCAAGCCCATTTTTTTTTCTAGGTCCTCTGTTGCCTGAGCGCCTTGATATTCGGAATATTCCTGTTCGGCAAATGAGAGATCTCACAGTCGAATTGAGCAGTAAGTGTCGCACATAGTTTGTAAGAGGCGCTACTTATATTACTTATCTTTCCTTACTCGGACCATGATACAGTCACCTCCGTTATAACGGACAGTACCTTGACCTCTGAACTGCATGTTCCACCATTGCGCACATCGCAATCCATGACTCTTGATTTTGCTTTTGTGACGACATTGTAGTGTGTTGTGTTGTCTTATATACCGACGGCTGATTGATTCAAAAACTGTAATTGGCGCCACAGCACTTAGAGATCAAAGCAGTTTACGTTTTTTAGTTCCAACTATCTTACTGTTCGGCGATTCGTCGCTACATATACAAAACACTAACAAGGAAAGATTGCTTTAATAAATGCGGGCAGTTGAATAAAAATCATTTATCAAAACAGTTACTTTTAAGCATCTATAAATTTGTTTTTCACAAGCTTTGAATAATAGTTAGTTGTCTTTCGCAAATGATTAATTTTTATTATCACTAAATTTTTTCACGTGACCAAAAAGGGTGCTCAGTGTCACGTGACAAAATTCCTTGGTATATCACTGGAAGGTGATAAGATTCAATACCAGGGTCCTACACTTAATCGTAACTGTGGCTATAACTTCCCACTGAGCTAGTGCAAGGTCTGTTTAACAACAAATATGCCAAATTTATCTCCCCCTCATAACATTGGTTGTTGCTGCTAGCTCACTCTAAATCTCCTGAACTTGACTTCAGTTTCCCCCTTTTAGATAATCCATGTCAATGGTAGTCGATTCAATTTTAGGCTGGAAGGACCAACGAAGGCCGATTTTTTTTAACGAGATCAATCATTTATTTATTTATGCACGTTGCAGGTGGAGAGGAGTGGAAGGTGGTTGCTGAAGAACTGGGCTTGACTCCACCAGAGATTCGTTTCCTTGACAAGCGAACTCTGAACCCATGTGACGCTGCTCTGGCGTTTATTTCTATGCATCGCTACATAAGTGTGGGTGATCTGTACGACGGCCTAAACAAATGTGGGTTGCCTGTGACAGCTGACTTTCTGTAGAGCGGTCATTGGCAAATAGTTTAAGTAATACGATAAGTCATGACATTTATCTGAAATCAAAATGCGTGCGTTATAACGGCTCAGTCACGATATGCAACGCTATCTTTATTTTATGTCTATTTCTACCATTGGTGGCCATTGTTTTGGCGTTCTGGCCATTTTGTAATTTTGTAGCTTTGTAATTTTAATTGTTGCTACAATCAAGGACAAAAGTTCTTTGGACAAATGTTACAAAGCCCTCCTATTAACTACTAATTTAGTGTGACTGACCAATGAAGCCATGTTTTCGTTTAAAGCCCATCTTACCAACCCCACCCCACCCCTCCCCCCAAGACAATGTTGAAATCCACAAATCATTTTTATTGCACGGGCTCAACATAGTAAGGGGGTAGGGGTCGGGAAACGGACACTTATCGTTTGCATGTACCGTGATTATGTTGCGTGTGTAGGTAATATATAAAACATGGGGAACAGTGTTTCATCAGATTTCCAAACACCGCGAAGTGGGTTGGAAAAACGAGGTGAAACCGAGTTTTTTTAATCCACTTCAAGGTGATTGGAAATCTGATGAAACACTGTAATGAGTTTGAGAAGGAAACATCGAAAATGCGAATTCGTCCCAACTCTTTTGTCCTTGATTGTAGGTGTTATTGTTTTACAATTGTAAATAGGTTTTGCGGTTATTTTGCCGAATTAGATTAGGTACCTCCAGTTAGAAGATTTCACCCTCGGTTTTGATTTCTGACACATTTTTAAATAAAATACAGTTAATGCGACCACCATCAAGCCTAAATCGTATTAACAGGGTTCAGTCAAATTAAAATACAAGACCATTTTAGTCAACTTGCTGTAAAACATTGTTAACTGGACCATAACATTTAGAAAGGAAGATCATAATAGTTTAACAATACAAATAACGAAATTTGCAATCAATATATTTTACTTTTGGCAACTGTTAACAGCTTTTGTCACTTATATATAATTTTGCATATCTGGTGGTCGAATTGACGGGGTACCGTAGAATACCTTCGGGTAGCCCCTACTTTCGGATAGAATTGAACTTGTTGAGGATTTCACTGTAAATATCGAACAAACATTTTATTCTTCGCGTTCCAGTTACTTTCATTGTATTAGAGTCCATGCAGCGTTTTAACCCTAGTTATTTAATGCGATGTTCTTGAACACAGGAATCGATTGTTTGCTATTTGCTTAACTTGCCTGCGATCAGGCGCTCGGTTTTTTTTTTCGGTGGGAAAGTCGGCGGAGCGCGGCGAGGGAAGAAAAGAGGGGTGGAAAAAAAGGACCCCGCCCTCCCAACGACTTTTTTGGGGGGTGGAGGGGGGGGGAAATTTTTATTTTATTTTTATAAGCATTACTAGATTACAGTTTAGGATAAATATTAAAAATAACTAGTAAGTAAAGCGTTTGCGCTCACACGCCCCGAAAATAAGAACGCCTGACCGCAGGTTAGTACTTGCTGTAACTGAAATTGCGGTCTTCAATTCACTGCCAAGTTTTATTTGTAAGAATCTAGCACATTATTTGAAATGTTTCATTGAATACAGTAGATTTTATTGAGTTTTTGAGTGGTGAAGTGTTTTTAGGGGCCGCTGCGTTCGGGGTATTGTTATTTCTGGGGGCCCGTTAGTTTCCGGATTTATTGAAAGTCATAAAAGAGGAACAACTTAAAGCGTCACTGTGGCCGGCCGAGACGGTCGTGTTTTCATGATTATGGACAGGATCTTGCTTTATTATCACGAAATAGGAAAGAAAGGAATCACCAAAAGTGAAAACAAAGGAATATAAATAAACTAAAGAGACAAAATAATGGCTAAAAACCTCAAAATTCTACCAGAATGGAAACTTTGATTTCTTGACCGCCTGTCACGAAATCAAAATTGATGAACTGTAATCTACTTCCATCCTTGTAATCCTGCATTTTATCTCCAAACTACTGCTTCTGTGATGCTCTATAGAATCTCTTTTTATCCAAGTAAGTGGCATTTGGCGATGTGACGGGGACATTAGGCAAAAAAATGATATTTTTAAAGACAAAAATTGTTATTGTCAAAGATGCTCTTTTCCGAAACTCTATTAGAGTTTTCTTTAGATCTTGAAATTAAGATAGAATCGTAGGGCGCTTACCATTTGTCAGAAGTAGGTGAGTACGCCACGCCAACATATCAGCGGTTTCTTTCTTTCTTGACCCTATAGTCTCGTTTTGATGTTTACGCTCATCGTCGTCACAGGTTCTCGTCAACATCAAAATAAGACTATTGGGTCAAGAAAGAGAGAAACCGCTGATATGTTGGCGTGGCATACTCATCTACGATAAGGGCCATTGAAGGCAGTGTATCACGTCATGCCTGGAGGTTGGGAGGGTGGGTCGCTGGTCACACTCTGAGATGTTGTTCGACAAATGCGCACAATACAAAGAATGGTGGTAATATAATATCTATTGTTATGGAAATATTCTTGCTTTATTTTCGATACTGAGAATAGCGCTAAGTCCTAAACTGACGGTCACGGCGAGATGACGACTCCAGCGCGTCCGGCCAACTTCTCTGGCCTCTCTGCCGACGAAGTTGCAAGTCTTGCAACAACCATTCAGCCCCTTCGACCGACTGCAGAAGCGGAGCAACAAACTTTACAAGTTGCAAATGAAGCGGGAGCTCGAGCGTCTACTGCTTTGGCAAGTGAAACTGAAATTGTACCCACTGACACTTAGAAGTGCAAAAAACATTTATTAACAATTTTATGAAATTCACACCGCGCAAACGCAACCTCTAAGGGACCGATCGTTAATTACGCCATAGTAGGGGGGGGGGTGGTTTTCTAAGAAATCTGGTGTATGAAAATTGTACCCCCACAATAAAATTTCAAACAAAAGTTATACCCCTCCCCCACTGCAATTACAATTTGAAAAGTTGCCCCCCTCCCCTCACAATTTGCTTTTACTTCTTTTCTTATGCTTCCTTTCAAATTCCAGAGTTGGTACGAATTTGTAGAGTCACCATTGACCGTTTAATATTGTCCTGTTCACCAGCAAACTCCTTCACAGGGAGCTTTAGCAAACACGACGGCAATGGCAGCGAGAGTGGCACAAAACAATAGGTTTATGAACGAAAACAATGCCTTTGCACGTGCGTTTTACATTTGATACATTTCTTTGCCGTTCCCTGCAGAACAACGTCGAATGATCAAATGATAGGTTTTGTGGAACACACGACGATTAATTTTCTTTGCTCTATTTGAACTTGAAATCCGTCCCTACGAACTCAACTCCTGGACAATTCAGTCACAGTAGGCAAATTAAACAATTTGGAACAATTTCAAAGTAGTTTAAGGCCCAGTTCAAACGTCGAACTTCACATGTGCCGAACCTAATGCAAATGAGCAAAATCTATTGTTCTTGCTAATTTGCATTAGGTTCGGCACATGTGAAGTTCGACGTTTGAACTGGGCCTAAAGGCTGGTTCTCATATAATCGTCCCGGTCGTCCCGGTCGTCCGAGTCGTTTCAAAAAGTACACGGACGACCGGGACGATCATATGAGAACACTTCTGAGACGACCCGGGACGATCGCAAACGACCCGGACGACTGGGACGATCGCGGTCGCTTGGATAGAACTGTGTTCTATCCGGACGACTGGGACGATCGTGAATAATCGGGGACTATCATATGAGAACTACTCTCAGGCGACCGGGACGACTGAGGCGATCGAAGCAACCCAAATCTACCCCAGAATGCAGTATTATTGCCCAAAACATGTTGTCGGACACAGTTTACGATTGCGCTATTGACGTTCGAGACGACCGGGACGACCATATGAGAACCCAAATCGCTTGAGTAGTCCCGATCGTCTGAGTCGTTTGCAGAAAACTTTTGAAACGACTCGGACGACCGAGACGACTGGGACGATTATATGAGAACCAGCCTTAAGTAACAATGCGTGTAAGAACTAGGCAACGCTCTTTTGTTCCGCGGCATTTCGCTTTTCCCACATAAGAATGTTTAGGTTTTTTTTTACTGAGAATGCATCAACCAATGGATTTCATGTTTTTAAATGAAATGTATTGGAACTTTATTGATGTTTCTTTTGTGCTACAAGATTTCATCCAATCGTGAAACTCTAAGG
Organism: Cladopsammia gracilis; assembly: GCA_022457155.1. Taxonomy (NCBI): domain Eukaryota; kingdom Metazoa; phylum Cnidaria; class Anthozoa; order Scleractinia; family Dendrophylliidae; genus Cladopsammia; species Cladopsammia gracilis. The sequence goes on along the minus strand of JAJGOT010000150.1, from coordinate 282,625 downwards.
CCCCGTCCACACGTATACGTTTACGTTCGTAAACGCATATTTTTTTATCTAAAACGCTCCCGTCCACACGAAGCCAGCCATCGTTTACGATTCGTTTTCACCTGTCCATACGTAAACGCTAAAACGATACGTAAACGCTAAAAATCTGCATGGAGCATGCGCTAGATAACTTGAGCATGCGCCATAAACAGCTGTGACATCAGCGTTTACGAAAATATCCGTTTACGCCTGTCCACACGTAAACGGGTAAACGGCGTTTTCGAAAATATCCACTTTGGAGAGCGTTTTCGAAAATATCCGTTTAGGGTGACCGTTTTCATCGTTTAAGTGTGGACGAGAGGCCTAAACGCATAAAAAAATATGCGTTTACGAACGTAAACGTATACGTGTGGACGGGGCCTAAAACAATGGCCAAGAAAGGCTTCTATTTTACATGTTTCCCACATAGAATTTTGGTTGCATTAAAACTCAGAATAGTTTTCACCAAAAGGGAATCAATAAGTTAACAAGAGAGAAATAAATTGCGCTACCTGGTTAAGTGATGGTAGATTTTCACGTTTTAGCCAATGAGGTGGACGATTTCAACAATATCACAATTAACACCTTTCTGCACTCCTTGCCGTCAGGTTGCCTAGTTCTTACTAGGACCATTACTTAAATGAGCGCAAAAGTTCTTTTTTAATGACGTTTTCTTTGGCGTTGCCGTCATGGATACTTAAGATCCCTGATCGCACCAGGGGCTATTTTCTCATCTAAATTTTTTGTTTCAATTACATTTTATAACATAGCTAGCAGGGCTGCGCAATCAAATTCAGTATACGCTGATGGCGTGAGCAAATCGCTTCCTCACATTTTTTTTTTTTCGCGCGAGCGACCATTGTTAGCGCGGGGAAAAATATTATATTTCGCGACAATAATGGATACAAACAGAGGCTCGGCCCACCAGTCCCAAAAGAAGACAATTTTCCGACCTTTTCTCTTGGGCTAGAGTTCTTAAATGAGGCAGAAAAAGAGAAAAGCAACGGAAAAGGAGACTCGGCATCAGCGCCGTCAAGATTCGCTTCACTGTTCGAGGGTGAAATGCAACAAATTTTGACAGAAAGACACTCTGGTAAAACCAAACAAATGATAAACTGGTCTGTTTCAACCTTTAAAGGTAAGCTAACATTTTTCCGTTTTATAATTGTAGTTTACAGTTGTTCTCGGAAATAGTAAAACTCACGGAAAAATTGTTTGCTTAATATTTCGTTTACCGCGAACAATCACTTCTGATATTGTTGTCCGTTTTTCGCGTCGGATTTGATGCACAATTCCACGGCTATGTTATAAAACAATTGGTTCATGCTTTTAGCTGAGCACTATTTAGAGTTATGGAGCACGTGGGAAGTTTGGAGAGCACCCACGTGCTCCATAACTCGATAGTGCACGTGCACGCTAAAGCACGAACCAGTTGTTAATTATATAATACATTTTTAACATTTGTTTTTTTTAGATTGTCATTATTTCAATAACTATTATATACATGTAGCTGCCACCTCTTGTATGTCTTAAATGTATACCCCCCTCACTTCTCGTTCAAGGTAAAAAATATCGCCCCCCCCCCCTCCCCCCCCCCCCCCAAAAAAAGAAAAATTTACCACCCCTCAAAGACCACCGCCCGGCACCGCCCGTCCCTAAACGTCACCTGACACGTCACCTGACATCCGAAACTCGTTTCCAGTCATCCTCGGCGCGTAAAATTTGTGAAAGATGGCGGCCTCGAATCAGGGAAGCAGCTCTGAAAACTCAGCCCAAAATTTAGGTTTTGGAGCTAGAAAGGAGAAAGAAAAGAAAAAAGACTTGAATGGTAAGTTATAAGTCGTACGTTAAACGAGGGAGTTAGCAATAAACTTTACATAAAAGCAGGGAATAATTTATTAAAAGAATTGCTGACTAATCAGTTAACGGTTCTGTCCTCGTGTACCGGCTCACAAGGGATTTCACATTGTATTCCCTTTGTTTATAGAGTATTATGTCCGTGTCGTGTATTGTTTAATCATTTGTTTTTGTCCTTTGTACCGGTACGTACACCACAGATACCATGCAGCTCTTTACAACACCAGAAACATGTAGTCAGCGTTTCATGCACGTGGTTTACGTGTAATTTGACATTGTGTTTCCTTTTGTCATATTCGTTTGTGTTCTTGTGTAGAAAATGATACAAGTCAGTTAGCCCGTCGAGAACATGCTTTAAATATACCACAGAATTTGAATGCACGCAACAGAGCAATCTTCTTGGTCTTGAATTAAATAAATATGGTTTGAAAGAGCAATCTTCTTGGTGGGGAATTCTGTCAAACACTTTACTTGAAATTAGGTAAAACTCTTGTGTAATATGGTTTGAAAGAGCAATGTTCTTAGTGGGGAATTCAGGCAAACACATTAGCTTAAAGGTTTTGAAATTATGCATTGTTCAATTCCTACAGTTACATGTACCATCCCCATGCACACCCCCGGGGATTTGCCATTTTTTTCTTCTCTTGGCATCCTATTCCCCACCCCCGGGCACAAAGAAAGAGGTAATTCCCCACCCCCGGGACACTCAAAAGCAAGCTGCACGTTTCTTAAGAAGACAGCAATATTTATTGTATAAATCCACCGAATAGTTTACAAAATAGACATGGACTGGACTAGATTCGTATGGCTATAAAGATCAGGAAGCATCTCTCCCATTGTTTTTCTACCTTGCTCTCGTTTCTTTGGCTTTCATCGCTTGAAATACATGCTTTAACTTTGCCAAATTGTTTTCTTCCAGCCAATTACTAACAAATTGTAAGGATTTCCCAGCAAAGAAGTCCACTTGTTGAGTTATGTCGTCCGCCATGTGCTTCGACGAAATTTTTCGCCCCATAATTCCTTGCGCACCTAGATTATCCCCACCCCCTACCCCCGGGACAAGAGTACTTGCAAAATTCCCCACCCCTGGGCCACATGGGCCGACTTTGTCCCAGGGGTTGCCTGGGGGGGGGGGGGGGGATAGTAACTGTGGGAATTGAACCATGCATTATAAAGTGAAACTCTTGTATAAATATGATTTGAAATGAGAAATACACTGTTATTTCAAAATAAATAATCTTACTCATTTTCCTGGTGGCCACCTTGTGCCAGTGGGCATGATGACCGTGAAAACATAAAATGCATCTTTGCTTGGTCTAAATAACCAGAACGGGAAATACAGGAAGAGGTGTACTGCACCCCTTGGCCAGGACTGCAATTGAATGAAAATAATAGTTTTTTTCTTCCAGCGTCAAGATTTAACATCTACATACACATCTACATCATTCCATACTTTGGTAAAGGGGTCACTGTTGCACCAAAAGTACAGTTAACAGGACTACATGCTGTCTGATTTGTAAAAAATTGGTAGTTTCTCCAAATGACATAACAAAAGATTCAAGACACTGAGCAATACCCACACCACAACACAAAAGCTAACCAACAATGGCTTCCGCAACACCAAGAAACACCCAAAAAAATGGATGAAAAAAAATTTTAAGGACTGCCAAAATAGGAATGCACTAATTGGTTAAAATTTCATTTCTATTGTTTTTATTGTGTTTCGATTGGCTGAAAGAAACTATCCAATTTCTGAGTAATTGGACAGTTTCAACTTTCTTAAGAAAAGTCCATACAAAAACTATTCAAATTAATCTTTTATTTGGACAGTTTGAAAAATATAAACAAATACCATAGGTGCTTGTATGGGATTATAGAAACACTGTAGATGATATAATTAATAAATCAAGTGCAAGTGTAGGTCAAAGATAATGTGAATTACAGTACAGTGCATGGTGCAAAGTGTGTATTCAAGGCTTGCTTAAATTCTGCTAAGGTTTCTGCTATGGTAGAGCATTCCAGTCTCTTATCATTCTTAGGAATTAGATATTTCCTGATGTATTTATAAATGATTTATAAATTAAATAATGGTTGTCACTATGCATAGGCGTACGAGGGGTAGGGGCTGGCCCCGTCGTAAAAAAATATAGTATTATTCAGGCAAAACTGGTGGACTATTCGGGCACGACAGACACAGAAAAATTACTGAATTATTTTGTGATTCAATGTCTTAAATTAATTGTTTTTATTTTGTTACTCACATTACTCACTTAACAAAAAGTGGGTTGAAAAACGAGGGTGCATCGGTCCACGTGCCGCCTGCCACCGTCATTGTACAGGGTTAGCTCGTGGGCGCATATGGCGTCGCAAAACATGCGCATATGATGCCACACAACATCCGGGATTTTAGCAATTTTGAAACCAAAGCGAGGCTTTGTTTTTCGCGCGACAACACAGCCAAATGTCACATAAACTCGGTAAACACTTCGATGTTTTGCGGTGTTTAGTGGAGAAAACCATTTTGAATTACAGTCGTTTTTTCCCTGCATTTTTTCGCGGTGTGCTACTCAAGACAGGGGTACTAATTAAGGGATACTCAGAAGCCAATATAGTAGAAAAAGAAGAGCTTTCAGGGATAACATCTTGCTTTGAGGAACTCCATATGTTTTAATAAATGCGGGAGCAATGCAGGGCTCATTTACAGTGTACCAATCCATGTTTCTGTTGTTGTTGGTGTTCTTGTTCTAGTTGTTCATAATTTAATTTTTCAGTGTTTATTCTGAGGCTTTGCTGAATGATATTATGTTTACCAATTTACTATTATTTTACTCAATTTTTCAGGAGATGCTCAGAAACTGAATGTTACACTTGCAAATAATTCTGAAGGTTGGGACAAGATGGTGAATGGAGACCTAGAAAATGAACTGGCCCACAATGATAGAATTAAACTTACTGGATTTGTGCCACACAACACCCAGGAACAAAGAGATTATGCTAAATTCAAGTTTAACATTGAACTTTTTGATGCAAAATTCATTTCTGGCTATTCACCAACAGAGCTGCTAGCCTATCCACCCGATGATCTCAGAATTGATATTTTGATGATGCACTCTTATGGGCGAGATGTTGGGCGACAAGCACAGATCATAAAGGATGCCAAGAACTGTAAGTGGGTTCTTGTTGTGCATACCATCAGTCAAGAACTGGAGAAGTACTTAAAGAAAACACCATCAAGTACAACTGCACAAGAATCTGAACATGAGCTACAAGTAACATTGTGTGAAAAAGCTGATCTTGTAATTGCAGTTGGCCCTAAGGTTGCAGAGGCTTACAAAGCTGCTTTGCGATACCGTGGAAAACAGGATAAGGTCGTTACCCTTATACCAGGAATTTCAGAAAAATACTTAGGCATCCGTCAGTTTGTGCACACTGGACACTGTGATGCAGATGAAAAGTTCCGTGTTTTAATAAGTGGTTCTGCCAAGTATTTTAAAGTCAAAGGATGCGACATTGCGGCTCGAGCTATCAAGCTACTGAAAGATTCATCATATCATTTGATACTTGCTGTACTGCCAAATGATGATACTCCTGAACTTGAACGAGCCATGCAAAATGAGGGAATAAGTTTAAATCAACTCTCTGTGAAGAAATGTTCTGGGGCCATTGAAATATGGCGCCGATTGCTTTGTGAAGTAGATCTTCTCATCAAGCCATCAAGAACGGAAGGATTTGGAATGAGTGGGCTCCGTGCCATTTCTGCAGATCTTCCGGTCCTCATCAGTGGAAACAGTGGGCTTGGTATTGCACTCAAGAAGTTGCCATCTGGACGGAATTTTATAGTGGATTCTGAAGACCCCCATGTTTGGGCTGAAAAGATAAAGGAGATCAGGGCAAAGGAGTCAAAACGATGCTGCTTGGATGCTGGGAATCTAAAAAAAGAGTACATGGAGCAATTTAAGTGGAAGGTACAGTGCGATGAACTAGTGGAGACATTTTTCAAGATGACTCAACAGGACCATCCTACGAAGCTATGATGCTATTAATGTCAGTGGTTTTATCAATAATGCTGTAAGTTGCAGTGTGACTGTCATGCATGCTGTAAAGAAAACACTATAAGGGTTGTATCTTAATTTTAAACTAAACCTAAAGGTGTGGCTACTTGTGCAATTTTTTGCTTGCACAGGTTATTTGATTTTTTGAAAAATCGCCTTGTCACCAGCACACAGTGGTGGCTACACTCATGATAAATTTGGGTGCCAAGTGTTGCAACAAAGACCATACAAGACTGGTTAGTTATAAAAAGTATACAAATATGGCAGGTGAAGACAAAGTATTTTATTTGTCCTCCGTCACTCTACTGTTTGTGGTCGAAGACACTCGTAAAACATGAAATAATGGGAAACTGTTATGCATTAAATTTGTAGATGTAGAACATGAGGAAAACGTGTCAAAAACGAAACAATCAACATGGGTACACCCTTGGCTAACCCCCAATTTTTATTTTCTTTTAATCAACTCAATATACGTTGAAAAGTTGAATAGTGAAATATTTCTTGTTTTTAACGTCTCGTTAGTGATTTATAGAGATTTTAATTTATAAAATGCTAATTAGATTATGTCAAATCAAGACTTTACCATTATTTCTACTTCAATTTACAATATGCAGTTCACAGCTTAAGGATAATCAATTTAAGAAATACTAAATAAAAACTGTTTATAGTCAATTGATTTGTAAAAAAGTATTGCTTAGAGGTGGAAACAAGTAGATGTATAATAAATTAGTCTTGATTTGACGTCATCTTAACATTTTGTAAATTCAAACCTCTATAATTCACTAATGCAACCTTAAAAACAAGAAATATTTAACTATTCAACTTTTCAACGTACACACTGTACACAGAGTTGATTAATAAAAAAAAAAGTGGGGTATAAGGTACACTTTAATTGCTTTATGAAATCTCGGCCAAAGATATGCCAGCTTTTTTTTTCTGTTGTCGCATTGCTACATGTGGTGCAGAAAAAAAGTTGCAGGATAGCTACATTGTACATGCACATGAACAACAATTTCCATTTTTTTGTCATGAAATATTTAACTCTTTTTTTTTTCAGCTGTTGTGTAGCTGCAGCATAAATACCTTTAACTTTTGTGTGTGTTTTTTCTATCCACAGTCAGCGGTTTATGAAAATAATTTCAGGAAGACAAGCCTGCTGCTATTATCACTTATTTAATAAGCGATAAAAGCAGCTGACTTGGTCTTTCCAGAAATTTGTTTGGTAGAAATATCCATTGAAATAATTAATTAAGGTATTAAGTAATTCCTATTTCTTCAATTAAGTGTATATAAATATAATTTTATACAGTAAAAAGCTGCATAAAAGAGACTGTCAATTAAGAACCTCCAGGCTGAAATTTAACCAGTTAAACACCTAATATATATAAACCACTTCAGCCTCATAAATGAAGCAGGTTCTTATTCCAAAAATTACTATAACTCAGAAAACACTGTTGCAGACCCAATTAAGTGTGTGTTAATGGCCAAGTAGTTGTATAATAAATGAGTCTTAATTTGACATCATCTTATTAACATTTTGTAATATTAATTCAAACCTCTATAATTCACTAATGCAACGTTAAAAACAAAATATTTAACTATTCAACTTTTCAACGTACATAGAGTTGATTAAGCAAAAAAAAATGGGGGGGGGGGGGGGGGGGCTTAGGTGCACTTTAATTGCTTTATGAAATCTCTGCCGAAGATATGCCAGCTTTCTTTTTTTCTGTTGTCGCATTGCTACATGTAGTGCAGAAAAAAAGTTGCAGGGTAGCTACATGTACATTAGCAACAATGTCCATGACTTTGTCATGAAATATTTAACTTTTTTTTTCAGTTGTTGCGTAGCTGCGGCATAATACCTTTAACTTTTGTGTGAGTTATTTCTATCCACAGTCAGTGGTTTATGAAATAATTTCAGGAAGACAAGCCTGCTGCTATTATCACTTATTTAATAAGCGATGAAAGCAGCTGACTTGGTCTTTCTAGAAATTTGTTTGGTAGAAATATCCGTCTAAATAATTATATCATTAAGGTATATAGTAATTCCTATTTCTTCAATTAGGTGTATATAAATATAATTTTATACAGTAAAAAGCTGCATAAAAGAAACTGTTAATTAAGAACTGCCAGGCTGAAATTTAACCAGTTAAACACCTAATATATATAAACCACTTCAGCCTCATAAGAGGGTGGTAAAGGGTTTTTTCGTGAGCCGTGAAAGGCCTTTTTTTTTCCCAATGAATTGTGAAATGGCTATTTTTTTTCTCGTGAAACGTGATTTGGTTACATAACCCGTAAACTGTGAATCGACTTTTTTTCATGAGCACTGCAAAATGACTTGTTTTTTTCTCGTGAAATGCTACTGTAAAACGTGATTCTTTCTTCCTCCCAAAAAATTATCCAGTAAGGACCAGTAAGCGTTTAACTACGCCGGTGGTAAGTTGCGTGTCGAATGCATGACCATGACTGATCGTCATTCTGGACCCCAGATCACTGTACAAGGTTAGGTAATTTTATACAACATCAGCAAAACAAAGGACTCAGCTTTCTTTTTACATCAGGAAGAACGAGGAGTGAACGGTCGGCGAAGACAACAAACAAAGCTGTACTTGGGATGTAATTTAATTAGCAAAAAGTAAGGAATGTTTTTTTTTTCGTGAAATGGCCATTTTATTCTCCGTGAAACGTGAAATGACAATTTTATTTTTCGTGAAACGTGATCTAGACCCCCCTTTACCACCCTCTCATAAATGAAGCAGGTTCTTATTCCAAAAATTACTATAACTCAGAAAACACTGTTGCAGACCCAAGTGTGTGTTAATGGCCAAGTAGTTGTATAATAAATGAGTCTTGATTTGACGTCATCTTATTAACGTTAAAAACAAGAAATATTTAACTATTCAACTTTTCAACGTACATAGAGTTGATTAAGCAAAAAAAAAATGGGGGGGTTAGGTGCACTTTAATTGCTTTATGAAATCTCTGCTGAAGATATGCCAGCTTTCTTTTTTTCTGTTGTTGCATTGCTACATGTAGTGCAAAAAAAAAGTTGCAGGGTAGCTACATGTACACGAGCAACAATGTCCATGACTTTGTCATGAAATATTTAACTCTTTTTTTCAGTCATTGTGTAGCTGCGGCATAATACCTTTAACTTTTGTGTGAGTTATTTCTATCCACAGTCAGTGGTTTATGAAATAATTTCAGGAAGACAAGCCTGCTGCTATTATCACTTATTTCATAAGAGATAAAAGCAGCAGACTTGGTCTTTCTAGAAATTTGTTGCTGCGGAATGAGCGTAGCGAGTGAGCAGCAACATAATCAGGATTTAAGAGAAATATATGAGAAAAAAATATAAGCTAGGAAAAATCACGATTTGATCGGTTTTTACCAGAATTCACTGCGCCACGAACACATTTTGGGCCAGAATGCACTGCGCCACGAACAATAGCCTCGCTTGCTGCTTCAAGCTCAGTGTTCGCTGCGAGATTTGTAATACAGTATTTTGGTCCAACGTGTCCCAGTCGAAATCGGAACTGAAGTGTCGAAGACTACTATGAGTTGAGCGGGGACTGCGAGGCATGGTGATAGGACCGTTGAATGGCAAAGATTTTCGAAGATTGTAAGGAATAAAAGACAAATTTATTTTGAAATCACTCCGACAGGGGTCGATGAGACTGAGCTGAGCTGAGCGCTTGGGGACGCGAAACTTGAGCTGAGCTTGGGAGACGTGAACACACAGTAATTAACCTAAATTTTCACACCTTCCTCGTGGTGAACCGTCCTTTACTCAACAATATTCTACAGACATTGCAGGAACTTGATGCGTGAATTACAAACCAAAATTACTATAGTCTTATTAGCTGGAATTTTCGTCGATTCATCCCGGTTACATTTGCTTTGTTTCCCCTCAAAAATCGAAAGAGAAAATTCTGTAATACCAGCGACACGATAAAACAGCATTGTTACAACAAATTTACCGCAGCAATTACTATCTTTTGGATACACTAGTTTGGTAGAAATATCTGTTGAAATAATTATATCACTAAGGTATTAATTTAAGTATTCCTATTTCTTCAATTAGGTGTATATAGATATAATTTTTTACAGTAAAAAATGGCATAAAAGAAACTGTCAATTAAGAACCTCCAGGCTGAAATTTAACCAGTTAAACACCTAATATATATAAATCACTTCAGCCTCATAAATGAAGCAGGTTCTTATTCCAAAAATTACTATAACTCAGAAAACACTGTTGCAGACCCAGGTGTGTGTTAATGGTAATTAACACACACTTGATGCGGGTGGTAAATGAGAGTGCAGACAAAGTGCTGATGCTAACATCACGCAATTTCTAAATATTGTGGTAAAAAAAAAAAAAACAGATTTCCACCATTTTTCCGTGGTGTGGACTCTTATTTACCACGATTTATGTCATCACATGGTCAAAATTTGTTGCTGACTCACTTGGCTGCACCTCGTGAGTTCACAACATTTTGACCTTGTGATGACGTAAATCGTGGTAAATAAGAGTCCACACCATGAAAAACCAGTTAAAATTTGCTAAGTTTAAGGACAGATTCAGCCTGATTTCTCACTATGTCCAATATGTAAGAACAATTTAAGCCTGTTACAGAAAATCAAAGGTTCTTTTATGCAGGTTTTTACTGTACTTATAGGTCATTTGTACAGGGTAGGGATTTTGGTGTCTTGTCCAGCATAAGGTTGCAAAATCAGCTGAACATGGTCTTGTATAGGGTAAGAGTTCCAGAGTCCCAGTGGCACACACCCACCCAAAAATATGCAGAGTACCCTCCAGCCTTCACTGTTTTAATAAGTAATATTAAGCATTTTTAAAACTTTGTAGCATGATTTCCTTTGTATAGTATATTACAAAATTACCGGTTAGATTTTCTGTGGTTTAGACATATAGGTTTAGTATATTCAGATTTATTATTTTTTTTTTTATTTTATGTAGGACTTAAATTCCTGTTTTAATATAGCCCAAATATATTTTTACTATCCAGACTTGTACAGGGGGTGGTAGGGGGGAGGGGGGGGGAGTTACAGTGACAAGTAAAGGGATCAAAATAGTTAAGGGGAAAAATCTCAGACATTTAAAGAATTGGTAAAACCATCTATTTATAACTAGTGGTAATCACTGATTATGGAGACGCGTTCGAAGGAATTTCCGACAGGACAACGAACACGAAATTAGGATTGCGTTCTTCAAACGCGATTAGCAGAAGCTCACAACAGCTTCTGTAATTAGTTAATGACCTTTTTTTCGTCCATATTTTGGCCATATCCAGACAGTAAGTTTAATAACAGTTCACCAAAGGTGACTTAAAATATTTGCATATTTTACATGCTGTATTGCAATATGGCAACTCTGCAAAAAAATGTGACAACTGATAAAAACATACAATAATTATTTTGTCATCCTTCAGTGGTAACTCTTCTGAACCAAACTGGCAAGACAAGAAAACTAGTCTTTATTTTGTACTCATATTCTTGCACTTGGATGCTTGTTATACTCCAGGAAGCCATTTTAGACTGCAATTGATCATTCAAATTGTCAGTCACTTCACATAACATGTGTGTGAAGGGTAAAGTTTAGAAAAGTAATCTTTTTTTATCTGTAAGACATTTACTGTAATATTTACCTCACTTGTAAAACAAGCTTGTAAAACTAGATATACACGTATGTATGTATGTAGGGATGTATGTATGTATAGCCTGATTTGCAGATTGTCCAAGGTCGCTCCCTGTCACTCTTTCCTGCAGCAAGCAACCTCAGACTTTCTGAGAATCAGGCTAATGTATGTAAATAAATTTGACTTAATTTAATGAGGGTAGCACTATAAAACAGTAACATGAAATTCATAAACTTGTAGTTCTCTCTACAAATCTTTACATGTAGTATTAAATTTGTTCTGTTTATTCTGTGGCTACTTAATTTGTTGGTTGGGCACTGATTTTATGACCAGCAACCTGAATAAGGTTTGGGACCTTGGTCCGAGTCAGGAGCTTTCATAACCTGCAATCAGGCGCTCTTTTTTCGAGAAAAAAACAGAGCGCCTGATCGCAGGTTAGAGATTTCATGGAGGGTTGAAAGGGTTTTCGCGTGAACATGCATGCCACTTACATTCATCATGTACAGGTGCATGCATTAGCTGATTTTTTTTTTTATCAAAAAGAAGCACATACAGCTCACCAGAAAAGAATACTCCATAACCTCATTAAGGTTATTTTTTGCCTGATATAGTGGCATGCAAAAAATAACCTCTGCTGACAACTGTTCTATTTCCTATCGTGCTGCACTGGTTTCGTCATGCCAATCATCGTGACTTCCTGTGTTGTATGAAGACACTCCACGCCAGCCCACACCATCCCGCTACTTCCCAGCGCTCTCCACCCCACCCCTCTGCACCACACCCCACGTGAATTTGATAAAATATCAAAATTACAAATAAACAGTCATTAAAGTGTTCATACCACATTAAATGATGTTTATCTGTCGTTTCTCGACGGCTTTGTGGCTTCATAATGACATCTTTTGGATGAAGTCAAAGCAGAAAAACCAAATCAAATCAAAGGGCTCTGAGAGCCAACTCGTGAATATAAAACAACGTTCGGAACTTCACCTCTGCTACGCGTTTTGCTGTACGGATGTCCTATTTGGAACGGGCAAAATATATGCACAAGCCTTATGCAGAGATCAGCGAATGAATAGGAAAATGAAAAAGAATTCGTCGTCGTTTCCATATATAGCTATTGATTAAAATAGTCTAATATGACATTTTCGCGCCGCCAGTGTTAAAATATGATTACTGTGACTGAGCAGAAACAGTCAAAGTCAACTCACGCTTGTAACATGAGTTATATAACATTAGCTCACGAGGCTAGTGAGGATAGAATATCTTTTCTAATACAAATGCTTATAATTTCAGTGAACCATAACTTTGCAACCGTCAGGAGTTTAACCAAAAACACTCAAACTTTGCCAGATGGTACACTTTGCAGCACTTGTTTACGTGATATCATTCATTTCTCTGAAAACTTTGCCAAACAAAAAAATGCCTGATGGCCATACACCTAATTCAATAAAGGTTGCTTTGGTCTTTGGTAATTGGGCATTGGGAAGCTATTGTTTGGCGGTCACTCAAGCAAAGCATTGCATTGTTTTCCGTATGCCCAAATGCCAAAGCCCAATTACCGATGACCAATTGCCAAAGCAACCTTTATTGAATTAGGTATATTCGCATTCGGTGCATACTGCGTTTGAACTTAGCGTGACATAAATATGCATTGTGGGAAACGAAACAACTGGATGACGTAATACACTGGGGAATACAAAAAAGTTTACATCGCAGTGAGCCATCGAGTGACGCATTTGCATACTGTAAATTCTCGAACTTATTTCAAGTTGGGATAAGGCAGGGGGGCTTATTCGAGGTTGGCGCTTATTCGAGGGGGCGGAGCGCTTATTTAATTATTCAATTCCATCGTATAACATTTGCGCGTAAACAACAACATAACCTGAGTGTTAAAATAAAAAGTTGTTCATGTAGGACAATAAATTTCATAAACTGAAACATGTACTAACTGGCAAATCTGTTCGTGCCACTACAATGGTAGTTTACCGTAGTTCGGCGAACGTAACGTATTTGGTGTCAAATTTGATTTTATCTTCATCCTCAGGCATGTCAGTGATGTGAATATCCTCAGCGGCATCCTCTTCATCAGAGTGCATGAATTTAGAAGAAAAGAAGCTGCTTTCTTGTATTGCAATGATGTAGTAAACAATAGCCTCCTAGTATAGTTTTTACTGTTTTTAGGAGTAAGTCATTAAAGCATTAAATCCGACATTAAAGCATAAAGCATTAAATAATACCAATAACTATAATAACGGCAAAACCACAGCGACAAACCTATGAAGACTGCCGGATCTATCGTCGAGACCTGGATCAGTAAAAATCTTGAAATAGTATAGGTATAACAGGGGCGTAGCTACATGTACGCACATACGTACGTGCGTACCTGAAAAAGTCGAAAAAAGAAAGTTTGGGACTTGAGGGTGGGAGGAGGAGGTAGGGGGAGTGTTTGAAAATTGATTGTGCGTACCTCTGAAAAAGTCCTGGCTACGCCCCTGTATAAACGGCAAACTGATCCCTACGCAAGGAGAAGAGATTGAGACAGAAGTGAAATAAAAAACAAACAGTTGAATATATTTGCCCTGATTGTAAAAAATGATTGAATGCTGATTGTAAAAAATGCCGCAAGAGTGATTAAACATGATCAACAGCATACTCATTTTTTCAGTGATGCTTTTTTCAATGCAAGGACCACTTGAAGAAACAGTAGCAAAATGTAGCTGGATCTTTGTGCAGATCAGGATCAGCAATGAACTAAACAAATCAAAGGCTCCTTAGAGCCAACCCGTGAATTTGAAATGCTAACGCATAAGGCAATAATTGCGGTAAGCTTATGTTTTCACTCTGTCACGGTTCAATATATATTTTTTAAATTAAACGTAAGGATTTTTGACAAACGCAAAAAATAAAAATACTAACATCACTTTCATAATGTTCAGTCCGAAGAAGAAAGAAAAAAAAAGAAAAAAAAGACCGCCCCGAGCGAGATTCGAACCTAGGCCTTTCGGCTGTAAGCCCGTAATTTACACCACTCGACCACCGTGACCACTAACTTGTAATGGGATAAATTTTATTACTTGAAGACAGATAACCATCAAAACGCGTGTCTCAGTTGAAAATTCCTTTTAGATCGATTTTAACGTTGCATTAAAGACTCCAAATGCGAACCATATTTAAGCTTATTGTTGTTTATATTCGTTTACACCAATTTAGTTATTGTTATCGCTGGATTCACGCTGTTCTTGTTACAAAACGCATTCGTAACAAAGCATTACGTCACTAAGTTTACAGCTGATGGAAGGAGTGAGCGAGTGAGTGACTCATTTGCATATCTGTCGTCGTTACCGATAACCCGTTCATTACGCATGCGCGTATATTCACGGGTTAAAAATGGGGGCGCTTACTCGAGGGGGGGAGGGGGGAGCAGTTATTTCAAAATTTGGCTGATACAAAGGGCGCTTATTCGAAGGGGCGCTAATTCGAGGGGAAGCGTTTTTTTTTTTGAGGATTTGCGGTATCTGTCTGTCCCCGTATCACGTTCAACGCTTGGCGTAAGAGTGAACCTGGGCTCTCTGTGGTTCCGCCCAGCCCTTTTGTCAAATGGCGCGGTCACTAAGTAGTTCTCCTGCTTGCAGCTTCCTCTTCGATGGAAACGGCCTTCAAGGTTGTCTACATGTACATGTATGGGCGAGATGGCGACGTATTTACGTCTTGGATCTAGCAAAGAGAAAGAAAACCAACGTGGCTTGAATGGTAAATAATAACTTTCAAGTAAAGAGATGTAATAAGATCGGTATTGGTAAAGCTAAAGTGACAAAATATTATGTTCTTGGGAGACGCGTGTTTCGCATCCGGGTTTCGCATCCATGCATTTATCATTGCGTTGATTTATATTTCCTGACTTGATAAGCTTAACATCGATTCGTAACTAAAAAGAATCAGAATTTGATTCATGCACACATGCAAAGATCGTTTTGAATCGGAGAAAATACACTGTTTTCTCAAAAGTATCTTTTCTCAAAAGTATCTCATGAGGTTTCATTATTGAAGTTTCATTATTTTCATACCGTATTGAAGGAATCACAGACACAAGCTGTACAGTGAGTAAAGTCACACTTGCACTGCAAGTGGCCCGTACTGCTGACTCTTAACTTTAGTTTCTGTAGCTAAAGCAACTAGGATCGAGTATTGGAACCACTCTGCCTGAATGGGATGTTGGTTCATTGCTTGGTTTCCCCCTGGGCAGCACCTTTTTTTGTCGAACCACTCAAACTTTCATATAGATCGTTTTCATATGACGTCACAACAGATACGCCGCCATTTTGGTGTACCACTTTCAACACTAAGGTGCAGGATTGCAGAAAACTAGTTTAATGCGAGTGAAATCATATTTCTATCTCATTGAATAACAATACAAACCATTGTATCATGCTTCATTCTAAAAAAAAAAATGAATTAATTTTCTGCAATCCTGCACCTTACTCACTTTCAATTGCATAATAGCAGTAATATTGCGCAAATGCAAGTCATATCTACAATTGTCGCATTTAAGAAATAAATACTTCAGGATGTGAAGCAAAGTCTGGGGAAAATCTTTATTTGACTTGTTCTTTTCCCATTTCGGAATATGCTAAGGAGAAAATCATGGCAATTAGAATCTATCCCAGGTTGAAATTTCTTTGAGCCGGACTCTTGTCTCCTAGTTGAATCAACAGCCTTTACACCCACCAGCAGTTTAAAGCTTTCCGAAGCCTAAACTAGGAGGTTATAATAAAATAGTGTCCGTATTTATAGTTGGCATACTACAAAGCCAAATCATTGCTTCAAACAAGTTTGTTTAGCGAAGGTGAGGCGTGCCCAGCATATGAATGACTCAAAACCTCGATTTTAATCAACACAGAAAGAGAAGGATCAGTTTAGTCTGCTCATTGCCTAGGCTGTAAGGCTGGGCAAGCAGAATCCTGTTAAAGTTATATGGCTAGTGTTCGTTTGGAATGACCAAGAAGCATAGACAAAACTAAATGAAAACTAACTGATAAACTCAGTCATGTACACAAGTTGTGTACATACAAGCAGAGAATTTTTAAATATCAGTTTGAAAGATAGACTACTGGGCAGCACTTGCAAACTATAAACTGCAAAAGTTGTTTATTTCTCCAGCCTACATACTTTGTTTAACTATCGTAGACTTCATCAGGGAGTTTTAGGTCTGTATCGAAGCCATAAAAATGGAAATCGCACCAACGCAAACAACATACAGCCGAGGAGTGTAACTTTTTGTTGCGAGTCGCGACTCAAAGTCGCGAGTCGCGACTGAAAGTCGCGGGTGCGGGTAATAGGTGCGGGTGCGGGTAAAAGTCGCGGGTAACAAATTATCAAAAAATTAAAATTAAAATACCCAATAAAGGTTAATATAAAATAGCGAATTTTTATGTCTCACATAGTAGGTTTATAATTTTTTGTCAGACCTTTATCACGCAGCGGCTATTTTGCATTACAGTGAACCCATTAAACCGTGAACGCCTAAAATTATTTCTGGAATGTTTATTGTTCTGCGACCAATCAGATTCGAGACGGGAACCGCAAAAACCGCAAGAGTAATTAGCTGAAAGGTTTCGATCACGAACCGAGTCGTTTAGGCTAGAAGTATATGAAAGGGTTGATATGAAGGGTTGATATATATGAAAGGGTAGGGATTTCACGAAGAATAGGAAAGGGTACCAAAAACACACCGTTGAGGCATAAAAAGGGTCTTTCAAAATATATCAAACAGACGCACGTAAAGGCTATATGAAAGGGGTACCATTTTCATTGAAAGGTATATGAAAGGGGTACCTTTTCTGTCAAAAACGGTATATGAAAGGGTAAGGTTTAAACCTCTGGGCGGAGCATCCCTGTGCAAAACTTTGTTGAGTACCCCCTCCCCCCGGGTTGCCGATCCACGATAAATTCTCAGTTTCACCGCCGATTTACAAACACTCTGAAATTGTTATTTTTTTTTCTATTTCAGAGTTTATGCATAAGCAAAGAATAACTATAAACAATATTTTACTGAAAAGAGATAAATAATCGAACAAAGACGGCCAGACAGGGGCGTCTGGGAGCAGAATAATTGTATTCAGTTTTCGATTTTTTAAAAAATGGCCTCTCTGGTGTTGTCAGTTATAATCATTTGTAGGTTTCAGCCTTTTCCCTGTTTGACCAAAACAGTTTACTGAATAAAGTTTGCAAAAGTTTCCCTTACCTTACTCTGGTGCGGAGAACAGTGCATGAAATGTCACGAAGCTCGTTCACGGCAAAACTCTTCCGTCACGCAAGTCGTTAGCCGAACAATTTAACGACATGAAATAACGATCTGGATTTTTCTTCCACGATTCTCAATTTTTTTTTATACCCTTTGGAAATACTGAAGTTGTTATTCTTTACTATTCCAGAGAGCTTCTGTATGAGCGAAGGATAGACGGCAGAAGTGAACAAATGTCCAGTTCTAGTACAGTAGTGGAAGCAATTCGCGCGTTTAGTATATTTTAAAGAAAGATACGTTTCCTTCGGTGTTTGCATAAACATTTTATTTATCACTTCTTTGGTTTTGCCTCAAAACGTGCTTGTTTTTGGCCGTCATTTGATGTTTTCGATTCCGTCGGTCCAAAGTAACACAACTACCGAAGCGAGTGTAATTTTTCAAAATTTGCATGCACTGTTCTCCGCACCAGAGTAAGGTAAGGGAAACTTTTGCAAACTTTATACAGTAAACTGTTTTGGTCAAACAGGGAAAAGGCTAAAACCTACAAGTGATTATAACTGACAACACCAGAGAGGCCGTTTTTTTAAAAAATCGAAAACTGAATACAATTATTCTGCTCCCAGACGCGCTGTCTAGCCCTGTCTGTTCGATTATTTTAATATCTCTTTTCAGTAAAATATCGTTTATAGTTATTCTTTGCTTATGCATAAACTCTGAAATAGGAAAAAAAAACAACAATTTCAGAGTGTTTGTAAATCGGCGGTGAACCTGAGGATTTATCGTGGATCGGCAAAAGCCACCGACTCGTTTCGTGATCGAAACCTTTCAGCTAATTACTCTTGTGGTTTGTTGCAGTTACGTCTCGAATCTGATTGGTCGCAGAACAATAAACATTCCAGAAATAATTTTAGGCGTTCACGGTTTAATGGGTTCACTGTAATGCAAAATAGCCGCTGCGTAATAAAGGTCTGACAAAAAATTATAAACCTACTATGTGAGACATAAATTCGCTATTTTATATTAACCTTTATTGGGTATTTTAATTTTAATTTTTTGATAATTTGTTACCCGCGACTTTTACCCGCACCCGCACCTATTACCCGCACCCGCGACTTTCAGTCGCGACTCGCGACTTTGAGTCGCGACTCGCGACCCGCGACAAAAAGTTACACTCACAGCCGAGAATGTTTGGTTGAATTTGCTGGAAAGAAACTGGGCGAAACAATGAAATATTTCAGTAGAGGTAAGGCATGAAATATTCTTGGGGGCTTCGGTTTTAGCTTTTGGAGATTCATTGTCGAACACAATATCCCTAGACATTTGTCCTCAGGGTTCATTTAGTTCGCATTTCTTTGCTCCGAGTTTTTCGGCGACAATCGCTTTGGCTTTTCTGTTCCTTTTGATTCGTCGCTCTGTTCTCGCTGTGACGCTTGTTCGACACTTCTTTCATCTTGTTCTTTTTTTGTCGTTCCTGAGTCAGTTTTAATGAAATCCACTCAACATTATCTATCCCTGTTATAGCCGCTTGTCCAGAAACAAAATATCTGGCATGACTGGCATGGCTTGCGCACTATTGTTCAAAACTCATCCGTAACAATTGCGCCCGACTGATAGCAGAAATCCATCGTGATCTCCTCTCTTGCGGCAATTTGTCCATTTCTTTACTTTGATTCATAACTGTGGAATGCACTCAAGCGAAATAAATACCCCTATCTCAATCGCTTTTGCTTCCATATCGAACAATTGATCACAGCACCCGTATAAGTAAGAGGATGCGACTCGGGTTTGTTTACACTTTGGTACACCAACATGGCGGTGTAGCAACAGTTGTCAAGATTTTTGTCACGTGAGTGAAAACGATCTATTGACTGTCTGACACCTTTATGTAGGCCCTGATTAATACAGTAGAACCCCACTAACTCGAACTCTAAAGGGAAACGAAAATCAGTTTAAGTTAGCGGGGGTTCGAGTTATCGGGGTTGGTGAAAAATTTATTTTTGTTAATTATTAATAATAGTGACGATATATAGCGTGAACATAGTTTTATTATCTACTTCTGTGATAAACATTACTCAATTTGCGTATGGTAACAAGAAATTCCAAAGATTATGACTTTGAGCTAAGTGTAACTTTATCATTTTGGTATACATGTATGTTTTTGCAATGTAAACAAAGTTTGTAGTGTATTACTACAGTCCAACTAAATACAAAACAACATTAAAGAAGTAACCATGTCCATTTTTCCTATTTTCACTGCTGAGGCAAAAGTCGACACCGCATCCAGTAGTGACTGATAAGATCGTGAAATGAGTGTTAAATACATGATCTGCCTGAAGTTACAATCAGATAACAAGCAGCCTATTTTCTTGATACTGTGTTTTGAGAAGTCATAACTTACAACGGAGTTCGAGTTATTGGGGTAAATTTGGGCCAAGTGAAACAGAAAATAGTTGGAGTTAGCGGGGGAATTCAAGTAATCCGAGTTTGAATTATCCGAGTAAAAATGACTCAAAATAGGACCAAATCCAAGGGAAATCGACTTAAGTTCGAGTTAGCTGGGAGTTCAAGTTATCTGAGTTTGAGTAAGCGGAGTTCTACTGTATTATAAAGTAAGATAATGTTAGATTGTTATTACCTTAGTACGTCTTGCAGCATGCTTTTTATTATAGTTATATTTTATGGTTCCTGGTGAACTGAAAAAAAATATTTGCAATATTAAATACTGAAGATTGATTCACCAGTGTTGATAGTGGCTGTGGTCGCTTAGGAGAAGTGATCATACAAGAGCTTTGGATTATAGTTATTTGGCTGGAAGAAACTTGGTATTTTGGAAAAGTGGTCGCATAGGAGAGGTGGTCCCTTAGGAGAGGTGGTCGCATAGGAGAGGTGGTCCCTTAGGAGAGGTGGTCTCTTAGGAGAGGTGGTCGCATAGGAGAGGTGGTCCCTTAGGAGAGGTGGTCCCTTAGGAGAGGTGGTCGCATAGGAGAGGTGGTCCCTTAGGAGAGGTGGTCCCTTAGGAGAGGTGGTCGCATAGGAGAGGTGGTCCCTTAGGAGAGGTGGTCTCTTAGGAGAGGTGGTCGCATAGGAGGAGGGTCCCTTAGGAGAGGTGGTCCCTTAGGAGAGGTGGTCCCCTAGGAGAGGTGGTCCCTTAGGAGAGGTGGTCGCATAGGAGAGGTGGTCCCTTAGAGGTGGTCCCTTAGGAGAGGTGGTCCCTTAGGAGAGGTGGTCCCTTAGGAGAGGTGGTCGCATAGGAGAGGTGGTCCCTTAGGAGAGGTGGTCGCATAGGAGAGGTGGTCCCTTAGGAGAGGTGGTCCCTTAGGAGAGGTGGTCGCATAGGAGAGGTGGTCCCTTAGGAGAGGTGGTCGCATAGGAGAGGTGGTTGCTTACAAGAGGTGGTCGCACACGGAGGTTCCACTGCAGTTATTTTCTTGTTATGCATTGATCAATTTAACAAATTTACACCGGTTTTCCGTGGTGTGGACTCTTATTTACCACGATTTACGTCATCACATGGTCAAAATGTTGTGTCAGCAACAAATTTTGACCATGTGATGACGTAAATCGTGGTAAATAAGAGTCCACACCACAGAAAACCGGTGTAAATTTGTTTTTTACAACAATATTTAGAAAAAAATATAAGGAAAAATCGAAGTCTTGTTACAAAACGTGACAGCAAAGAAAGAGCAAGCGTTGTCTATAACTTTCTCGCAATGTGATTGGTTCCTTCAAGCGCGCGTGATGTTAGCGTCAGCACCGTTGTCTGGACTCTCATTTACCACTCACGTCGACCAATCAGATTGTGAGTTTAGCGGCAATTGTGGTAAAAACCACAAAAACCCGGGTTAAATAATATTTGACATTTGCAACATATTAGCCCTTATATTACTAATAATGACAATTCACACTTAAAGGCCCATGTTCACCCAATCTGCTTTACGCTCCCAGACTGATTTTCACACAGACAGAAAATCAAAAAATCGACGTGTCAGCCAATTATAACGCTACATTGAACAATAATTTGAACCATTTTGAAACAAAAACACAAGCGCACAAAGCAGATTGGGTGAACATGGGCCTTTAACATCCATGATATACTTCATGTTGTTTGTTGTATTGTATATCATGTCATCCATGATGTACTTCATGTTGTACAATGTGTAAGTGTAAAAGTTTCAGAGCAACCTTCGGAGCAACCTAAAACTCATCTTATATGAAGCATATAGCAGAATATAATATCAGGTTACTGCTTTATGTCTCCCTGGTTCTAATAATAATAACAACATAGATATTTAACAGGAAGCCCAGGTCACAAAATGTGGTTTTCAATGGGATCCTGAATGAAATAAATTACAGATATTATAATAAAATGCCTAAATAGTGAAAGCAAAAATTTAAAACAGTTAAAAAGTTAAAAATTTAAGAAATGAACATAAAAATTAAAAAAAAATCAAGAAATACTCCTCTAATACAAATGTATGTCTTTTAAAAGTTAAAATGTCAGAAATACTTTTAACTTCATCAGATAAGATGTTCCAGTCATTAAAGAACTTGTTCACAAGCATTTTTTTGACATTTTGACTGTCTGAAACATGGCTTACCCCAGATATTATTATCATAAAGGCAAACACAAATCAAACTGGTTTAAAAATTTTCAAACCAATGAACAATAATTATTTGAACCATGACATAGTCAAATCTAAATTAAGCAGTCACCCTCGGGAATAGCCAACTGACTGCTTAAAAGAGGTGAAGCTTACAGTAAATATGAGAAGCAATTTAATTCCAGGGATTTGTTAAGTAACCGTTTAATAGAGGGTGACCGCTTAACAGAGGGCCCGCGGTGCTTAATAGAGGTTTTACTGTAGGCACAAATTTTGACTCATATCACTGATTTATTGAACTCTTCAGGCAATGCATCTAAGCTGAAGATTACATTGGCATCAAATGCTGAAGGCTGGGACATAGTGGTCAATGGACAGTTAGAAATTGCACTGGCCCAGGATGATAGAGTCAAAGTCACTGGATTTGTGCCAGAGAACACCCAAGAACAACGAGAACATGCCAGGGAGTTAAACATTGCACTGTTTGATGCAAAATATATTCCTGGCTTTTCATCAGTAGAGTTGCTTGCCTATCCACCTGATGATCTCATAATTGATATTTTGATGATGCACTCTTATGGGCGCAATGTTGGGCGACAAGCACAGATTATAAAGGAAGCCAAGAACTGTATGTGGGTTCTTGTTGTGCATACCATCAGCGAGGAACTGGAAACATTCTTAAAGAAATCAGCATCAAGTTCAGCTGTGCGTGAATCTGAACATGAGCTACAAGTCACATTGTGCGAAAAAGCTGATTTTGTTATTGCCGTGGGCCCTAAAGTTTCAGAGGCGTACAAAGCTGCTTTGCGTTACTGTGGAAAGCAGGATAAGATTTTTACCCTAATGCCAAGAATTTTGGGAGAATACCTTGGTGTGCGTCAGGCACTAGACACCAAGTGCTGTGATGCAGGTGAAAAGTTCCGCATATTGATCAGTAGTTCTTCCAAGTATTTTAAAGTCAAAGGATGTGACATTGCAGCTCAAGCTATCAAGCTACTGCAAGATTCATCGTATCATCTAATACTTGCTGTACAGGCAAATGACGATGTTACTGAGCTTGAGGAAGCCATGCACAAGGAAGGAATCAGTGCAAATCAATTGACCGTGAGAAGATGTTCTGGAGCCACAGAAACATGGTGCCGATTGCTTTGTGAAGTAGAGCTTCTCATCAAGCCGTCAAGAACAGAAGGATTTGGCATGAGTGGGCTCCGTGCCATTTCTGCAGATCTTCCGGTCCTTATCAGTGGAAACTGTGGGCTTGGTTTCACCATGAAGAAATTACACTCTGGAAAGAGTCATGTCGTTGATTCTGATGAACCAAAGGTTTGGGCTGACAAGATAAAGGAGGTGAGAGCAAAGGGCTCAAAAACCCGCCGCTTTGAAGCTGAGAAACTACGAAGTGAATATGCAGGGAGATTCATGTGGGAGGAACAAATCAATGATCTGGTGAAGACATTTTCTGAGATGGTTCAACAAAATCCTGGTAAGATTTTAATTTAAAAGCAGCAGTTAAAAAAAATCTGGATTTGTAAGAGAAATACAGTAGAAAGGCAGCTAAAATCTTGAATTGATCAGCCTTGCTGGAATTTTTACACTTTTTTTCTTCAGAATACTTTCAAGTATTATTACTACATGTAACTGAGATAAATTTGTCATGGACAAAATATTTTTACTCTTACTGGGAATTATTTCTTTTCAGTTTGCTTGATTTAAAGTTACATGTACTGCCACCAATTTACCATCACTACTATATTTTGATTTCACTACAGACACAAATTAAATAATGACTTTGTGTGTGCAGTACAACTCCAATAAAAATAATGATAAATTTTGTCCCTTGCATCAAAATTTCTATAAGATTCAATACTTTGCGCTGATACACTGTAGGTGGGCCGTTCATTGAAATTATTAATACAGGTTTGACACAATTATTCAAAGTTAAGACCCCAAGTGGTCTGACCACTCATAAGTGACTACAATAACTTGGCTTTGCATTTTATACTAATAGACCTTATTAGTATTCTGTATCAAAAGTTAGGAATTTTAATAAGCTCCATCCCTATTGCTTTTCAAGTTAGATGAAATATTTGTGTTATATCTGTATCCCATGAATATTTACAGTGGCTCATTAACCTGTACTGAGATCTGCTTCTCATATTTTTATCTGCAAGTCAAGTCAAGCTTTACTTATACAAGAAAAGAGCTCTTCCAATGATCAGGCCATGTGGTTACACAAAAGTATTAAAAATTTTAATACACTACATGTAGAATCCAATATTAATGCTACATGTACATGTACTAGTCATTACTATTTTTTGTAAACTAATTGTAGAATAAATTCTAATGTAATTAAGAGTAGGTAAAGTCGCACACGAGCCACAATGGCCCACACGGCCGGAGCTTAAACCCGGTTTCTGTAGCATGAAGCAACTAGGAATATTGCTACTCCCCCCTGGATGGGATGCTAGTCCATCGCAGGGTTACCCCCAGCATTTTGTCGCCGGTACCCATTTATACACCTGGGTGGAGAGAGACAGTATGGAGTAAAGTTTCTTGTCAAAGGAAACAACACGACGGCAGAGACCAGGCTTCAAACCACCGACCTTCAGGTTGAAAGTCCGACACGCTAACCACTAGACCACCGTGCCGCCCACATTACTATTTTTTGTAAACTAATTTTAGAATAAATTCTAATGTAATTAAGAGTAATAGTGGGTAATTACTTAGCATGAAGATGAAAAACTAAAAAGAGTTACCAGCAATAACTGCAAAGTGAACAAAATAATAAATCAAATGATTTAAATTATTTATTGAGTTAATTTATAGTAAAAAAAGGTCCACAGTACCTTGTAACCCTTTTGCACTGCTTCTTTATAGTGGTCAATGTTAGGTCATGTAAACATTGCATGTTAGTATTTTCCTAACAGCTCTTATGCATGTTTACATCAGACTAGCTAATTTCCCCCCAAGCCTCGCTTCTGCAGTGTAAACCTGTGACAATCTCATCAATGTATTCTCAAAGGAGCAAAGTTGAAAAGAATACCCACTCAAAAGCAATGTGAACTTGTCAAAGGTTTGCAAGGAATTTCGTACAAGCGAGGCTTGGTGGTGAATTTTGAGCTAGTGACATCATCATGCATAAGGCCTATTTAAGATTTGAATAGTAAGACTACCTCTTGGTGTTATTAAGGGAGAGTATTAGCTCAGCTTTCTCTTTCTTGTGTTTGCAGAAGGAAGAAGGAGAGCTGGGGGACATCAGTGTGGCTTTGATGAAGCTGATGCCGCAGTTGGAAGATCACATGAAGAGGAAATCCAGATGAGTATCCAAGAGACGAACCAAGATGAGATTGGGCGTGATAAGTTAGAAGCGCTGAAGTTGGCCAGGCAGGTAGATAGTTTAAAGATCAGTCCTGCTGCAAGGCAGGCGACTAAGCTGCGAGCATTACCCGTGCAAGTCTATAAACAGATTTGTGAGCAGTTGAATGTGAGGCGAGAAGTGAAATTTGATGACTTCAGGATCCTTGCTGAAAAATTTGGATTCTCAAGGGATCAAATACGTGATTTTGAAAAGAAAGCAGACCCCACTGATGAAATTCTAACAGCATGGTCTTCAACAAGTGATGAAGCAACAGTGGGAAAGCTGATTGAATTGCTGAATGGGGAGGGCCTTGAACGATGGGATGTAACAAAGACCCTTGAGCACTGGGTTCACTCAGAATCCTGATTCTTAGTTCAGTAGACTGTGCACATTACAAGCCAGGTCGAAATGTTCCCAGACTGTTTACCTGTGTCTGGTGACAGGCAGAATATTTTTCCACCTGTCGCTACCAACATCAAACCTGAACAAAAGCTTTTGTTTATTTTCATTTTTTAATGATAACAAAACTCAACTGTGGTTTTACAATCAATTTCATAAACTGGAACTGATAAGGAAGCTTTGACGATGGGCTGCTCTACTGGACATTTTTAACGATAACGAGTTTTATGAGCATTGCTTGCTTCCATTGTGAGTGAACATTTTCTATATGAATCGATTCATAGCCTGAGATGAATTAGTTTCTGCTTGTTTTATCATACTCCTTGCAGAAGAACAGAGCATCTTTCCATCCTCCACCAACAACCATCATTGCTGCACAATTGTCTTCCCTATGTACTTCTCCAGCTTCCACTTCTTCGGCACATTGTTTACGCTTTAGAAAATGATCCATATTGCATGTCGTGAACTGAAAGAATTCATTTCATGCTTGATCGGCAATGAAAAGCGAGTCACATGGCATCTGCTATCTTTGTCATGTGCATTGCAAAGATTGCATCATTCCACTTTTATTGAGTAGAGACTGGTAACTACCGTGCGAGAGCTGCGATCATTATTATTGCTTCTGAAACTGCACGAGTGCGGGTGGAAAATTAATGAAAATATTATTCAAGTCAACAAATTCTGAGTTGTTAAGGATTTCCTTGCCTGTCACCAGCGACAATCTTCTATATTTTTTTTACCTATCACTTTCAAAAAATAAATCGACAGGTAGACAGGCAACATTTCAACCCCTGTGTAAGGCTCCATTGATATCAATTGAGTGGCTTGGTGCATAGAGGGCAGGGCCTACATGTATGTCAATTTTTTTGGCCTGTTGTTTTTCTGTTTTGCTTGGATTTTAATTAACTGGAGGAAGCAAAATCTAGGGATTCGAAGTGTTTTACATGGACTGGAGGTCACATGCAAATAATGATGCAAACCAGAGCAAACCTACAATTTGGAATAGGCCCTTTATGTCAGACCAATATTGTACTCATGTTGTATAATGAAGGGGTGCCCAGAAAAAAGCCCTAAGTGACTTCTGATAAACTGCTAGATTCTCATTCCAAATTCCCTTGTTTTCCTTGTGAAACACAGGGAGAATTTGACGTAGCATCAAAAGTCACTTAGGGTCTTATTCCACGCACCCCTTCTATTGACCTATCACCCATCATTACTGAAGCATTAAAATTTGATAGCTCAGTGCCCCATGAATGACCCACAGAGAATGAGGGTCATGTTCCATTAACTATAAATCAGATAGCAAAATCTCATTTAAAAGTGACATCAAAAATATTGTTTAAAAAGTGAGATAATGCACATAACATAGACTGTCAGGTAGCTTGTCAACAAGTCCAGTTCACATGTTTACTGACATTTGTGAGAAATAGTTTTTGAAAATGATTTTCTAAGGCATGCACTGAGGTGTGAGCTGAAAAGAGGGTTTTAAAAATGCTAGCCTGTTCCAGGTGTTTGGATTGTGGGTAGCAGCAAAAACGGGCTTGTGGAGTTTATTAAAAAAAAAAATAGAAAATAAAAACAAGAATAGAATAACATTTCCATTTAATGTATATGCCAATTAAGACCAGTTTTCCAAACTATTGTCACGCTTGTGATTTTCTAGTTAAAACTTGACTTCAGTGATCAGAGATTATGGAGAGATGTTCGAAGGAATTTCCAGCGGAAATGGGCCCCCTGAAATTATCAGAAGGGGCAGCCAAACGGCAGTCCGGACACCAACAAAATCTCAATTTTTTCCTGCATGCAAGGCACAGGGAAACCAACACAAAATTAGGATTCTTCAAACACGATAATGAGATTGAGATTATAAACTGGAAAGGAGTTGACACTGGCTTGAATAAAAAAACGTAAAAGTTGCTAAGAACTAAAACGTTTTCTGTTTGTAAAAATAGACGTTTCGACTACAAAAACTCGAGTCTTCATCAGTGATGACAATTAACACATAACATGCAAATATATATAGTCTACAAATTATGCAGATATGCTGGTATATTGGCACCATGGCGACGTGACGACTTGAGAACTCAATTAGTGAATAGAGGTGTAAACATCCGGAATTTCCACGTGATCGTTCCCTGAATTCTGATCTCTAAGGGAATACCAGGCTTCTAAAAAGAGTCGTTTCCAGTTTATAGTTATGAATCCTGGCTGCAATTTTACCATTTTTAGAGATTGAGATTGCTTGATCAATCCCACATTTACATCAAATGTCCTTTTCACAAGCTTCCCTCGATGGCTAAAATTGGTTTATCCCTTTGATTCCATAGAGTGCCAATAAAGATAAAAATTCATATAATGTCCCAAATTTCATTTTGTGAAATATTGAAAAACAAGTGGTGCCATGCAAAGGTACCTTCAAAGAAGAATTCATTTGAATGGTCACATCTTCGGATTTTGTCGACAGACTCAAAAGTTAGGGAAAAATTAATTGTGTATGTCCTTTTTGCAGACACTTTTCAGTGTAGGCAACACTTTGTCTGAGGCCTAATGTATTTTCAAAATTTGCAGTAAGTCACAGGAAAAATGCCTTGACTATAATGAAATAAAATATTATAGAGTTACTTATTTTGTAGGACAATAATAATTGAAGGAAACAGAAAATAATTATGTAAGTTGTAATATTACTTGGTTAGACCATGTGTGAAACACTGTCCTACATTTTTTTTTTATATTATGGTATTTCAAAAAACTGAATTATTAGGTTGTATTTTTGTAGAGAGTTGGAGTTTTGTGATTTTGGTAGTTTTGCAGGATAAGTGTTGAAAACTAATTTGAATTGTGATTGCATGTCAACTAACTAGTAGTAGTTTCCAACAATATACTTAATATACGATACACATGTAGTGAAACTGTTATAGAAAAAGTTTAATTATATGAACAGTAGCTGTCATTAGAAGAATTTGTTGTTGAACCCTTTTATTCTCAAGAGCGGACAATATTATTTTGAAACTGGGCAAAATTCCCAAATTTTGTAATCACAGAAAAGTACTACTGATTGTGGAGATTTCATTTCCATGATTGATGAAATTGATCTAACATAAGGATTTCATCCATAGACATGGCTCAAGGATTGATTCTACAGTGAAAGGGTTCAATTAAATTCCTATAGATATTAATGTGTCCAATGAATTTTCAGTTTTGGGCAATATTTGTATCTCTTTTAAAGTGCTAGTTGATAGTTCAAGGGTAATTTAGAGCCAGGTTTTAAAAGACCTGAAATACCTAATTATGTACTGTAAAGGGGCTCAAAGTAACCCAGTATTTTTTAATTACTGGTGGTAAGCTTTTACAATGTAATTATTGGTGATCTTTAAACTTACATCTAAACAGTCGAGAGTGTATAAAGTTTCCCTGAAAACCCACTGGCCAGGCACATAATCTGGTTATATAATTAGGATGGAGACAAAATGGGTCTTCTTCTCGACCTGGTCTGCACCTCGGTCTCTGAGGATTGGTATAAAGACGACCTGTAATCTGTCAATTGACTGCTAAGTCCAGGCAACTGATCATGAAAAACACCATGCATCATTTCTCTGACAAAAATTTATTACTGGTGAAATTTTTTTGAAATTTGTTTCATTTGTGGTAAAACGTCTGTCAACCCATTGCATACATAGTGTATTTATTTTCCTGTTGCCCCTTTTGTATTTTTTAAATTATTTATTTTTGGCCATAGGGTGATATTTTGGCCTTGTGAGAAGATGCCTGCTACATTCTATAAATCTGAAAAATGTCTAAATCTGCAACTGAATTACTGAAAGGTGTACACACTTGTTGTAAAAGTTATTTTTAAAAGTAAACTTCTTTGATTCTTTGCAAAGGGTAGAAATTGATTCTAATTAGCTATGCCACTCAAGTCCCTTCTGAGGTGTTTTCATACAGTGGCCGCTGGATGCAGAAGGGAGTGGTTGATCAGGGAAATTCAAATCTGTTCAGATGTTTTCCTTTGATTTTATTACCAGTTTTAATACATGTAACGACATTATTCATCAGTAAAGTAGTATGATTTGGCCCCATTTATTTCAGCTCTGGATGGTCATGAAAAGTTTGGTCTTATTACTTGATAATAGAGCAGTTTTCAATTGAGTGTAAAAAGTCGCACTCGGGCCACGATGGCCCACACGGCCGGAGCTTAACCCGGTTTCCGTAGCATGAAGCAACTAGGAATATTGCTACTCCCCCCTGGATGGGATGCTAGTCCACCGCAGGGTTACCCCCAGCATTTTGTCGCCGGTACCCATTTATACACCTGGGTGGAGAGAGACAGTGTGGAGTAAAGTTTCTTGTCTAAGGAAACAACACGACGGAAGAGACCAGGCTCGAACCACCGACCTTCAGGTTGAAAGTCCGACGTGCTAACCACTAGACCACCGTGCCGCCCACTCAATTGAGTGTGGTAAAACCAAAACCAAAGTAATTACTCTGACCAATCACAGTAGTCGTAAACAATCCAATGAGCCAATCAGAGCTCAAAGCAATTACATGTTGGCGGCGCCAAGCGCGGGAAAACGCGTGCGAGCAAGTCACAGTTGGTTTTGGTTTTACTTCTGATTGGTTGAGAAAAGTGGTGCAAGATTTTTTAGCCAATCACAAAGTGTTGCAATGCAAAACCAAAGCAATTGTGTAATTACTTTTCACACTCAATTGAAAACTGCTCTAATAATGATTTTAATTAGTAATCTCTACTACAGACCAGTTACAGTTATTAATTTTAAACCTCGATTAATTGAATATTGGACAGCTAACAGGATTCTCCCATTTTAGAATTATTGCAGCCGTGGCACTTTTATCATAGCATAGCACCTTGTTTTTTATTAATAGCAACAATAAATGTGGTGTTCATTTAAAGTCTCTACATTTTTCTGTTTACAGTCTCGTATGGAGAACATTACTTCAAACGTTTTATGTGACCCTAAGGTTCAAAATATAGACTGGGAGATAATTATATTGAGAAAATCTAAGAATAGAAAATGTCCATCGATCAGGTTTCAGAAAAAAATAGAGTGTTTTCACATGACGTCATAAAAATTAAAAAATGTAAAGTATACATCCTACAAAGCTGTTTCTAACATGGTATGTGGATACCAGTGTTATTATCTTTCACAAAAAGTTTCAGGTTTTAACGATGTTTCGTTTTCGATTTATAAAGGTTGTAAATGTGTCACGCAATTCGTCATGCTATTTTGGATGAGCCGTGAAAATAAACAAAATTGAACTAGTTGAAAGTTATTAATGAATTATAGATGCTTATAAGCCAATTTCATGCCTCTTATAGTGAATACAATATTTTGTGATGAGATTTTTGGTGTTATTAAGACTTTAAAGTCTTTAAATTTTTGGCCGCCATGTTGGTGTCCCTCTGTGGGACACCAAGACGACCGCTCCATACATTTCTTACTAAAAATGTCTATACTCATTCACCTATAACTCTTGAATGAAATGCTCTTGCGCTTCAAAATTTGGCCCAGATGTGTAGTTTTAAACTCTCTACAATTCCATAAACATTTTAGAATCGAAAACTGCTCCTGAATTTTGATATGACGTCAGTGAAAACACTCTATAAATTATTTTATTACAAAAACTGCAGCTATCCTAATTTATTTCTCTAGTAATAAAACAAGTTTCTCTTTCTTACTAAATGATTAACATCAAGATGTAGCTTTTTTCCAATCCTGAGGGGTTTAGAATCTCTTTTTTGTCATGCAGTCAGTGTTTGCAATTCAGTTGTACCCTTAAGATGTGCAACTTCTAACCACATAATGTCATGACAAAAATTGCTCTAAATCACCATAGACCATGAAAATGAAAATTGTTTGAGGAAATCCCCCTTTAATCTAAATAATCCATTTCTCAAAAATCACATCAGTGTGTGCTAAGGAACTGCATTCATTTGTAAACTGGCACAAATCGTAACATGCATTACATGTAGGTTGGATCATTCTAAAGGAGGATTTTTCAGGTATCCCATGATGCCAAGCGTGTAAGTATCGATCCTGATGTGTCATATTTCCTGCAGTGGCGAGTACACTTTGTAAAATTTTACTGATCTTCACGAGACGTTTTCTTCATTTCCAACGCGATAAAAGTTTAATCAAATCAAATTTCGGTTTCTATGTACATTAAAGTTTACTTAGATATCATTTGATCCGAGCCTGCTTGCCTATGGATCACAATATTTTTGTCTTTGTTTCGAGTGGCATGCATGACTGATCTGCTTCGTTTCTTTGCCGTGTTTCGTTTTTAATCCTGGGGATATTAGCATATTATGCCTGATTGTGCTCTGAGTGACTCTTTTAAATGCAGTACAAGGTCCCCTAAAGTCCCGACACATTTTGTAGGAATTTGTGACCGTCGAATTTTGGTCAAAATCGGCACCAAAACGTTGAAATTCACTTCAATCGCGTAGATTCTTTGTTTTGGTTTTTAAAGTCAAAGGAAATATCATTTAAATATCATAGCTTCCTTTTATGAGTTTGGGCAAATCATACGATCGTTTGACACTTTGCTTCAGTTCGAAGCTAATAAATCGCTTGATGTTCATGTTTTTACAAGTGATATGGAAGATGGCAATATTTTTTCATCTACCGGAGATCCGGAAATCAAAGTCTTAATTGTCATCGATGCCTTTCAATTTGTCCATGTTCAGAAATAGACAAAGTTGCCACTCTAACTCTTTACTTTTTGGGGAAGCGACCATGTACTAAATACCGTTAGGAACCTACAACAAGCCAGATTGGACAATGTGATACATGTATCTACACAGTGGACGATGCGCTCACTTCGAGCAACTCCATGGCAAATGACTGGTCATGCAATTTTCAATTGATAATAATTATAGTTCATTCGTGTTGCATCATGGGATACCTGAAAAATCCTCCTTTGATCATTCTGATTAATGGTATGGTGACCAGAAAATCACAGGTTAGGTAATAATAGAAAATCACAGCACCTCTAAATTACTATTAATTAATATATTATTGTCATGGGCTTTTATCCACATAAGGTCAATGACACACTAGCCCATTTTATATGCCGATCACGGTGATTGGTGAAAACCGCCAGGTCAGTGCCTGTCCTGGGACAGCAATTTTTGCCAATGTGCAGTTCCAGAAAATATCCATACTCCCCCCACAGGTTTTTTGTTTAGCACCCCCTGTCCCTCCAGGAAATTCCAGTTAAGCTTCATACTTTGCTTCTAAAATGTTGGCTTTAAAGACCCCCCCTCCCCCTGGTGGAACTACACAATCGGCATATTCCAGTGATTTGATATGCTTGTCACAGTAAATGAACAACCAATTTAACCTTGGCAATTAGATTGCACAAGTTAAAATAAAAGCCTCATGCATACGTCAACTAGATAAGGACGGAAGCTGCCACAGTGAACGCACTGAATTAAGCCTTGGAAATGAATGTGGAGTAGCAATCACAAGAAAAATTGCAAAGTGTGTCTGCAGTAGGCAGTGACAAATTTCTCTTGCGATTTTTGCTGGCAATCAAAGCCCAGTTTACACGGCAAGCTTTTTTAGCCTGGCACTCCTGAATTGTGGCATGCGGGTGAATAATTTTTGGCACGGCACTCCAAATTTTGCCGTGTTAAACCAAATTTCATCGGCCCGCATGCCCAAAATTTAGGCAGGCCGAGACAGCCTGGCGAGGTAGTCTCGGCCCACCAAAAAATGGGCCCGCGTGCCCAAATTCAGTCCCACTTGTGCACATGTTCTTCAACAAACAAAAAAGGCATCATCTGCGAGGTCGTACGCCTCACTGTCAAGCAAAAAAAAAACACGGTACCACGGTTTGAAGTGTGTGGTAGAGAGTTTACCGAATAAGTTTGGCAAGAAAGTCGTCAGCTTAAATTTCATCGAAAGGTTACCTGTTTCTCGTACGCATAAGCTTATATGTTATTTCGGTTTGGAATGTTTTTCTGAAATTAATCTCATTACCGGGTCTGTTCACTGTACCCCTGACGAGGTTATGACAGACCTTCTGAGCAGATAAATTTATTTTCAAATTATCGGCAATCTATGTTGTTTCTTACAGTCAAACCGGATGTTCCCCTGTGCGCGACTTTGCAACTTTGTCACACAATGTTGGTAATTTGATTGTCAAGTTGCTCGAGCAAGTTGCAAACGTTTCGGGAAGTTTGTTCGGCAGAGTTGCTTTTATTTGTTTTCACAGAAGATTCGACAAATTGACTTTTCTGGGTGGATTTCATGGCTTCTTCATTTTCACATTGAAGTGACATGATATCACTGCCCAAGAAAGAGGAAGTGATTGCTTTATGGTCATCTGGTTATAAACAACAAGCACAAGATTATGTTTTTCGCATCAAACTGTTTCAAATACAGTCTGCCGATTTCTGCGAATTGGCTCCGCGGTTCCAGGTAAACCTGATGGAAAAGAACAGTCCGTTTCTACTCCACGTTGTAGAATTTGTTGAATATTGCAAGACATTTAAACCAAGTACATTTACTTTGGAATTTCAGCAAGCCCTTATTGAAAATGGCGTTTGTACAGCAGCAAATCTTCCCGCTCGCTCAACAGTCGGTGATATTTTTAAGAAAGATTTACAATTCACTTGGAAGAAACTTTCCGTCATCTGGAAGAATCATTAACACATTCAGTGGGTCAATGTTTATAAAAGTCCCCAACTCTACATCTTTATACGGGATTCTTATTCGGTCATTGTCTACATTTCTCAAAACAGTCACCGCTTGCTTTACCCGTTGAAGAAGTTCTTTGTATTCCTGTATCAGTTCTTCCACGAAGAAAGATGTAAATCTGTCTTCGAGAATTAACACTTGAAACAAGAAGAACACCATTCACCAACAAGGCATAACACGATGAACCATGGCAAGGAATTTGGCGGGCAATCTTCCCAAAACATTTGCAACTTGTTCAAGTAACCTGAGGATCAAATAACCAACATTGCGTGGCAAAGTTGCAAAGTCGTCCGCAAGGGAACATCCGGTTTGACTGTAATAACGTTTTAGTGAGGTCACTAAAGTGCATGTATATTATTAATGAATTACAAATTATCAGTGATCAAGAATTTTTGTTTTGTTGCTTTGTTTTGTTTGTTTTTAATCAATTCTCATGGCATTTTTTCATGGCAATTCTCATGGCATTTTTTAACTCCTTCAATTCATCTTCTTGCGTTTCTACATTTCTCCTTCACTTGGGGGCCTGTAGTTGCGCTTATATCCCATTCATTCCCCCTTCATCTTCCATGCAATTTATATTTCCTTGTTTCTTCTGTCTTATTGTCCTTTCGGGCTCTGGGTCTCATCTCCATTGTACCGTGGTTCTGTATTTCTGCAATCACGCAATTTACAGTCCTGTTGGGCTTTGGTAATGTGTTGTCCTGTTTCCGTGGGGCTTTGGCTGGAGTCTCGGGGTCCTTTTATTTTGCATTCAGTCCCAAATACAAACAGACAATTGCCAGCCTAATTGCGGGCAGTGCCGTGTCCGCCATTTTGTCAAACCCGTGATCCAGATGGTAACAAGGGATTCACCAAAAAGTGCCATTTCTTATTTTAGGTGTGCCCATCTCAAAACCAGATGTGCCAAATTTTGTTGTGTAAATGAAACAGTGGTGGGCCAATTTTTTTGGCAATTTTAGGAGTGCCGGGCCCAAAAAGCTTGTCATGTAAACCAGGTTCAAATTGCTCCAATCAGCATATAAAATCGCTTAGTTTGTCACGGGGTTATGGGCATAAGTCTAACCTACATGTATCATTTCTATTATTATTTCTAACACAGAAAAGGCAAATCAAGTTGATTAACTGATCAGAGTATTGATTGATTAATTGATTAAACTAGTTCTACAAGAATCATAATGATCATAAATAAAATACAGTCATGACAAGAATGGTAATGTTTTGTAACTACAGCTGGGAAAGTTCAGATACTCAACTAACAAGATTACATACCATGTTTGGCTGGAATCAAAGTAAACATTTTTGTTACCAATTTATCACACTGTTCTTTCCAGTTAAATTGCTTCATGTATTCATTTCTCAGCTCCTCAGCTTCCAACTGGCGGGTTTGTGAGCCCTTTTCTCTGACCTCTCTTATCTTGTCAGCCCAAACCTGTGGGTCTTCAGCTTCCACCACATGCTTCCCTCCAGATGGCAACTTCTTGAGCGCAATACCAAGCCCACTGTTTCCACTGATGAGGACTGGAAGATCTGCAGAAATGGCACGGACACCACTCATTCCAAAACCTTCCACTCTTGACGGCTTGATGGCGAGATCTACATCGCAAAGCAAACCGATCCAATCTTCTGTACTCTTTGCAACTTTCACAGTTAGTTGGTCAGAATCAATGCCCTCATTCAGCAAGGCCTTTGTTATCTCTGCAACATTTTCAGTGGGCTTGACGGCAATTGTGAGGTGGTACATGTAGGATGAACTATTCAATAACTTGATAGCTTTAGCCGCAATGTCACATCCCTTGACTTTAAAGTACTTCAAGGATCCACTGATCAGCACACAAAACTTTTCTCTTTCTTCTTGTGATGGTCGACCACCGATAAAGTTGTGAAAAATTCCAGGGGTTAGATCAATCACATCTTTATCTTTTCCAGAAAAGTGAAGTGCAGATCTGTAAACATCAGCCACTTTTGGGCCAATTGCAATGACAGTGTCGGCCTGTTGACACAATGCTATCTGGGTTTCATGCTCGGATTCATGCTCCGTTGCTTTCTCTGAAAGCTTCAACAGTTCTTCACTAACAGTGTGCAGAACATGAATCCACTTGCAATTCTTAGTCTCCTTAATGACTTGCGCCTGTCGCCCAAGGTCACGCCCATAGGAGTGAATGATGAGAACATCAATATCAAGACTGTCGGGTGGATAAGCCAGCAGATCAGATGGTGAATGACCTGGGATATCCTTTGCATCGACAAGCTCGATACTTAGCTTTTGAGCATGTTCCCTCTGTTTCTCTGTACTTTTTGGCACAAGGCCGCTGACTTTAACTCTTGGATTACTGGCAAGTTCAAGGAGCAACTGCCCATTAACAGCTGTGTCCCATCCCTCACTATTTGAAGTCAAAGTTACATTCAGTTTGATCTGTTCAGCTGATCCTGTACAATAAAACATTGCATATATTAATTTAAAAACACTGGGATTAAACCTCAGCAAACCCAGGATGGGAATATTGTCTCCCTCCTAAACCCACAAATTAAAATAATAATAATAATAATAATAATAATAATAATAATAATAATAATAATAATAATAATAATAATAATAATAATAACAATAATAACAAATCACAGCAACAACAAATTTATATAGTGGTTTTTCCATTGATCAAAAGCACTTTACAAATAAAATAGATTTTCACATGAATGATTCTATAGTTTAAAAATTACATTAAAATATTACTGTTGATTCTTTTTCATTATCTGAACAATTGAATGAATGACAAACTGATTCAGAAATAAGAATTGGCCAAAGGTAGATCTTGTGAGGCACTCTTAGAATGCGTAGTAGCAGACAATCCGGTTTAACAAGAAAAATGTTGACAAGATTGCATGCCTCAGTCCCATTAATTTTTTTTTATAACAATTAATTCTCTCTCAAATTTTGTTCAGTGCCACAGCTTTATACCTGATTCAGTTTTTTGAGGCCCTGCCGGGGGGGGGGGGGGGGGGGAGGGGGGGTCCTGTGTCGCTTGTCTGAATTTTAAAATGTGTTGTGTCGGTGTTTTATCAATGTTTCACGTTGCTGTTGGAAATTGAACAAACTTTTGCCTTTTGTCGCGATTTCATTTTATGTGCTGTCGCTACTTTTTGGGTCATGTCGCCTGTCGGAATTTACCTTGGCAGGGCCTCTTTTTCCACTCCCAAAGTGAGACAATTTGAGTAAATGATTTAATGAGCATTCAAATGAAAGCTCTCCAGAACAACTTTCCTGCTTGGCTGTTTTTCAGTATTTTGACGAAAATGAAAATATAACTAAGACTTTTCACTCTTGATTGTACACCCCAGCTTTTTACATCATATAGACAAATCTCTGATGAACTGGAGAATATCTATTTCAGAGAATTAAAACTTTATTACTCATACGTGAAGCGGCATGAGGTAAGGTTTTGGCTCCATTTTTCTTGTTATTTTTATTTTTTGTGTCACGATTTTGCATGCAAATTTATGCACGAATATTTTAAATTATGCACTTCCGGTTCATAGCTTTGCCATTTACACTTCCTGTTTAGCGACTTCCGACTACTCTTACTTCCGGTAAAACAGCGTTACTTAAGTGTCACGACAGGGTCTCCTACAACCCTACAGACATTACTTTGTTCACATTTGGTATATATAAGACTAAGAAGAATCACTGGCTTCATTGTGGTACAACCTTCATTTCCAAAACATTCAATAGTAAACAACGTGGTTTGCAGGAACGATGACTGAATGAAAGGAGTAACTCTTCTCCATGTCAGACATCTTGTTATCATGTTTAAAATATATCACAACTTTCTTATGCGTGCGCATGAGTATAGGCTGCTTGGCGCCTCTTGTTTAGTTGAATCTGATACAAAAAAATAGTAGGGTGAAAAACTCGTTAATCTTACAAACCACTCAATCCTCCCAACACGCACACCCACAGACTCTCCACCCTTCCACACCACACCACACCAACCCCCCCAACCCCCTCCCCCCCAACCCCCTCCCCACCCCCACCCGCTCCTCTTCCTAACTTTCTCTTTGCTACTTCTCCTACTCGCCGCGGTTTTACTACTCATTTTTGGTTGTCATTAAAACGCAGTGGTAAAATGTTGACTTCCCAAGACTTGGATCGAAATTAGAAGACAAGTCGCACCTCGTTGCTGCGCACAAATCGAAAGTGCTGACGAATCATATTTCGAGGTGTTCAACGTTTGCGAAAACTTCTGCAAAATGGAGCTAATGGACTGTGTCGAAAGCTGGCAACTGCAATCTCATATGTAAATGTCTTGGATTTATGACTTCTTTTTAAGAAAACCATAGTTTAATTCTGAACTAAGAGAAAGTTACAGAAGTACATGTTGGCTACGTTATTCTAGAACTGCTTCGGGTTAAGTTTTGAGAAATCAATTTCAGAGGATCAAACGGAAGCTGAACTGTTTAACTCACTTTCTTGGTGGCTTGATTCCATCTTTGTTAGCTGGCTGGCAGAGCTTAGGAAAATGAAGGAAATGTAAAATGGCCTTAATTTTCCCAAAAGTACGTGTTCGGTGAAACGCGCTAATCTGTCCCTCGTGAGAAATATATATATTCCCTCTCACGGCCGAGAAGGCACTGGGTCACACTTCCTGCTTTTCCCCGAAAGCGAAACCCGAGCATTTGCATGGAGCTGGGACGCTGGACTGTAGGGGGGCGAAACCATCATGGAAAAAAGAAACAAAAACGAAATTCCATCAACGGGAGGACAAGGTAAGTTAAAGGGAAATTGCATATTGCATTTATACAAATTGAAGTCTGATGCGTTCTATACGATGGTCGATAGGACACAAAACCGCGAGAACGCAAATCAAAACAAACGAGACAGCATAAGCTTGTATGGAATGCAGACACGCTAGTAAAGCAAGACTAAAATGAATAATATTCAGCTAAGCTTAAATGATAAGATAATGCCGTTGTTACACTGAATATCGAAACCGACATAATATATATAGTTAGGCTTAGCCTAACAGCATTGCCCTCTGAAGACCCTCTGAACAAGCTTAACTAAGATGAAACTTAACTTACGTGAAAGGTCGGAATTAAGATTGACGATTCTCAAAAACAGTAAGCTTAAGATTATTACCCGACCGTCTACACAGTGCATTTAGACCGTACAAAAGTTCACAAAAACAACTTTTTCTCCGTCTAATAGTTATGTTATACCTAGGTATGATTGACTCTTGATCTTAGTTTGTGTATAGATTTGATCATATCTTGAGTGTGAAATTGGGATAGCCTTTAAAGCTGATGTTGTTCATATATACTGGGGGTATAATTTCAGCTACAAAATTAATTCCAAGAAAGTGACAGGCAAATCTGGTTTACAGTCTTCCCATAATGCCTTGCAGCAAGCTAAAATATATAGATAGGCTGAGCCCAACAGCATAGCTCTCTGAACAAAAAGCCAATATTAAACTTAACTAAGGTGAAAGGTCAGAAGAACTGGGCTATTTTTCAATTTAAGATATTCTCAAAAACAGTATTTATGTGACCGTTGGCACAGTATATTTAGACCGTACAAAAGTTCACAACAAAAAAAAAATTTGAATAAAATACACCTGTTGCGTATCAAAAATTGCCCAAGAAACTGATTTGGAAATCAAAATTGCAAAAACTACACAAACATATTTGCATATTAAAAGGTGATGCAAGAGAAGTTAGAACTATAAAATCCAAGTCTTGTTTTGTTTACATAAAATTGCTTTTCAAACTATGTAATGAGTGAACAAACACATAAAAATGGACAACAAAATCCTCTTTTGAAAAATGTTATTCAAATCTCCATAAGTTATGTTTAGGTAATGATCCGCATAAGAAGGATAGTGCTGAACGGCAATGCATGATGGAATGTTAACTATTTTCATTGTTACAACTAGTGATCTCATTGGCCTAGACTCAAAAACCACTAAAAAAGTTAAGGATCAAGGTGCATAAAGTCTACATTTTTTAAGGTTTCGAGTATTTTGAGACCCAATCACACAACATGCAATTTTTAAAAGATATTGTATTTGGGGAACTTCATCAAAGAAGCAAAATTAGTAGCTATTGTCTTCTGCTATTCTGATTGGTTAAGCACGAACATTTCTTAAAATATATTTGACGCAAATGGATTTTCTGTATTTTTATAATGAAATGTAATTATGAACCATTAGCCCCGGCCTCCTCTATTCTTAAAATCAAATATATTCTATGTGGGAAAGAGCCATTGCCGCAGAACAATGGAGTTTACTATAGTTCTTATGTGAAGCATTACTTAAAAGCAAAATGTGAACCATTTATAGTGCATCGAGGCCGAGCTGTCTTCAATGAAAGAAATCAAAACAATTGAATTTGAGCATGTTTTATAAACAATTCTCCAAAACTATCGAGAACACAAACAATAAGTCAATTACAGATTGATATCAACATGAATTCCCATCGAAAAATGTATTTTGTTTTACCTTTAAGTCCCTTGACTGCTTGGAAATTCTTTAAATCTCCTCTTCTTCAGTTCTCAAACCCAAAGTGAGAAACATCTCCCCACATTAATCCGGCATTGATAAAAACATATGAAGTTCCTCGAAGCAAGATTTTATCCCTGAAAGCTCTTCTTTTCCCACTATCAGTGGCTTTTGAGTATCCCTTAATTAGTATACTTGTCTTGAGTAGCAAACTGCGAAAAAATGCAGGGAAATAACTACATTAATTTGAAACGGTTTTCTCCGCTAAACAGAGCAAACCAAAACACAAAAACATAAAAGGTGTTTACTGAGCTGACGTGACATTCTGTCATGTAGCCGCGCTTTGGTTTCAAAATTACTAAGTTCCTGGATGTTGCGTGACATCATTTGCACATGTTTTGTGACATCAAAGGCGCCTGCGAGCTAGTTCTGCGCAAAACTCGGACCCTCGGACACACATGTTACAGACGATCGCCCGCGAAACATTCCGCTAGCCATGACCATGAAAAATGACCGGCATGGATTCTTTAAGTATGGAGCTCCGAGAGTGGCCTTTTTTCGGCCGGCAAGAGCTCTGCTGTTAAAATATCAAACAGTTTCATGACAATAGCTCACATTTCGGTAATGGCTTTCTGTCAGCAAACAAGTGAACTACAGTCAAACCTGTATTAAGCGAACCCTATACTAAGCAGACACCCTCTATTTAGTGGACACCAGCTTGGGTCCTCAAATTTTCTTCCCATACACTGTATTTACTGTAAATCGAACCTGTATTCAGCGGACCCCTCTTTTGAGCAGATGTGGACACTAAAATTAAGCCATTTTGTTACACGAAACCTGTATTAAGTGTTTTTAGAATGCATTTATTGGTTATTAAAATGTGGGACAGTGTGGAGTAAAGTTTCTTGTCTAAGGGTAGGGGTTAGGGTACCGGCGACAAAATGCTGGGGGTAACCCTGCGATGGACTAGCATCCCATCCAGGGGGGAGTAGCAATATTCCTAGTTGCTTCATGCCACAGAAACCGGGTTAAGCTCCGGCCGTGTGGGCCATCGTGGCTCGTGTGCGACTTTACCTTACCAAAATGTGGGATTACTGGCTACTTCTAAAAGCGTGATTTCGAGTAAAAAGTAATTCAACTAGATACAGACAGTTGCAACTTAGGTTTATGAATTAAAATGTAATGAAATCAGTACGTGTTGGTATAATAAACAAGAAGATGTAAGAAAATTAATAATTAACTGATAATAAATAAAAGTTTTGAAACTGACCTGTTAAAAATTTTATAAAAAGTTTAAAAGTTTTTTCTAAATTTTCGGTTGCTCACTGCGGCCTTCATCAGAGAATGAATGATCTTTTTTGTGGGAAACAAGTTATTTAAAATCCTTGACAATTGGTAGGTATACTCTTGGGAATGGCTTCCGTTCGTTGACACAATTAGGGTCGATGGTTGAATGCCACGATTCTAAGAATAAACGTTTGGACAAGTTGTTTACACCTCTCTCCAGAATCTGAACATAGTTCGGGTGTATGTCATGGTTGGTCGTCTCCGCGTGTTGTTTTATGAATGAGTCATTATTGCTGCGCGTCCCTGGCTTGTGTTTGGGCCTGCGTGAATTCCAGGAGCGTTTTGATTCGCCAACATAGGTGAAATCGCATGACTTGCAATTAACTTTATAAACAATGCCTTTGCAGGCCACGAGTGGCGGTCGATCTTTAGGCTTTTTAAAAACAGTGTTTAAAGTTCTAACGGGTTTAAAAGCCGTAGTGACGTTGGCTTTGTTAAGGATTTTCTTTACTCGCTCCGATACCCCTTTCACGTACGGGATGGTGGCAAAACCTTTCCGTGGTTCCGGTCTCTCGTCTGGTTCACGGGGTGCAGGTGACGTTGCATGAGAAGACTCAATGAACAGTTGGTGTAACCATTGGCCTGGAGATCGCGTGCTACTCGGTCTTTCGGTCTTATAAAATTTTTAACAGGTCAGTTTCAAAACTTTTATTTATTATCATTATGAGCACTGATCGCCCGAACAACATAATAATTAACTATTATTGAGCAATGTATCAGAACCTTATCAAGCTGACAACCTGTATTAAGCAGACACTAGCAAAGGTCCTGAGGGTGTCTGCTTAATACAGGTTTGACTGCATGTATATGGAATGCATACAAAGGCTAACTAAACTGCCGCAAGAAGAAAGATATTGCATATTTTTAAGCAACACAGTGCTTTCTACTTTGGCGAAGTGATA
Source organism: Cladopsammia gracilis (assembly GCA_022457155.1). Taxonomy (NCBI): domain Eukaryota; kingdom Metazoa; phylum Cnidaria; class Anthozoa; order Scleractinia; family Dendrophylliidae; genus Cladopsammia; species Cladopsammia gracilis. Next base: position 238,973 of record JAJGOT010000150.1, on the reverse strand, counting down.
CTGTCCATTTGTTTGATCGTAATTTAATTACCTTGCTGTATAAAAATAAATTTGCTTACACTTATTTAGACATGATGAAAATATGTGTTCCACAAATTCTCCAAATTTGTGAATATTTTAAGAAAGTTTTACATTCTAAATGCAAAATGCAGTTAATGGAGTGTGACACTCTTGGTCCCGTGGGGCATCTATTTTTATACTATTGCATTTGTGTACTGTACTTTTATTAGAAAAATCGCAACTTAGATGTACAAATGTACTGTTTAATATCTTTTGTTGGGGTATTTTATCAATAGTACTTATGTAGCCAATATTCCAGTCCGATCCAGCACCGCTGGTTAGATAGGTGAGGCAATAGGTCATTTAGTTGTTTAATATATTTGCACGTTGCTGGCATCAAGTTTCAGCTTGTAGTGTTGCCGATGTAGTGCATTGCTGGCCCAATCTCTAATTTAACTTAAAGTTAGTTAATTTTGTTTCATTTTTAATTTACAGACTTCAGCCCGACACCAGTGAAAGAGGAATGCATATTGAACATAACACTAGCTACAAATGTTGAGGGTTGGAACATAACTACGAATGATCAGTTAGTCACTGAATTGGCCAAAAACCCAAGAGTGAAGGTCTATGGGCTTGTACCAAGCAGTACCCAAGAACAGAGAGATCAGGCTAAGAAGTCAAATATTGAACTTGTTAATGCAAAAAAGCTGATTGGATATTCAGAAAAGGATCATTTTGCATTTCCACCTGATGATCTTGATATTGATATACTTATTATCCACTCTTATGGTGACCTTGGGAAACAAGCTCAAATTATAAAGGAAACAAAGAAATGCAAATGGGTGCATGTTGTACATACAATCAGCGAAGAAATTGAAAAATACAATTTGCATAAAGGGGATCAGAAGTGGCTAATTGAGCATAAAGTGCAACTAGACTTGTGTCAAGAGGCTGATATTATAATTGCAATTGGCCCAAAGGTAGCTGATGCTTACAGATCGGCTATGTACTTTTGTGAAAAAAATAAAGATGTCATTAATCTGACACCTGAAATTGTCCACGACCTACTTAATGTCCGGCCAATGCGTGATGACGGAGAAATATTCCGTGTCATGATAAGTTCAACATACCCAGCTAAGTATTTTAAAGTCAAAGGCTGTGATGTTGCAGCTAAAGCGATCACATTGTTGCAGGACTTGTCATACCACCTCATATTTGTTGTGCTGCCAGATGATGATGCTGAAGATCTCAAAACTAAACTTAACGGACTTATCAACTTAAGCCAATTCACTGTGAAACATGTCTCCAGGAGTACTGAGGACTGGAGAAAGTTGCTTTGCTATGTTGATCTTGCCATCATGCCTTCAGCAGAGGGTTTTGGAACAAGTAGTCTCCGTGCCATTTCTGCAAATCTTCCAGTCCTCAGCAGTGGAAACAGTGGATTTGGCATGGCCCTTAAAAAACTACCCTCTGGAAGGAAGCATGTATTGGATTCTGAAGAACCCCAGGTTTGGGCCGACAAGATAAAGGAGATCAGGCAAAAGGGGCCAGAAAAACGAGCTCTTGAGGCAAAGCAGCTTCAGACAGAATACATGGAAAAATACAGCTGGAAGGACCAATGCGATAAACTTGTTGACAAAATGATCAAGATGTTTCCAAACAAACAAGGTATGTAATCTTGGTAATTAAACTCAATCAACTCTCTCAGCCTTTTTCATGCCTGAGTGGCACATTAGGCCTTAGTCAGATCAGAGTGACATACATGTATCTTACCTTATTTTATTGTCATAGGTGCAGAATTGAGCCCCTTTTTAACTTGTGAATATGCGGAATGTTGAATGAGTTATAGGACAGAGTCAGGAACAACTATGCAAATTTTTACTCCTTTGGTTGATTAGCTGAAAACATTGAGCCAGTGCTACATGTCATGGTCATCTGTCTGACCCATGGGGATGCATGGTATTGGAGGGAAGGGAGGGTGGGGAGTTGTATGCAAGGGGTGTTGGGGGGGGAAGTCAGTGGAGCAAATGCCTAGGAGAGGGGAGGGTCTGATTGTTCCATATTCATGAGTTGGCTCACAGGAGCCTTTGATCAAGAATGCAATTTTGTGGTTGCAAGTTGATTAGACTGGTCTCTAGCTAACCACAAGACAACCAATACTTGAATCCTTGATCTCTAATGGAACCCTCTAATTGTGCAGTCCCTAGACAAAGAAATTTATAGGATAAAGATAAGCTAGGGTACCCTAGAACTAATGTTGGTGCTAACCTTTGATAGTCTAACTTCATCCTTTAACGTTTAAGGCTATTCATGGGCAAGCACCTATGTATATTTAGGGATTTAATTACTGTAAAACCTTCATCATGCTACTCATTACGATCTAATAATGAATTACTTAATTTACAATATCCTAAGGAGCGCACAAAAAGAACACTGGGAGACAGAGCATTTTTTTGTGCTGCCCCAAAACTATGGAACATGTTGCCTTATCAAATTAGAAACAGCAGATCTCTGAACACTTTTAAGGTTTAACTGAAAAGTACATATTTATTTAAAGAGGCTTTTTGTAATTTTTAATCAATTTATTAATGTTTTTATCGTTATTAGGTTCTTTTTTTCGATTATACAGTTTTATTAGTTTTTACAACTATCAATTTTAAATTATTAGCACTTAGAATTAGATACCTTGTATACAACCCATTTTTATTTTTATTAACTCGATGTAATGCGCAGGCGATCATATACTCATGAAACCTGCGCAATATAAATTCATAATTAAACGTAAGATTGTTGGAAATTTTTATTATTATTATTATTATTATTATTATTATTATTATTATTATTGCCATATAATCATCCCCCCCCACTGCCCCCAAACCCTAAAATATCCTTACTAACAAATACTTATATATTTTTTTTCTCTACAAAGAGGGCAAAAAGATCTGTGTCGAACATAACGAGGAAATTGTAAAAGTGCAGAGCTTCACATACTCTGAGACCAGAATGCAGCAAGGAAAAATTGAGAATACACAGGAACAAGAAAACGAGAATGATGTCCTAAAGAAAGATGGTCAAGAGATGTGTCTAACAGATACAAAACGTGATAGCTTGGCCTGGGAAGCAATAAGCTTCAACATGGACACTGACATTGTAAAGAAAGGTGTCCAAGAGATGAGTGTAACAGATAAGAATCCTGACAAGTTGGAACAGGAAAGTATGAGATCTAATATGGTAACTGGGCGCATGCCAAAACAAGAGGAAGACATGGGCATTACAAAGACAAGTGTGAAAGAGACTGGTCTAACAGATAAAGCCCCTGGAAGATTGGGCCAGGAAAACAATGGACATGACACTGTGGACTCACCTGTGGTTCAACCAACAAGTTCATGGTTATCAACCAATGTCAGTGACATTCCTCTTCGTATTCACAGTAAAGTCTGCTTGAAACTGAACATTAAAGATGAAATGCATTTTAGAGATTTTCGAATTCTTGGAGAGCTGATGGGATATGATAGAGACGTTATGGAAAATTTGGCACAGAGATTAAATCCAACCAATGAACTTCTTAAAATATGGTGCAGCTCAAACTGCCAAGCAACAGTGGGGAGACTCATTGAATTATTGAAGGATGATGACCTGGGGAGGATGGATGTAGTGGAGATTCTTGAGAACTGGGTGAAGAAGAGCTAGGCTTCAAAATAGGTGAAGAAAAATTAAGGTTTATAATATGTAATATATCCAATATGAGGAAGAGTGTTTCATCAGGATTTCCAAACACCAAGAAATGGGTTGAAAAAAACGATGAGGTGCAGCCAATTTTTATTTTTAACTGACTTTGAGGTTTTTGTATATGTCGTGGTTCAAATTTATTTTTGGGTTGAAAACTTTCAAACCAGTTTAATTTTTGTTTCCTTTGTCTCAGATTCATTATCACGTTCTAACACAAAAAAAAACAAACAGGTTTTAAAAAAATCTAAACCAAAGAAAATTTGAACCACAACATATACACTTGAACTGTACCTTCTATAGTTTAATATTATATCTAGAAAATTCAAAACGGCTACTTATTAATTTTTTTAAATTTTTTTTCGTAATAAGAAAATTTCGTTTTACTTCTTATTCTGTTGCAAAATTGCCTGGCAAACGATTTTAAGTGAAACTGGCATTTAAGATACAGCCATTTTAATAAAAGAACAGTCCATCATTCAATTAGAGGATGGTAACCCTGTGGTTTGGCAAATCCAAACTTACTTTCAATACACGAAGTAAACTTCTGGCCCCGGTTGTTCAAAAGGTGGATAGCACTATCCACCGGATAAATCACTATCCAGTGGACAAGTCTTAACAAAATCCATTGTGTTATCCGCTGAATAGTGATTTATCCAGTGGATAGTGCTATCCACCTTTTGAACAACCGAGGCCTGGTGTGTGAAAAATTTCCTCAGTCTACTGTTCATAGGCTATGTTGAAATTTGTGCTGTTGTAGTATTCTAAACAAGTTGCTGGTTACGGCTTCATAAGTGGGGTTCTTTGGACTTGTCAAATAAAGCAAATTTTGTTCGTATCTCAATTGATGTCTGACATCAATATGCATTGCATGAAATGAAAGCCAAGTGTACAATTCACAGAATAGTTTAACAACAACAACAACACATCTTTATTCAAGATGGCGACCTGTGTAAGCACATGGTCCCAGCATGCAATGCGCAAGGCAAACATGATTGACAAAGGTAGAGAATGGCCTAACCCTACACCTCCCTTCCTAGTACCGAATAATCTATTGAAACTGAATAACAAAGATAATCAATCTAACGTCCATCAAACATTATCGTATCCAAAGTCTTAATCTGACGATAAAATGTGGAGGCAAAGGTTTACAGCTCTAACAATTAAAGTCTCTCAAATGCTAATGTTTTAATAGGGCCTAACCCAAACAGAAACGGTATTATTGGGATAACTGCCCTGAACAGAGTCAAACACTTAGCGTCCATAGTAAACTACAAGTCCAACCGGTTAGGAGGTCTGACTATCCTTCCAGAACGTGTTTGAGTCAGTGCTGATTCTCTGCAAACAGGCTGCTTTTGGCAAGCTTCTGAGGTAACACCGGGGAAGTGAAATGCACCTGCTGAATGTCCTTCCGAGTCATGAACAGGTAGATCACTGGCAGAGCTAGTGAGGGTGGCTTGGTTATCTGCGATGACAGGGGTAGATTGGCTTCCAGTTTTGACAAGGGCAGATCTGTTACGACGTACTGTGCCTTTCTCTGTTTCAATGAGGTAGGACCGGGGATGCTGGGTATGTCCTTGTACTTTCCCTAGTCTATCTTGATCTCTGATCCATACTGATTCACCGGTTGTCAAATCCGGAAGTTCCTGTACTTGATGCCGGTAGTCAAAGTTTTTCTTCTGGTTAGATCTGTAAATCTCTTCTTTCTTCGCAACTTCTTCACGCTCTCTGAGTAGATTTCTGGGAACCAAGGTACCAGGGAGTACAGGGAGCTGGGTTCGCAGTCTTCTCCCCATTAACAGCTCACTAGGTGAGAGGCCATTTTGCAAGGGAGTGGATCTGTAGGTGAGCAGCGCAAGGTAGGGGTCTTCATTCTTCTTTAACAGTCCCTTGGCAGTCCTTACAGCCCTTTCGACCTCTCCATTGGCTTGAGGGTATCTGGGTGAGCTGGTAAGGTGGACAAACCCATAACTGGCAGCGAATTCTTGGAAGGATTCTGCACTAAAGCATGGCCCATTATCTGAAATCACTATGTCTGGTATTCCATGGGTTGCATATAGCTCTTTGGATGCTGTGACCACACTCTCTGCAGTTTGTGTTTTGAGATGCTTGATTTCAATCCATCTTGAGTAGTAATCAACTGTGATGAGGTATGTTCGTCCCCCATGATCAAACAGATCCATGCTTACTCTCTCCCAAGGACGACTAGGGAAAGAGGAAGGCATCAAGGGTTCCTTAGGTTCTGGTAGTTCCTTTGCACATGTGAAGCACGATTTGATCAGGTCTTCGATTGCTCCAGATAGCCCTGGCCACCAAACTGACATACGAGCTCTGGCACGACATTTGTTAATGCCAAGATGGCCACGATGGATGCAATCTAGGACTTCCAGTCTAAGAACTCGTGGGATTACAATGCGTTCATCATAGAGGAGGAGATCATCAACGACTGCCAGGTGGGCTCTGTGTTCCCAGTATGGACGGAGTAAAGGCTGTTGTGGCATGTACAGTGGCCATCCCTCTTGACAAAATCTTCTGACTTGTGTACATTCCTCATCACTTTTCTGGGCATTTCTGATCTCCTGAAGACGTTGGGCACTGGCAGGAAGACTGCCCGTTGCGCAGCTGGCAAAGGTTTCAACTTCTTCAATAAACTGGATGTCCGAAGCTTCTGGGGTACATGAAGGGGCACGTGAGAGTGCATCAGCAGAAATTTGACGTTTTCCAGGGACGTGGAGGACGTCAGGGTTGTACCTCATCATCCTGAGACGGAAGCGTAGTATCCGGGGTGGCATCTTAGATAGTGCAGTTGTGGTCAGAAGGGGTACAAGGGGCTTGTGATCTGTTTCTAAAGTGAAGCTGAGTCCAAGCACATATTCTTCAAGGCGTTCACATGCCCAGACTGAGGCAAGAGCCTCTTTCTCGACAACGGCATAGTTCTTTTCAGCATCAGTGAGGGATCTTGAGATGTAGCAGATGGGACGGCGCTGTCCATTGTCTTGAGCCTGAAGGAGAACTGCTCCAAGCCCAGTTGATGAGGCATCCGCTGCAATGAATGTTTGACGACGAGGGTCATAGTGTGCAAGGACTTCGGGTGATACAAGGATCTCTTTAACTCGCTGAAAGGCCGTTTGCTGAGCCTCTCCCCAATACCATGTAGTTTCCTTGCGAAGCAGTTGGCGCAAGGGTTCATTTAGGTCAGCCAGTCCTGGAATGAACTTGCCCAACTGGTTTACCATCCCCATGAACCTCTGCAGCTCAGTTGTATTAGACGGGGCTGGGAACTGGGCAATGGCTTTTGTTTTATCTGGATCGGCATGAACTCCTTGAGCATCAACAATGTGCCCCAGGAACCTGATTCTTCCTTGAGAGAACTCGCACTTCTGTACGTTCAGTGTCAGGCCAGCTTCTTGGAGACGGAACAGAACAGCCCGGACACGTACGTCATGTTCCATTTGATTCCTACCATGGATGAGGATGTCATCCATCCGGCATATCACCCCGTCAAGACCCTCCAGGATAGCTGACATGGTCCGCTGGAATATCTCGGGCGCAGAACTGATTCCAAAGGGCAATCTGTTAAAGCAGTAGCGGCCGAATGGCGTGATGAAAGTTGTTAGTAGCTTTGAATCTTCATCCAAAGGGATTTGCCAAAACCCACTGTTAGCATCTAGTTTTGTGAACACTCTACTTTCTCCTAGCATGGCAAGGCTTTCATCAACTGAGCCCATGGGATGAATTTCACGTTTGACGGCCTTGTTCAGGGGCGTTAAGTCTACACAGATCCGCACTCGGCCATTGGCTTTTAGTACAGGAACAATACCAGAGCACCACTCTGTGGGGGCAGTGACTGGGGAAATGACCCCTTGTCGTAACATTGAGTCAATTTCATTCTTTACTTTGGGTAGCAATGGATGTGGGATCCTCCTTGGAGTGTAGAGACACGCTGGCTCGACTTCTGGATTGAGCTTGATTCGGTATTCGGTTTTCAGTTTTCCCAGGCCTGTGAAGAGTTGAGGGAATTCTTCTTTGAAATCAGCAGGCTGAGTAACCACCTCTCCGATACGAGCAATCAAACCCAGGTCAACACAAGCTTTCTTACTGAGGAGGGAATACAGCTGATCCTTGAGAACATAGACTGGTTCGGTTATCTTGTGACCTTTGCACTCCAACGAGGCGTTAAAGGTGCCAATGACTGAGAGAATGGTGCCGCCTGGACCTCTTAAGATCTGCTGGGTATTTGATAACTGCTTGTCTTTAAGCCATGGTTCCCTGTCACTGACAATGGAAACTGCCGCTCCGGTATCCAATTTGAAGCGTGTGTCGTGGCCATCCACCTTGACAACGGCAGTCCAGAAGTCTCCTTTACCATTATAGACTTCACCGAGGAAGGGAACGTCGACTTCTTCGGGATCTGTAACTTCGTTAACGGTCGTTCGCTTCGCCGGCTGCTTTCTAGAGAGACAAACAGTGTGAAAGTGACCTTGTTTATGGCAGTTGTTGCAGGTTACATCTTTTGCAGGGCATAATTCCCGTCTGTGCTGCTGTCGACCGCACCAAATGCATTTTCTCTCGGACTTTGGTTGGGTTTCGTTTGCCTTTGTTGATTTTTTGTCAGGCTTGTGCTTCTCCACCAAATTAACGCCAGACGAATGGGAAGCTGAACTAGAGTCAGAATTTCCTCGAATGAGGTCCCTACTCTGCTTTCTTGCTTCAGATTGACGACTCATTTGTACGGCCTGTTCGAGGGTTAAGTCCGCTTTCGCTTGAAGACGATCTGACAGTGTGTCGTCAAGAACCCCCACAACAATGCGGTCACGAATAAGGCCGTCTTTCAGAGAACCGTACTCACAGTCTTCTGCAAGCCTGTATAAATCTTGAATGAAAGCATCCACTGACTCACCAAGTAACTGGTGCCGTTTGTTAAAACGGGCTCTTTGTACTATCAAATTGCGGCGAACATCGAAGTAACCGTTGAGGGCGGTGCGAACTTCGTCGTACGTAGCTTTGTTTTCGTCGATTCGGAGAGTGGCTAGAATGTCGTCTGCACAGTCTCCCATGGCATACAGGAAGGTGCTCACTTGCTCGTGTTCGGGTTTATTCTTGAGTCCGGAAGCGATTCTGTAGCGTTCGAAGCGACGGCTCCATTTCATCCAGCACTCCGCTTGTTTTGGTCCGTTCGCGCCATCGAACTTCGCAGGGAGTGGAAGTTGACTCGGCTGTTGCGGATTAATTTCGTTCTCTTGTGCTCCCGAAGGCAACCCTGAGGTTTCTTGGTGTGATTCTGCTTCTGTGTCGGGCATTTTGAGGGTCAAGGACCGCTGCCACCATGTACAATTCACAGAATAGTTTAACAACAACAACAACACATCTTTATTCAAGATGGCGACCTGTGTAAGCACATGGTCCCAGCATGCAATGCGCAAGGCAAACATGATTGACAAAGGTAGAGAATGGCCTAACCCTACACCAAGAACTGCATAATGTAATTTGTTAACCTTTAGGGGACTGTCTCTTGAATCTAACAATGTAGTTTTTTCAAACTCGTATTTTTCAACACATGTGGTTGACCATTCAAATTCTTTCAATAAGGAAAACTTTCTTTGCATTGTGCAATTTAAAACAAGCAGTGGTGACTGCTTTTAAAAACACAAATTTAAGATAAATTAACAAGAACATACTTATCAACACCAGTGATAAATCTTTTACTGTTTATTCTCACAAGAACTCTACATACAATCTCAACGAATTCAGGCTAAAGTTTGAAATTATAAATGCAAAAATGTATGGTGATGACATTATTTTTAGGTTAAACTAGCAATATCCACAATATGTTTCACAACACGATCGATAAATCCTTTACTATGTAACCTTGCAAAAACTCTACAAAAATAACTCTTACGTGTATTTGTAAACAATCTCAACCAATTTGGCGAGTGAAAGGAAAAAAAATTGCATTTTACAATAATCAGATCAGACCTGGTTCATTTTTATTTTCTTTGTGTCAGGTTATGGCAATGAATCTTAGACAAAGGAAAATAAAAATTAAACAGGTTGCAAAAATTGATAAATAAATAAATAAATAAATAATACCGGTAATTCTAATTATAGATATATAATAAACTCCAGTTTAGAAGAAAACAATAAAACACCAATGTACCGGTAAGTTATAATTATAGCAAAGACAGCCTGTAGTCTCAAAGGCTGCATCTGTCTTAATATCGTAATAATTTTATTGTAAAATATATTTTTAGACCAAGCAAACAAAAATGTGTTAGTTTGATTCCTTACTGGCCCATTATTTTCTTTCCAACCCCTGAATTCATTTTCAGATTTTAAAGTGATGACAGGACTTACTCTATGCATACACAGTATTACCAATGTTGTGTCTTAGAACTTAGCCTCTCTTGACAAGATCTCTATGAGATTACCCTTTCGTGCAAAACAAACGTGAGGTGGGGGGATTGATAAATATGATGGGCATGATCGTCTGAAATTTTGAAAAGAAACCCGAAAAAGGGACCAGAAACCTGGGTTTTTTTTAACCACCCTAAGAGATATCAATAAATTCTTTCTGATAAGTTAGGTCAGCATATTTGTCTGGCATAATACCCTAAAAGGTATGATCAGAATTACTTAGGCTTGATTTCCGCCACTCTCTCGAGTCCAGTCTTTGTTCCTCCCCGAGAGAAGGGGATGAGCGCGGACTCATTTTCCCAAACAGCAGCTGGTAATCAAGCCTAAGAATAACCCTAGCTTGACAGTGGTCATTTCTGATTTAAGTAATGATCCGAATAAGAAAGAAAGTGCTGAACGGCAATGCATGATGGAATGTCAACTTTATTCCTTGTCTTACAACTAGTGATCTCATTGGCCTAGACTCAAAAACCGCTGAAAGGTAAGGTTTCAAGGTGCATTTTGTCTAATTTTTTTAAGGTTTCAAGTAATTCGAGACCCAATGGCACAACATGCAAGTTTTAAAAGATATTGTATTCGGGGAACTTCATCAAAGAAGCAATATTATTAGCTATTGTCTTCTGCTATTCTGATTGGTTAAGCACAAACATTTCCTAAAATTTATTTGACGCAAATGGATTTTCTTTATTTTTATAATGAAATATAATTATGAACCATCAGCTCTTCCCCTATTCTTGAAATCAAAGATATTTTATATGGGAAAGAGCCAATGCTGCAGAACAATGAAATTTACTATAGTTCTTATGTGGAGCATTACTTAAGACCCTTAGTGGTACCAAACCACAAATTTTAACCCCTAAAACATATGACGATCATCTTCGTCACTTTTATGTGAGATCCCCCACCCACCAAGCAAGCCATTATTGGTTATGGCTCCTGGTCTAGGAAATTTTTCGGGTCAGGATTGTACTTTAGTTTTCAGAACCGCAGATCTTACTATTTATCGGACCTAGCGTGCAAGTTAAGTATTTGTTATATTATTTAATAGTTGAATAATAATATATTTATTCTTAATGCAATGCATTGTGAAACAATGCTGTGTTTGGTAATAAAGTCATGCTGTGTGTATTTTAGTGTTTGACCTTTTGTAGACATCCTAATTGGACCCACTTATATAATTAATCGTATCAATAGAAAAATTCTTGATTGTGATTGGTCATCTGTGTGCCTATTTCTTTGTGCAGTCACATGGGTATCCAATAACAGCTAATTTTGATTTAATTTAAATTTTTAATCTAGTTTTTATTTTATTTTTGAAATTATGTACATAATTTTTCATCTTTTAGTAACGTAGAACTATAATTATTTTTACATGTAAAATATTGTTAATTTTAAGATAGAAGGCCACTGGTTTGTCAGCAAAAACTGTTGTGTTACCCTCTTTAAATAAAGTTGACTTACTTACTTCCTTCTTTCCTTCCTTCCTTCCTTCCATCCTTCCTTCCTTCCTTCCTTCCTTCCTTCTCCAATTACAACTCTTTGTTAATTGGACACCTATGTTGCACCCATCTAAATCAGGTGCACCTAAATGGATTGCTTTTTGCTGTCTTCCTGCAGCTTTCAAACTGAATATCCTTGACGTTTGGATTAAAAGAAGTCTACTTTGGCCTTTTTGATCTCGAATTTTGTTACAGAGCATGCAACTAATTAGTAACTGAACTTCATGTCCTACTATTCAGGGGTAATCATGCTATGCCAATTTCAAATTACCCGCAGGATTAGTAATAGTAATTGAACTTCGTGTCGTACAATTCAGGGAGTAATCGTATCAATAACAAAATTCTCGATTGTGATTGGTCATCCACGCGCCTATTTCTTACGTAATTGGCGCGCGGTCACGTGGGTGTCCAATTTCAGCTATCCAATTACAACTTTTTGTAATTGGATAGCTGTAATTGGACACCTACGTTGCGCGCGCGGTGCACTTAAATGGTTTTTTTCCTTGTTGTTTCTTCCTGCTTTCAAACTGATAGAAAATAACCTTGACGTTTTGAGTACAAAAAACTCCACATAGACTTTTTAATCTCGAATTTTGTTATTGATTCGATTAATTAGTAATTGAACTTCGTGTCGTACAATTCAGGGGTAATCGTGCTCGTAATTTCAAATCGTCCTCGCGCTACGCGCTCGGCCGATTTGAAATTACTCGCCCGATTACTCCCTGAATTGTACTCCACTCAGTCCAATTACTATAACTAATAATAAATGGACTGGATGGAGTACAATTCAGGGAGTAATTTAAAATCAGCCGAGAGTGTTACCCTTGAATTGTACGCCTTAATCGCATCCATGACAAAATTTGATAGTGGACTTTTTTGAACTTAAAAAAAGTCAGGGATATTTTCTATCAGTTTGAAACCAGTAGAGAAACGGCAAAAAAAAAAAGAACGCATTTAAGTGTACCTGATTGACGCGCGCGCAACGTAGGTGTCCAATGACAGCTGTAATTAGATACCCACGTGTAACGATAAATAGGTATTCTGCGCAGCGTTAATTGTAGTTACGTGAAAAAGTGTTAAGTTTAACGCTGTAAAAAGTGTTAAAAATGAAACTAGACGTTTCGTTAATGCTGCCTTCATCAGTAATAAAAAATGTGTTCGTTGCTAGCGTGTACGAAAATTCAAAAAATTCACATTCACGCGTGCCGAAGTAAAGCGCGCGCAAGGCTAGCATACGAGTTAATTATGAAAAGCCAAAGGCGTGGTTCAAACCACTAGGCTCCAAAGTCTTGTAATTGAAAATGAACCGCATTTCTTCGCGTCTTCTCCTGATCTGGTCACCTAGATTCGCTTTAATTACCGCTACCATCATGTCGCTGAGGTTGTGGTTTGGTCTCGTAAAATGTTCAGGCACTGGCACCGCAACTTTCTTTTTGATCACATCCAATCGGTGTTCACGGAAGCGGTCTCCAAGACGACGGTCCGTCTCTCCAATGTAGACAATTGCAGAGCATTTACGGCATTAAATGCAGTAGACCAATTGGCTTGTGATGCACGTACAGGGTGTTTCAAAAGTTCGTGGACACCTTTCTGTACAAATAAATGATAGTTTTAGAATTCCGACGTTAATGAAAGTTTTCCAATTTTATGTGCATTGTTTCCTCTGTGTACTGTTAAAATATCAAAATCCAGCGTGCCCCTCATTCTTCTGTATAACGTTTTTAAGCCGTTGTGGCATGGAACGAGCTAACTCGCCTAGGCTTGCTAGTGGTACGTTTCGCCAGGTTTATCGTATTAGTCCTCCAATCGTCTTAGGGATGGGATCTCTGTATGCAGCTTCGTCAATGATGCTCCACAGGTTCTCACTGGGGTTAAGATCAAGTGAATTTGATGACTAGTCATCTTTTTCAATAAAATTCGGGAGGTTTTTCTTGCACCACTGCTGGGTTGCTTTCGCTGTATGAGCTGGTGCGCCATCTTGTACGAAGGTCGCACTGCTTTAGGCCCAGTTCATACGTCGAACTTCACATGTGCCGAATCTAATGCAAATGAGCAAAATCTATTGTTCTTGCTCATTTGCATTAGATTCGGCACATGTGAAGTTCGACGTTTGAACCGGGACTTAGTTGTTCGTGAAAAGCTTTCGTTTTACCGGCTCTTCTTCTTCTGTTTGCTAATTGTTCTGGTGGAACTGCCTCTTTTATACTTTGCTTTTTCTATAATTTTCTTAGCGGTTCTGTCTAGGACTGTTGGTCGACCCCACCACTTCTTGGCTTGTCGGAAAAATCTTGAGAACTTGACCACTCCGCTACCCAGCTCTTGCTTTTTTGCAATATTTTAGCCGTTTCTCGCACAGATACTCCAGATGATCGTAAAATTGCTCTTAAATAGACTGCTTTTTGGGATTTTTTAGGGCTCATACTTGCAAATGATATCAAAACAATGAAAATCTAGTTGCTACTGAAAACAATGACAAAAATGGCGGGAAAGTACAGAAAAACACGACACAGATTTGCACCGTTTGGCGGGAAAATATATATTTCAACGATTTTTTTATTCGACTTATAGAATAGTTCTGAAAGTCAATAAATAGTAAGATTTGTTAATGTATGTAAGAAAATGGACAGAAAAATACAAAATCTGGATGATGTACAGACTTTTTAAAATGTCCACGAACTTTTGAAACACCCTGTATAATGTCCCGATATCTTGATGTGTCCATTTGTAGTTCTAATACTGTCACTGGAATTGATGAATGGACAGGTTCGGCAGTCACGTCGGTTGCATGGAAACGTACCCGCCTGACGTTAGAGATCTGATGGCAAACTGCTATGGGCCGTGTTTTCACGAGCGATTTTTCAAGTCGCTGAGCGAGTGACAGTCGGAAATCTCGTGAAAACAGTTGCTTGTCCAACTCGCTTAAAGTTAAGCGAGTCGGCGAACTACAATAGAATTCTCATTAAATTTAAGCCACCAAACCAGGTCGCTTAAGCTTGTCGGCAATTAAACAACAAAGAAGGGCATTGTATTGTCGTTCTTTTGTGTTCTAATATTCTATTGTTTTAACAAAAGAAAATATATCGCGCATGGTATAAGAAAAATGAATAAAGTTCTGTCCGTGAAAACGCATAAATTTTTTAAGCTGCTTAACGCGGTCAGTAAACAAATTACCTACAGGAATGTTAAGCGAGAAAAACCGCCTCGTGAAAACACAGCCATGGACTAGCAAATCTTTCAGATTCTTTACGCGCCGGAAAGCTTTTAGCGGCGGCTTGTTGAAAATAGCACTCGTGGTGTTGTCTCGTGTGCATTGGACAACCTCTTAGCACGTGCATCTCTTTCTATAATAGATAGTTCTAAAAAAATGCCATTTGTCTTTCTATGTTGACTGGTCCGGCCTCTGTGTAAAGGTGTTCCGCCCTGTTCCGTGTTCCGGTGTTCGGTGTTCCGTGTTCCGGTTCTCGTTTTAGTATCTGCCAAAGCCGCTGTCCATATCAAACGCTTTGCACGCTTGGCAGGCACACTTCAAACTTTGTGACTGGAGATGTGACTAAGGATATAAAATTCTTCGTTTGGAGATTCGGAAGATACGGTAGTGTTTAGGTAATTCGGTATGGCAAAAAATCCAGGTGAGTTGGTATTGTTCGTTTTTTATAATAGCAAATACAAATAAGGTGCTCAACTGCCAGTCACCACAATTGAACATTGATTGAATTGATTTCGGAAATCGGACGTACGTATACAATGACTACAAATCAAGCTTTAAAAATCGAACTTAATCCGTTGATTAACTTAATAGTTTGATTATATTCACTTGTATTTTGTAATAGAACAAAATTCAAATTTACTGAAGACAATTGGAACGATCAGTCTGTGTGGATTGAGTTCGATTGTGTTCGTTTGAATTAAGTTGAATCACAATTGCGAGAGCCAACACCGACAACAAAAAGAACGACAACAAGATCTTGCTAGTGTCAGGTTTCCACTACCTTAACGTGGTTCCCAACAGTTTCCAGCACTTTCCAAGACTTACATTTTGATGGGTCATTAAACCCACTCTTTATCAGTTGGTGCTACAATCATGATATCAAACGAATGCCCAATGATTGGTGAACACGTTGTTATCATTTTTGTGACACAATATGTTACTATGACAACAGTATAACGTGCTAAAAACACCCTTAATTTTAGCTTTAAGTGTTAATAACTCAAAAATGACTCGGTGAACCCCATTTTTTATTGTCTAATTTTGATCGGTAGGATAAGATGCAACTTTTGGCAAAGTTTAAAAAAATTCTGTAGGTGGGGTTCAGAGCCACCTTAAATTTTCGAAAATTTAAGGTGGCTCTGAACCCTACCTACAGAATTTTTTTAAACTTTGCCAAAAGTTGCATCTTATCCCACCGATCAAAATAAGACAATAAAAAATGGGGTTCACCGCGTCATTTTTGAGTTGTTAACACTTAAAGCTAAAATTAAGGTTACAGTGTACCTTCGGGGGTGTCTCCAGTATAACAGCTCTAGCGTCTTAAGATTACACTTAATATACCTAAACCCATATATCAAATTAAAGCTTATAGAGCTGGCTATCTAAATATGGAAACCATTTGATAATAAAATGAATTGTCGAATTTTTTACGACGTCTAGATTCGAACGTCCGAATCAGCTTTAAAACGCTATAACTCAAAGCGATTATTATATTTTGCTAATTTGATTTGTTCTCGGATTTCCGGACACGAAGCGCTAAAAAAACGTGTCGGCGATTTTCCATATTCAATTGCAGTGAAAAGTTACAGAATATTTTCGAAAAGCGGAGAAAAAAATTGGAATGATCGCACGGAAATGCCTGTTGACGAAAAAGTTTTCGGAATTAAGAAATTCGCCGACACGTTTTTGTTGATTATATGTTAGCCTAGCTTCTGTCCAAATTTAAAGAAAATCGAACAAATTTCCTTTGAGTTGTAGCTCTTTAAAGTGTCCCCAACAAGCGAAAAATTAACTTTGAGAAAACGGCGCTTAAAAAAACATATCGCTTAATAAACTAACTCCGCCCACAAAAGTTATACCGTCATTTCTCCGTCAATTTTCACTATTTTTCAATACTTTTTGTTTTGGATGAAAGTTCATTCTGTAAACATTATTTTAACGCCAAAAAAAAATTTTCAATAAATTTTCGATCTGAAGGTACACTGTAACCTTAAGGGTGTTTTTAGCACGTTATACTGTTGCTATAGTAACATATTGTGTCACAAAAATGATAACAATGTGTTCACCAATCATTGGGCATTCTTTTGATATCATGATTGTAGCATCAACTGATAAAGAGTGGTTATAATGACCCATCAAATTCTAAGTCTTAAAAAGTGCTGGAAACTGTTGGGAGCCACCTTAATATAATATATAATAAATAATGGCTAAACTGCAGAATACCCTGCCACTTATTTGCATCTTATTGAATAACAATAGTGCCTATTGTTTCATGCTCTATTTTCCTAGGTTAGAGTTAGGGCTAGGTCTAAGAGTTTGTTAGAAGTGGCGGGGTATTCTGCAAGTAATCCCCTCTCACACCTGGCCTGGCCAATTATTGAAAATGGTTGGCCACTTTCCCACCGAAATAGCAAAATTTTGCTTACCTTTTATCTTTTTATATTGCCAAATGCCATCAAATATACAACTTTGATAAAAAAGATTCTATATAGCAAAACAAAAGCAGTAGTTTAGAGATGAAGTGCAGGATTACAAGGATGAAATGATTTACAGTTCATCAAATTTGATTTCGTGGCAGGCGGTCAAGAAATCAAAATTGCAATTCTTAATTTAATAATAATAATTTATGCATTTGTATAGTGCAAATTCTATATACATATTCAAATGCGCTTCACAATCAATCAAACCCACCCCACCCATGAACAAGTAACACTGAGGGTGGTCACAGCCAGGGTTTGTTACGTCCTCAGTGGTTTTTTTACGTCCCCATGGGAGACGGGACCGCCATTTCTATGTGGTCATCCGAGCCACGTGAAGGTCTAACCATTTGCCGATGTCATAGCAAGGCAGCACCTTCATCCTTAGTTATTTTAAGACCCTGAGTGTTGGTCCGGCCGGGGTTCAAACCCGAGACCTCCCGCTCTGCAGACCGGTGCTCTATCAATCTTCACTCTTTTAGCCGTTATTTTGTATCTTTAGTTAGTATTTCTTTGTTTTCATCTCTTTTGGCGATTTGTTCTTCCTATTTCAAGATAATACAGTCGGACCTCTATTAAGCGGCCACCCTAACTTTGAAAACTGGCCGCTTAATAGAGGTTGGCCGTTTAATAGAGGTACAATGTAAATTGGATAGAAATGGCAGTCGACGGAATCTTATTGCCTCTATGTAGCGAAACGCTTGTTGAAAAGTGAACATATGTGAAGATAAATGAAAAACTCATTGAAACAAAAAATTAAGTGCCCTGTATTTGGTTCATTTCAAGTCCGTGCAAAGTTCTAGCTCTAACACAGAGAGCATGTAGTCGATACAGTAAGTACAGTATTTTTTGGTGTTGAGTAGGTACAGAAAAATATGCAAATCTATGTAACAAAACATCAAGTTTCTTAGGCCTTTTTTGCACCAACAGTCTAAAAATTTTAGCTCAAAATATTTCACGGACGATTTATTTAAAATAATCCGTCACTGTTGATTGCCGTTGTGGAGCTCGGAGTTGTAACGAGAAGATCGAGTCATTTGCCTTTCCGATAGATAGGGCAAGGTCCTGGTAACCGTGAAACTGGGCAAGTGGAGATTAAATTGCAGTTTTTATTGTTATCAGTTATCACCTTCATATTATCTGTCACCATTTCGCTTGAAAAGATGATTTGCTGGCCGCTTAATAGAGGTGAAAATACAATAAATACTAAACTTGCAACAGCAAAAAGGTGGCCGCGGCTGCTTAATAGAGGTGGCTGTTGAAAAGAGGTATTGAATGCAGCACTTTACTGACAAATAATTCGGGACTTTGGAAAGTGGCCGCTTAATGGAGGGTGGCCGCTTAATAGGTGGCCGCTCAATAGAGGTCCGACTGTATAACAAGCTTAAAGCAAGCTCCTGGCCATAATTATGAAAACACTATATATCAGCCAGTACAGCGTCTCTTTAAACACATCAGCAAGGAGTCTGTGCAGAGCTGGTATAAAATTTGAGATGCTGCAATTTTACGAGACCCATCATGTAACCCACCCCCATGCGAAATAAAAAACAAGGTTGATCAGCATTCAACACAACAAAACAATATCATCCTGATCAAAATTGTGTCATGTTACATTTTATGATTGATGGTTATTTTGATGCATGATCAGAGTTGTTTTACGTATACGTAGTACAGTAAAGTATCTCTTGTATATTATTGGGTCCAATCTGTCATAACTGCACAATAATAACATTGTACAGACTTATACAATAATTGTTTTACTCATATCAATAACAAAATTCTCAATTATTGTAATTGGTCATCCACATGCCTATTTCTGACGTAATTGACACATGGTCATGTGGGTGTCCAATATTTACAGCTATCCAATTACAACTTTTTGTTATTGGATAACTGTAATTGGACACCTGCATTGCACAGAATCGTCAGGTGCACTTATATGGGTTCTTTTTGCTTTTTTTCCTACATTTTCAAAATGATATAAAATTTCCTTAATATTTTGAGTACAAAAAAGCCCACATAGACTTTTTAATCTTGAATTTTGTTATTGATGCAATATCAGTAATATTAGTTGAACTTTGTGTTGTACAATTCAGGGTAATCATGCTCATAATTTCAAATCATCCTCATGCTACACACTTGGGCGATTTGAAATCACTCACCCAATTACTCCCTGAATGGTACTCCACTCAGCCCAATTACTATTACTAAATTTTAATAATGAGCATTATTATTATTGTTAAGACTGTTATTCTGTGAATGTTACAGGTTCACAATTGCCATATAAAAACAAATTAAATGTTACTTTGGCATCAGACATCGATGGTTGGAATAATACTGTTAATGAGCAGTTGGTGATTGAACTTGCCAAGGATCCAAGACTGAGAGTGAGTGGATTTGTGCCCCACAACACGCAGGAGCAGAGAGAGCATGCAAGGAGTTTAAACATCGAACTTGTTGATGCCGAGAATTTCTCTGGTTTCTCACGAACTGAACTCTTGGCTCATCCGCCCGATAGTCTTCAAATTGATATTCTTTTGATACACTCATATGGGCCTGACATGGGACGACAAGCGCAGGTTATAAAGAAACACAAGAAATGCAAGTGGGCTCAGGTTGTACATACAGTTAGTGAAGAACTTCATAACTTCTTAGATAATCCTGATTATTGTGAGCATAAACTTCAGATAGAGTTATGCGAAAAAGCAGATGTTATTGTTGCAATTGGCCCCAAGGTAGCTGAAGCATACAAATGTGCCTTACGCTGCTCCAGACAGAATAAAAATGTTTTTGAATTAACACCAGGAGTAATTGAACAACTGAATGATGTCCGTCAAGTATATGATGATAGTGTAGACAAATTTAATGTGCTTTTTAGTGGCTCATCAAAGTATTTCAAAGTCAAGGGAGGTGACATTGCTGCACAAGCAATCAAGTTACTGAACACACCATCCTACAACTTGATAGTTGTGTTAAGACCTTGTGAGAGCAAGAATGTTGCAGAGATAACACAGGCCTTACTCAGTGAGGGCATTGATCCTCGTCAACTCAGTGTGAGGATTTCTGAAAGCCATGAAGACTGGCATAGATGGCTGTGCGAGGTAGACCTGGTCATTAAACCATCAAGAACTGAGGGCTTTGGAATGAGTGGACTCCTTGCTATTTCAGCCAACCTTCCTATTCTTGTCAGTGCATACAGTGGACTTGGGGTCATTTTGAAGAAGATGTCCTCTGGAGTAAACCATGTTGTGGAGTCTGATGATCCACAAGTCTGGGCTGACAAGATAAAGGAGGTCAGAGAAAAGGACCCTCAAACCCGCCGCTTGGAAGCTGAGAAGCTAAGAAATGAATACATGAGCCAATTCAGGTGGAAAAAACAGTGTGATAAACTGGTGGAGACATTTGTTGAGATGGTCCAACAAGACAATGGTATGTCGTATTTGCTGTCTGTATAGATTGCTGTTAGTAGATTGTTGTGATCTAAGAAAGGATTGAACTTCACAGCCCCTTAAAAAAATAAATGCCCTCATCCTGTGCTATCTACACGTCAGTCATAATTATCAACTGCAGTGTTTCCTCTTCTCATTTTTATAATGAAATGAAAGCAATTCAGCAGTGGAAGCAAAGAGTAAGGTCAAGCCAACTGTTTTATCAGACAAGCCCCTATCATGTCCAATTTACATGATCTTTGTTGAGTGATCTGTATTATTAGCATCAGTGACTTGTCTTTCTATTATGCATAAGTCAATTCCAGCAGTGCCCATCCCCCACCCTAGGGCATTAGTCAGGCATACAATGCTCATGTTTCAATCCTGGGTATTGTGTATTAGCCTACCCCCCAGTGTACCACGGGATATTTTTAAAACAACCTCATTTTTGACCTCAAAGAATCCTGGCTCCATTTCTTTCTCCATTTTCTTTGATTAGTTGTTCTGTTTACGTACCCTATCAACTTAAACTGTCTTAAGTGTCTTTTCAGTTTGATGTCTGTATGTGTGTTTTTAATGTTTTTTCAATTAGTTGTATGTAATTTTTGTGGAGTAATAGACTTAATTTAAATGTTTTCTTTTTTTCTAGAAGGCACAATCAGCAGTGCACAAAACCTGGATCCCTGCAAGGATGATGATTGCATCCAAAGACAAGTTCAAAGGATAAGTTTATCAGACAAAGATTCTGCCATTGAGAAAGAAGATCAGTCAAGCCATGATGTGGTTGACGCTGGAGTAAACAGGCAAGTAAGGAGACTGTCAACTAAAGTCACAAGTATTCCTCTGATTGTGCGCCGCCAAGTCTGCGTAATGTTAAATGTCAAACGAGATTTGGGATTTGATGACTTCAGAATGCTTGCAGAGAAAGTTGGATTAGACAGGAATGAGACAGACATTATAGAGCAAAACTACAAAAATCAAACTGATGAAATTCTGAAAACATGGTCAACCAAAAGTGAAGCAACTGTTGGAAAACTGATTGAATTGTTAAAGGAGGATGGTTTTGAGAGAATGGATGTTGCAAAGATCCTTGAGGACTGGGTAAATGAAAATTAATGACAGCAAGCTGTGTGGACCTGGCTTTTTTTAATTTAATGAGGTTGTTCAGCAGAAAGTTGTATTATAGTGCTGGGTATTTTTACAAGTCATTATAAACTTTTTCATTTCAAGTGCAAATGGATTGTTTTCATCTGCATATTGCAGTTTGTTTTTTTTGGCTTAGGAGCAACACCAGAGATAAGAGGTTGTGAAAAAAGCCAACAAAAATGACTTGGCAAAATTTTGAAGCCTGGCGATCTTAAATAACCAAGTTATGGGGGGAAAATGTAGAAAATTAGAGAACTTTGCATGTGTCTGCCATTTTGGTGTCCCATTTTGGTGCACCATTTTGGAAGAATATTAATAATAAGAATATTTTGTAGAATATTAAGCTGTTTGGATTTTAGAATTTTGATGACGTCTGGCGAAAACAAAGAATATGATTTCACTCCTGCTTTCAGTGCATATTTGCACTCTAAAACACTACTTTTATAATAAAAGGTAATGTATTATTTGAAGGGCTTGGCACAAAAAGGGAGTATTGGCCAAAATATGGGAAAAAAGGCTACAGGCTTGCGCATAGTTTGCATGTGGTGCAGATTTTTTGTTTTGTCTTTTTTGTTCTGATTATACTTTTTGCCTGCATGAAGGATAAATTTCTTTGGTTATAGCCATGGCAAATGGGCAATACAAAAACCAATGATGAAATTTTTAGGGAAATAGCCATGTGGCAACAAAATAAACACGGATCAATCTTAAGTCCACAGGGAATGCAAACAATGGGCACGTTCATGACTTGTTTATTCTAGCCATTTGATACTTAGACTCCTACGCAGGGCTCGTCACGCAATGGTGGCGGAGGAGCATTGCATGATGAGCCCTAATAAAGGTTGCGTAGGAGACTATTTGCTACTGTGCTTTTCAACAACACACAAAACTCAGAAGTTCAAAACTCAACCGACAGTTTTGTTTTTCACTGCCTTAAACATCATGGCAAATGTCTCAGGAAACAACGATGCTTCATGCAAGATTGTCAAAAGGTCATGCTTGTGTGTTGTGATTGGTGGATTTTGATCCATTTTGTCAGTGTCTATTTTGTGGGGTCCAATGTTTGTCGCCATAATTTTGATTGATGTCAGCATGAAGTGTAAACCTTTGCTGGGCTTTGAACTTCAGGGCTCAAGTGTTATTGAAGGGCTCAGTAAGTCTCAGACCAGCTGGACTTTTCCATTTGTCAATACCATGCATTAGTTGCTGTAGTCAGCTTATGGATAACCATCCTTGTCTTTGGAGAATAGTCAGAATAACAGAATAACCAGTACTCGCATTACATAAAAATATTCAGTTTTAAATTTGTGATATGAGGTTGACAGCTGTCATAATGTTACAAAATGGGCGGTAGAGGCCATTTCGAGTTACCTTAAACCCCTGATTTTCAAAGCGAGGCCAAGTGCAGATTACCTTTTATAATTTATTTTCTTGTTCGTTTTTAAGTAGAAGTCATTCACATGAAAAGATTTTGGACCACTCCCGGACCCAGCTTTGATAATGAGGCCACATTGTATAGGGAACTCCGTCAAAGGCCTATTTTAGTACTTTAAAAAAGTGTAGTTAGATTAAAAATAGAATTATTAAAAAGAATTTAACGTATTCAGAGACCATCTGATATTCATTTACTGGTAGGTCACCTTTTTAACATCATGGGACATTATACCTCAAACAGATTATTTTTATATTCAGGTGATATGTAGATGTAACTCATGTGAAATTTTTTAATATGATAAAAGTTATTTTTTAAAGAGCACAAAAATGTGAACAAAGGCAATTAGACTTGCCCAGGGCTTGCCCACAAGTCAACTTATGAGAGCGACGAAGTCGCGAAAGCGAGCGACTTAAGGCCTATTATTATCAATATACGCGGCCAAATAAGAAACTGCCTTCGAGAAAGCAAGCGTGAGTGGCGGGCGATATTGAATTTGACGGGCTGCAAACGCATTTACGGCCCTGTTTCTGATTGGTTCACGGTTCATCATCCGATGAATATTAACCAATCAGGTTACGTTTATTGACGCGGGAAAACCATTCACCTGGAACAACTTGCGTAGTGAACGTTTGCCGTTTGGAGATTTTATAGTTTTAAAATGAAAGAACTCCCAAATTTTCAGCTTTTTTCTAGTCAAAACTCGGACTTAGACAACGAGCAGTTGGATGAAATTAAGCAAAAAGCTTAAGCGAAAAACACCAAGAGAGCAACTGAGTGGGGAGTAAAAAAGTTCGAGAAATGGTGTGAGAAAAGAAAAATTACAGTGGATCTCAAAACAGTAAGTCTTAAGTGTAACGGAAATTCTGCGAAAGTTCTTCGCTGAAGTGAAAACAGAGAAAGGCCAAGCATTAACTCCAAGTGCATTGACTGGAATTAGAGTGGCCATTCATCGCCATCTAACATCTTGCAAGACAGCGAATTCATGTCTGCCAACAAAATGTTTGAAGCGAAGGCCAAGCTATTTACGAAAGAAAACAATGCGAAACCAAAACACAAATCATCCATTGCCTTTGAACGGGAAGACTATTATTTTTTAAATATAAACTGTCTTTTTGCTAATCATTGTTACCAATGTTTTTAAAACTAGATTATATTTGACTTTTACTGTAAACAAAAAGGAATTTTATTTGGCTCTTGTTTAGCTGATCGTATTGTAGCAACAACTTTCCATACCATAGTTTCATGCTACATCTCTGTTAAACATTTTTTCTTATTAAATGAATTTGTACGATTTGGCCTTGTGTATTGATAATAATGATAATCACATGACTTTTGTCGGGCATATAGTTTATTTGTGTCCCTCGAAGCATCATTTGCACCCTCGCTCCGCTCGGGCGCAAATGATGCTACTCGGGCCACAAATAAACTATATGCCCTCCAAAAGTCATGTGATTGTCCTATTTACACGCTGCGATTTGTCGTGCCGATTTGTCGGCCCCGAGAAATCGTGAAGCAAATCGGCGCGTGTAAATGGCGACCCGATGCGCGCGCGATTTCAGTCCGACATGTCGGCCGATTCGGAAAAAATCTGTGATCGCTTCACAGATTTTCCCGCGTCGGGCCCGATTTTAAGAACGAAAACGCAATCTGGACAAGAAATCACGCAAAACAAATTATATCTGCAGTATTTAAACTAACAACAACCTAAATAACCTATTGGATACCATTTGTTTTTCAAGAAGTTCTTAGCAGAAAAGTTTTGAAATAAAAAAAAGTTCATGTACAATGCTTGCACTGTACAAAGAGCGCGCGCACGATTTGTCGTGGCCGACAAATCGGCCCGACAAATCGCAGCGTGTAAATAGGCCTTTAGTCGCCTGACCGGAAACTCAAAAGAACGAACTTTGAAACAATCTAAGGCACTAAATTGTAGTCACAAAGTAAGAACTGTTTTCCAGGCTGATAAGATACAAGAATCAAATAACAGCTGTCCATGCTGATAGTTGCAGACTCTGATTTTTCTCTACAGTACTTACAGACTTACTTTGGTTAACGCCCTCCTAATATTATTCGGTCATTGATAATGCTGTGGCTTATTGAAATGTACCGGTAACCTTTGCACATGTTTTTGTTCTTTTCGTGTGTACTAAAGTGTGCGTTAGGCATTGAGGTCATTTCACAAGTTCCATTTTAGGATCCCCTTACAAAGACACTGCACCTAGGATCACCTCTGTATGAGACTTCGCGAAGTCCCTCATTTCTCTCTGGGATACAGTGTAGTCGAGCGGGAGATCACGCGTGCGCACGTGAAAATCGTGGCCTTCCGCGTGCGCTCGCCTTCTAACGCAGGACTATCCCTGAGATAAATAAGGGACTACTCGTAGCCTATACAATACAATACCTAGAATACCTACAATACAGAGCCTAGCTCTGTCTCATCACTAAAGAGCTTTTCTAAACCATACCAGAGGATGCTCAGCTATCCAATTTTTAAAAAATTATAATTAGTAATCTTTAATCACCTTTCTTTGACACAGGATCTTATACAAAATATCTCTCCCACCATGATTACACTCCCTTCGTAGCCCAATATTTCAGAAATAAAAAACTTCAAACGGGCCTATTGTATTCCCGTCATAATAAAGAATGTTAACGATAAAACTTAGCAGTTGTTATTGCTTCTTTCTTACTACATGATAAGGCAGCGATCCATATCGATCCATATCATGACTATCATTTTCCTCGCTTCAAACAAGAGTACAAACCGCACGTCACTGTGGGAGGAATATCGGGGCACGCTCCCCGAAATTTAGCCTGCAGTGCAGGCAATGTTTGGTCGCCATTTTGGTTTTGCACAACGTCGGGAGCTGGGAAGAGTGAAAGGGGTGAGGAGGTGACGGAGGATAGAAAAGGGTCTTTCTGCATGTACCGATACCCATGGTCTTCTATTGTTTTTAGTTATTGTACTTTTGGTTTTGTTTTGCATTTGTATTATTGTCGTTCTTTGTTCCTTTTGTTTCGTGTAATATGTTCTCCGGTACATGCAGAAGGAACCGAGAGAAAGAAAAAACGTCTGCCCGCACTGGGCCTGTGAAATCAAGAAATGCCCCTTCTTACATAATTCATTTGATCACATGCATCGACATGCATCAGACTCCTTTGAAGTAAGTTAACCTTTGAAGTAAGTTCACAAAGTCTGCTGGATGCTTGTAACCTTCCGTCGAGTTGAGCGCCATCTCCTAACACTCACCTATGCAGGAGAAACTGTCAGACAGGAAACGGAGGTGACTTCCTTTGGTGAAGTTATAGATTGCAGGCTGACCATGGTTAAACTTATCAATAATAACATCAACAAGGCAAAGAAAGCTCTTGGTCTAATACGTTATGATCATGCTGGGCAGAGCATCAAGCTAAGAAATCGTATTAGCTTTGTAAGAGCCACAGTGCTAAGCAGATTTGAGTACGGCCTGCATATATGCTGTCCAATATCTGATACCCAACTTGAGAGAATGGACAAGATCCGTAGTCAGGCCTTGAGAATAGTGGCGCAACATCTAAGACATCAAGGGAAGCCATTCACTATTATCTCGGCTTCCTTAGTATGAAGGAAGTGTATAAGACGAAAACAGCCAAGGAGTTTGTACAGGCCCCAACAACCGAAAGTCGCCCTCTTAATTCATCATTGATGGAGAGCACGGATACATCGGTAGACTCGGTAAGGTTCAGTTAGACCGCCTTGGAGTTTATCTGCAAGGACTGAGTAAAGTTGAAGACATCACGCCCTTGGATAACTGTCATACATGACTTGTGGGTACCTTATAATGCTAAGCGACTTGAAATTGACATCATTGGTAGTAGGGAGTGGCATGAAGTGAATGCAGTTGTTAATCAAAGTGAAGTTGATGAGGCATACATCGAATCAACAGGTGCTAACATCATCATAGCAACAGACGAGTCGATCCGAGATAATTTAATTGCATGAGGTGGGGCAGCATGAAAAAATACTTTATTTAAGTGTCAAAGGTATTTAGCACGCGAGTACTAATTGAGGACACTTTCCAGATCTAATTGGAATTTGAAAGGGAAGTGTATAACGTGTATACAGTTGGTGTACTTGCAAACACGGAAGCACTAGCTCCTCAGTTCCGTTCAGATTCAGAGGCATTTGAAGATGCACTTATCTGGATGGCTGCTAAAGCTGGACAAAATGATCGCGACGGTGTGCTAACGAACTCTCAAAGCCTAGTGACGCGACTACAACTAGAAAGCGTCAAGGACACTTGGGTTGCCCCATTCGATAAGATTAAAGGTGCACCCAATATTGCATACATTCCTGGTCATGCAGGCTTTCAGCTATAACACAGGGAGCCCAAACGCTTTATCGGCTGTAACGTAATCATTTAATAAAATATTGTTATTTACCTGTTTTCCTGTTTCTTTTTGAGTCGTTTTGGAGGGATTTGAATCAGAGCGAAGACCGTTGACCTTGCACGTTTCAAATATTATCTTGTCTGCCGCTTCATAGTTAATAATAATGGGAGCTCGAGTTAATAATAATGGAAACGGCAGACAATATAATATTTGATACGTGCAAGGTCAACCGTCACAGGACACAAGACACAGGAAAACAGGTAAATAACAATATTTTATTAAATGATTATGTTACAGCCGATAAAGCGTTTGGGCTCCCTGTGGCTATAATGAGGTAGCTGATCACCTGGCTGGTGCTGCGGTGCCGATTGGAGTAATCAAGTTCTACCCACAAGACATCGTTAACAGGCTTAAGGAGAGCAGCAAATGTAACACTCACTCGGCAACAAGACCTGGTGGTCACTGCAAAGGCTCCATGACAGAGGCATCACGTTTGGTGCCGACGCTATCCAGTCGACGCGCAGTTTTGGTACTAAGCTAGCAACACAGGAGATGATGGGAGGTGTCACGCCTAACATATTGAGAGAGATCCTCAGGAGGGGATGGCCTGGGTGCTATATATATCCCATGATTTGCAACAACGACATGCATACCGCGCTTTATCCCCAGGGACGCATAGTCCGCGCGCCTTGGTTGGGTCACAGGCTTACCATCCGCTGTTTGTGTGGTGTGCTTTGCATCTGTAATGGCCGTATCGGTTTATAAAACCGATTTGATAAAAAAAGCAAGGCTGATAAACCGTACGGAAACGACTATATTTGTAAAAAATCCAATATTTCGAAAGGCACAGCCTTTCTTCTTCAGGGTCTTACAGATAAACCGAGCCTCTTAAAACTAATGAATATGAAATGAACACAAAATAAACACAGAAAAACAAAGTTAAACAACATGGCAATGATTTTGAGAGTTTTCATTTCATTTCGCGCCCACTGGGGGTACAGTGTAGGGCGAGAAAGCGTCTAACACTTCAGCACACCGGGCCGGTATATACTGCATGCTAGCATGTATATAGAGCACTTCTATGTTAATACCATATATGGTAATGCTATATCTTAATATGGCAGAAAGATCAACTCACCTACACTTCCATAGACTTGTATACACCCAACCTTCACTTGTATGCACTTTCCTTCACTTGTATGCACTTTCCTTCACTTGTATGCACGTTCCTTCACTTGTATGCACTTTCCTTCACTTGTATGCACTTTCCTTCACTTGTATGCACTTTCCTTCACTTGTATACACCCAACCTTCACTTGTATGCACTTTCCTTCACTTGTATGCACGTTCCTTCACTTGTATGCACTTTCCTTCACTTGTATGCACTTTCCTTCACTTGTATGCACGTTCCTTCACTTGTATGCACTTTCCTTCACTTGTATGCACTTTCCTTCACTTGTATACACCCAACCTTCACTTGTATGCACTTTCCTTCACTTGTATGCACGTTCCTTCACTTGTATGCACTTTCCTTCACTTGTATGCACTTTCCTTCACTTGTATGCACTTACCTTCACTAGTATTCACCCACCTTCACTTGTATGCACTTTTCTTCACTTGTATGCACTTTCCTTCACTTGTATGCACTTTCCTTCACCTGTAGGCACTTTCCTTCACTTGTACGCACTTTCCTTCACTTGTATGCACTTTCCTTCACTTGTACGCACTTTCCTTCACTTGTATGCACTCACATTCTCTTGTATTCCGCTCTTCACTTATATGACTTATATGCACTCACCTTAACTTGTATTCACTTACCTTCACTTGTACGCAGTTGATCTTTCTGCAATATTAAGATATACCATACTGCTTTCATAGAGTTTGAAATCAGTTCTCGCTCACTTGCATGACACATGACATTCATTCATGTAGCATGTGAAACTACTCAAATTTTTAAATCGAAAAGTCAACGCTAGCTCAAGCTTTATTCAACATAAGCTTCACGAGTGAACAAGTTGAAATTTCATTGTTCTGTACTCGACATTTCATTGACTAAAGTAAAAAATGTTGGAATCTATTGTTCTCGTTCTGTTTTGTGATTGGATAACTTTGTCTGGGTGACCGAAGGAAAAAAGATGGCGGCTGTTCATTTTACCACAATACCTTGCGGACCTACCACAGCACCTAAGGGACAAAGAAAGCCAAATTTTTACAATATTTGTTCCAGTACTAAGGACAATGTGTAGACTAGGTTTGAAGATTTTATGACTTTTCCTTTTTTTTTATGAACGTTGTTAAGGTTTTTGTGCGCTAAGAACTATGGGTAAATGTATGCAACCACACAAGCAGAGGATGGTGAACCTGTGGTCCAGTCAAATTGCTCCTCCTTGAAGTAAGTTGAAAAATTATGGCGGACACGAGCAGAAAACTGTTTGCGGTATTCGCATCTGGAATTTGTGAATATTTCGTTGTTACCGGCTGTACGGCTACTCGATCTGATAACGTTTTCAGACGCTACATTTATTTGGCGGTGGAAGAGGAGTTTACTTCCTGTCTTTTTTCGTGGAATCGTTATCCTGGCCTGTTGTCCATTGGGTCACGCAGTCTGAATACACAATGGCCTGTGACCTCTTCGTCGTCTCTTCTCTCGCTCTGGTTGCTGTTCGCGTTATCATAACATTGCAATTCTCGTTCATAAAACATCGGGGATCTTT
Source organism: Cladopsammia gracilis (assembly GCA_022457155.1). Lineage (NCBI taxonomy): Eukaryota > Metazoa > Cnidaria > Anthozoa > Scleractinia > Dendrophylliidae > Cladopsammia > Cladopsammia gracilis. The sequence continues at coordinate 208,555 of JAJGOT010000150.1, read as the reverse complement.
AAGGCCTCTTCTATCTAAGGTAAGCTCATTTTTGTGTACTGCGGCCCTCCGATCCGTTACTCGGTGAAAATATTAAGCTGAAGTTATATGAAGCTTGTAATTTATAAGCTTACAGTCAAACCGGATGTTCTTTTGATGGCAACTTTGCAAACCTCCGCGCAACATTGGTATTTTGATTGACAGTTTGCTTCGAGCAAGTTGGAAGTTGTGCGAGCAAGTTGCAACTTTCGCGAGCAAGTTCCTATTTCAATCTTGGTGTCAGTTGCCGGATTTCTGAATTGAAAGTACTTGGTTTGGTTACCTTGCAGTATTCTACAAACTCTATGATGTCAGGAGTAGAAACTGTTCGTTCCTCTCAGCCAGGTTTACCGGGAAAATACGTCTCGTGTTGTAAAAATCTGTTTACAATATTGGATACAGTTTGCCTTGATAATCCAACAATGCGTGCGATTTGTCCTTGTTTTACACCAGACGACCATTATTCTCTCTCTTTTCTCAACCGAGGTGGTATTATTGCGATGTACGTGAGCCATAACTGAAGAAGGACGTGTTTTCACAAAATTCGCAATTTGCAACTGACAACAAGTTTGAAATAGCAACTTGCTCGCGAAAGTTGCAACTTGCTCGCGTATTAAACTTCCAACTTGCTCGAAGCAAACTGTCAATCAAAATACCAATGTTGCGGCGGAAGTTTGCAAAGTTTCCATCAAAAGAACATCCGGTTTGACTGTAATTCTTTTGCATGGAAAAATGAAAGCCAAACGTTGCTATTGGTCTCAAAGTTAGCCTAATATTCATCACTGTTTGTTGAGGGAGGTGACTAGGTCTACGGATCTGCGGATTTTGTAAATACTTTAGCCCGGTTTTCGGATTTAGAGAAAGAGGCTAGATTTTAAACGGATATTTTCTAAAAGGATTCAGGTCAGAACATTCTTTAATTACAACTCAGAAGTTTTATTCATTCGGATTTAGGCAATCAACGGATTCCGCTATCAAAATGTATTAAAAAAACGGAGCGGCGGATTTGCACACCGCATTCACCCCCTCCTTTGTCAGCTTTGTTTTGTCAAACTTGCAGGAAGCTGTCAGTTTTGTGTCTATGTATAGACTCTTCAACCATTTTAGTAGTTTGTTTACCGCATTTGCTGCATCCATCGCTCATAACGTAGATATTCTAAGCTAGATAGATCAGGTGATGTAGTTTTACTGGCATGTTGCTTCTGGCTATGTAAGTCTAGGTGGATTATTGAGTTTTGTAAGCACGCGGGAATTTTTAAAAACACAAGAGAAGTGCAGAGAAGCACGAGCCAAAGGCGAGTGCTTCTCGCACTTCTCGAGTGTTCTTAAAAATTCCCAAGTGCTTATATAACTCCACAATGCACGAGGAACAAGTTTTTTAATTTCTTTTTATAAAATAAAAACGGTTATAATGAATCTTACGTCACATGTGTGCTTTATCCAGTTATAATGAACTTGGTTTGGCTGTGCCTAAAAATGGGACTGGGACAAGGGGACGGGGACATTGGGACGTGTGTACAGGGACTTGGGACTCCGGGACGTGAGACGAGGGACTCGGGGACGTAAAGTACGGGACTCGGGGACGTGAAGTATAGGATGCGGGGAGGCGAAATACGTGACGCGGGGACGTGAACAAGAATTGTTTCAGTTCCTGCAAAAGTCGGAAAATGTGTATTAAGTATCTTCTATTTTTGACCGCACCCCACCTTTCCCTGCTGTGGCCTCTAAAGTTCCAGCGAAAATACCTTTCAGGACTTTTAGCGATGAGTGGTAGTAGTATCCGCTCTCTCCCAGGTTTTAATTAGTGCTTTGTTTGTGTAAAAGTCTGAGAATGTGAGAATTCTGGAGGATTTGCCAGTAAACATAACCGCCCACGGTACTAAGAAAGCCAAATATAGATACAAACATCATTGCTAGAGTTACATGAGGAAAAGAAATTAAAATCCGCGTAAGCCACAATAAAGCTTCATTTCGGCAATTTAATTAAAATGAGCAGATTATACTCGAATGACATGTGTTTGCTCGAACTAAACAGAATGTCTGGGAAAAAATTATCTATTGTTCAGGGACATTATGTTGTATTACAGTAATCTCGAGAGCACACTGTACAGCAAACTGAAGAGTTACTATAAATTTCTATTCCCAATTGTTTCTTAGACAAAGCTCACCTGAATGCGAATGCCGGGGACCAGAACACTTTGTCTAAAATGTATAGACATTCTTCTCTCACATAATATATATCCACACTAATAACGGCCCTCGTCCACCTGTTTCAGGTTCTTCGATCGTATAAAATCTTACATTATATGTACTTGCAGCGGCCAAACGGTTTTGGAAACGAAAAACAAATACAATTTCTTTAACACAAATTTTTTTGAGGCCATGAAGGACGTTATTCAAATAATAATTTATTGTAGAATTCACCAGACTAGCGTGGAGATGGTTGCTCAAAGGTTAAAAGACCCGCTGTTCGCGTGTTTCGCATAATCCTCATGTTTAGTTAGGTATTAGTTTAGTCAAGGACCAATGAAACTACCTTTCTATAAGTATTCTTTATTGTGACCAATGGTAAGGTACAATACATGTATATCGTGCGGGAAATGAAATCGTCATGCAACATTGAGCGGCTTTCCTGCGATTGACCGTAACATGCCGTAACGACAGTAACTGAACACTTGTCTTGTTGACATAAAAACATCCCAGCCGCTTACCGAGCTTTACCAGGTTGATTTTTCCAATACACAAGTGCTTCCGATAATGGGAATAATTCTTTTTGTAGAAGTACAGTGGAATCCCGATTTTTCGAATACTCAATTTTTCGAAACTCCCGGTTATTCGAACCAAAACTTGTTTCCCTTGGATTTGATTTCAGTCAATAGCACCTTCAATTTTTCGAATCAATTTCCGTTTCCCTTGGAGGTTTGAAAAATCGGAATTACACTGTAAAATCAATAGCTTTTGCCATTTAGCCGTAAAGAAAACGCGCAAAGTTTTCGAAGACAGCCAGAAATTTAGGATCAAAATTAACCAATCAAAAAATGATACTTAACAGTTTCCCGTGAGGTCCGCATGCCCAATTCTTTGTTTAAGGAACGGTCTCTGATTGGCTGAAAGTCCTCGGGTGGCCCCGGTTGAGGTAGTTTCACTGTAATATGCATTGCAATATAATTGGCCAGCATACTTTTAAAGTTTTTGCATCCTCTAGCTGATAGTTTGCTATCTTCATGAAAATCAGTATCTTAAATGGGGTGTCATATGAAGATTTACAATGAGAAACATTGATTTAACTCAACATTTAACATTAAATTCAACATTCAACATTCAATGTTATTGTAGTTAGTAGTTATCGACTGGGAATTTCCTTTTTGTTTGCAGTAGATCATAGGACAAAACCATTTGCTGCATCTTTAAGTGCTCTATTTTCATACATTAAACAAGGATAAGAACTGAGTGGAGTACAATTCAGGGAGTAATCAGGCCAGTAATTTCCAATCGGCCGAGCACAAAGCCTAAGGACAATTTTAAATTACGAGCACGATTACCCCGAATTGTGTGACACTAAGTTCAATATTTAGCCCATTTCCGAGTTGCCTTTAGCCTCTTTTTCAAACCGAGGTCAAATGCAAAACCATTCATATGGATATAAGTTTTATTTGCATGTGAAACCAACCTCAAATTCATATGAATGGTTTTGCACTTAACCTCGCTTTGAAAAAGAGTCTAAAGGCAACTCGGAAATGGTCTATTACTAATTAATTGCATCAATAACAAAATTCATGAACTTTTTAGTACTCAAAACATCAAGTCAGTATTTTCTATCATTTTGAAAGCAGGAGGAAAACAGCAAAAAAAACCCATTAAGGTGCACCAGATTGACACACATTTATTGAGGTGTCCAATTTCAGCTATCCAATTGCAAAAAGTTGAATTTGATGGCTGTAAATGGACACCCATGTGACCGCACACCAATTAAGTAAGAAATAGGCGCATGGATGGCCCAATCACAATCAAGAATTTCGTTATTGATAGGATTAAACTGATAATGACAAATTGCCCAGTTATTTTGAACAAAAAGACTACTTACCAGTTGGTTTAACCTCTTTTATTGTTGATTTCTTATAGGAAATACATGTGGCAAGTTTTCAGAGAATTAAAAAGAAAGTTCAAGCATGTACACTGTATATTTGGCACAGGTTGTTCTCTTTATTTTTCTACACATTGTGCCTATTTTTGGTCAACACAATTCTCAGGCTGATGTCATCAATAACTGTGTCAATTCAACCAATTCAACTTCATGCAGCCACATCTATGAACAAGTTTACAAAAGTTTGGCAAAGGCTGACAACAACTTTAACATCTCGCATGCCCTGTATCCTGGAAGATCAAAGCCATCTTCAGTCCGTGTGTTTGTGAATGTGTATGGGCCCAACAAAACAAAAGATTCTACACCAGCTATGTACACATGGAGTATGTCTTGTCTTTATGCCGCCATCCCTGCTGTTGTCCTTGAAGTTCTGTCTCTTGGCTCCATCCTTGTGGCCCATCGGACTCAGGAGCTCAACATACATATTCCACCGTTTTGCTGCAATATATCAGAAAACAACAAAAGAAGAGAGAAGATCATTGATGGAATGCTAACTAGAGTGCTAGGAGAAGTAAGTGATAATAATAACCGTTTCAATTACAAAATTCTTGATTGTGATTGGTCGTCTACGCGCCTATTTCTCACCTAATTGGCACGCGGTCACATGGGTCAGTCTAATTACAGCTATCCAATTTCAACTTTTTGTAATTGGATAGCTGTAATTGGACACCTAAGTTGTGCACACGTCAATCAGTTGCACTTAAATGTGTTCTTTTTTGCTGTTTTCCTTCTACTTTCAAAAAAAAAAAATAGAAAGTATCCTGGACATTTATAGTACAAAAGAGTCCATGTGGACTTTTTAATCTTGAATTTTGTCATTGTCACGATCAATTAGTAATTGAGGTTCATGTCATACAATTCAGGGGTGATCATGCTGAAACAAAAAATCGATATACTTGCCCTAGAAAGGAAAGGATGTTGCAAACAACACTTCGGACAGATTGCTTGCAGTTTGCCTCCACAATGGTCAGAAAATGGCATAAATAGTATGAAATTGCTGTTTTTGCTCAAACTGCTATCCATGAAAATAATAATGCCCATAATGTAACCTGTGAACAGGCTCCTTTCAGCAGCAATGGGTTGAAAGGAGATCGCCAATTTCTTTTCACCCAACACCCCCTTAACAGAGCCTTGTTCCAAGGTTTCCATAATGGTATTCACTTGGCAGTGACTCTTAAAAGTACACAGTCAAACCTCTTCACTTGGTCCCAAAGAGTCCAAAATTCATATACATGAAAGTCTACCTCAGTAATACAGACATCTCCTTAATATGGGCAATTACATCAATCACTTGTGTGTCCATATTAGGGAGGTTTAACTGTAGTACCCAAATTCTAATAAATCGTCTTGGAGAGCTAAAGAAAATCCTATCCTGGTTACTGACTACCATAAACATTTTGGCAATGCATGATAGCTAAACAGTACTACTAAGTTAAGAGTGTATATGTTCTTTTTTTCTGCCCTACAGTTACAAGATCTTGCGGATAGCCCAGGGATTCAAAATCCAAAATTGAACACAGCCAAGTGTGTTATACAAGGACATGAACTTGACATATCTGCCACGGAACGTTCTCCTTACATCAGAACAATTTTGTGGTGCTCACTGTTCTTTGTTATTCTAAGTAGCCCTTTGTTAAGTCTTTATATTCTGCGCATGCAAAACATGGCCTGGCCAGACAAAAAAAGGATCAATAAAAGAAAAGATGATGCAAAAGGCAAACATAATGAAGATGATGATGAAAAAAAGAAGAAAAAGAAGGAGATGATGAAGAAGAAGAAAAACATGGCAAAGGCTATATGTCTTTTAAGTGTTTTCCTGTTCTTACTAGGTAGTGGAACATTAATTTATGTTCTTGTACGTTCAATTATCTTTTTAAAAAAAGAAGAAGCATCCTTTGACATCACTGCTATTCTTGGAGTGTTAGTTGCATACACTTATATTCTCCTTTTTATTATCATAAAATGCATCCATGAAAACGATGTGAAATGGTACTCTTATTTTTTCATAGTTTGTGCAAATGTTACTAGTTATCATTTTTGTTGGCTGATGATTGGCATAATGATAAACCCAACATGGGGTTTAACCGTTGCTCTTCTTGTCTGCTCTACTTTTGCAGCACTCACATTTGCCATTTACCTTTATTTTGATGCAACTGATAACAATACTGAGGATTACAATACTGAGGATGAAAATACCGAAGATACTGACGCAAATAAGATACATGCCTTTTTGTTTTGTTTCTGTGGTTTCCTGGCTGTCTTGTTACTTGTCATTATAATACTTTTTGCAGGACAGTCATACAATGGCAAAGAAACAGCTGATGAAGTATTGAAAACCACATTGTTGTCTTTTATTGGTGCCTTCATTTCCTGGATCACCTGGAAGAAGCATTCTTCTCCAGTGGGACAAACTCATTCTTCTTCCAATGCAATGACAGTCGATGGTCAAACTCCTCCCAAAAAAAATCAGAGGGGAAAAAAGAAATCCAAAAATGATGACACTTTATTATGATGGGATAATTAGCCAGTTTTACCATTTCCTGTTATACAAAACTTTTTTTTTAATGACATTGGTGCAAACTGCAAAAACAACCCTTTTCTAAAAGTAATCTAGCCGATTGACTGACTGACTGACTGGATGGCTGACTGGATGGCTAACTGACTGACTGACTGGCTGGATGATTGACTGACTGTCCAACCTAAAGACAAAGAGCATATTGTACATGTGGACAAGAGAGTAAAGAATCAAGCCTTTTCTCAAAGGTGTGAGAGTTTAAATGAAATAAATGCAGTTAAATTAGCTGATAGGCCTCCCTATTCCAATGTATGTTATTTTGATAGCTTGATCTGTCTTTCTTTCTTTTTATTGGACCCAAACCAATTTATTAGCACTGTAGTTAACACAGTAGATAGCATTAAAATAAATTATCTTGAATTACAATAATAGTTTTTAAAATTAATTCTCAGTTTTGTAACACAGAGTTTTTAGATTATATCGAAGTATTGTTATATAAGTATCCAGAAGTTTCTTTTTTTGGCAGCAATAACATCTTTAAAAAAAATTGTAATTAAACTTTTAACAGTAAATTACATGCCAGTTTACTCCACAAGCAATTGCCAAATATGTGTAATCTAACTAAAGTACATAGAGTGAGTATATACCATTATTATTCGACTGTGACGTCATTTCACCTTATAAGGAAAAGAGAACACGCAAAATATCCGAGCGTATTACACAGTAGATTGCCGTATTACACCTTAGCATCCCAGTTTCAAGACACAATCTATTATAAATACAAGAATTTCAGTCGAATAATAAATCCCTTATTCGATGGTTTCACTGATAATACGCGCGGACATTTTACTCAAAACCATCGAATAAGGTGTATTTATTCATTACGTACATTGTATGTATTCTAGTAGCCTTTATTGGGATATTGTGATGCTTGTTTTGGGCCAGGTCGCACTACAGTCAAAAACAAAAATTTGCCCCGTGCAAAAATTTCCATAAATTTGAAACCGCAAACGGAAGTTTCAAAAATTTGAGAACATTTTGGGGTCTCACTGTCCGTCCATGCTGTCAAAAACATAAGCGTAATGACATAAAAACAAAAACATTCCACAAAAAAGCGTGTCCCTCCGGAAACGGTTTCTTTTGTTTTCCTCGATTTTTTTGAAATCAGCCTGCCCCACCCATAAACTACGGTGTCTTTGAAGTTTAGCCGGAATTTCCAATTTTTTTTAAATTTGCGAAACACCGGTCGCATTAGGAAACTTGATGTGATGACAGATTTTTATCTTAAACAAAGACAAATTTGATCAAAATGTCCTTAGTGTGACCAGGCCCTTTGTCTGAGTTTTGTCCACTGTAATGGAATTATCAGCTCTAACAATTCCCCGAAAATGTAGTGAACATCAAAATGGAAAACATCGCTGTGTTTTTCTCTGCACATTTGTGTGTGTGTTTCGTGTTGATCCTAAGATATTACGCAGCTCTTTACAACCTCTAATTTCATTGGACCTGGATATCACGCAGCTCTATGAGGGTGGTAAAGGGGTTTTTCGTGAGCCGTGAAAGGCCTTTTTTTTTTACCCGTGAATTGTGAAATGGCTATTTTTTTTCTCGTGAAACGTGATTTGGTTACATACCCGTGAACCGTGAATCGACTTTTTTTCATGAGCACTGCAAAATGACTGTTGTTTTTTCACGTAAAATGCGACTGTAAACCGTGATTCATTCTTTCTCCCAAAAAATTATCCAGCGAGCGTTTATATACGCCGGTGGTAAATTGCGTGACGAATGCATGACCGTGACTGATCGTCATTCTGGAACCCAGGTCACTCTACAAGGTTAGGTAATTTAACACAACATCGGCAAAACAAAGAACTCAGCTTTCTTTTTACATCAGGAAGAATGAGGAGTGGACGGTCGGTGAAGACAGCAAACAAAGCTGTACTTTGGATGTAACTTAATTTGCAAAAAGTAAGGAATCTTTTTTTTCCCGTGAAATGGCCATTTTATTCTCCGTGAAACGTGAAATGACAATTTTATTTTTCGTGAAACGTGATCTAGACCCCCCCTTTACCACCCTCCTCTATTGTTTTTAGGGCTAGGGTTTATTTTTGTGTTGTTTGTTCTATTATTTTCTCATTCTCGTGAAATAGATTATAATAGACAGTGAATTGTCACCACGAAAGTGAAAAAGTACTTGACAGGGCTCAGACTGCATCTCCCGCGCATTTTGACAACAATTACACGTCATGTAATGATCACGATACGTCATGTGCGGTTACCAAGCTGAACGACTAAACGATCCGCCATATTGAAAAACATTTTAAACAACCTGAAGACTCACTAGTTGGGGATGCACAATATGCGAGCCAGCGAGCCAGCGAGTCATGCGAGCCATGGCTGCGAGCCAGCGAGGCATTCGTGCGAGGCACGCGAAATCCCAGTACTGTTGTTCCCCTTTTAGAAGCAAACATTAACAGGCACCATCCGACCATAAAATTTACGGCTGAAATATCAGAAGAGAAAACAAACTTCCTAGACACTACTATCTTTAAAGGCGAGAGATTCTACAAAGATTCAATCTTTGAACCGCACGCACTTTAAACCGACTGAGACATTTCGATACACGCATTTCAATACACGCATTTCTCTTCCTGTCACGCTCCAGGCGTGAAAAAAGGATTTATCAAAGGCGAAGCCCTAAAGACAACATTTGAAGAAAGCGTTAAAAATTTCAGATCACACTTGCGTGTCCGAGGCTATCCAGATAATCTGATAAACCTCGCAGAAGTCAAATAGTCGACACTTCAACAAAAAGTGCAAACACAGGGAGCCCATACAATCTGTTTGTGTAACACAATGACCATTTGTAATTTTATAGGAAATGTATATGGGATTTACCAAAATTTCATTTATAGCGACATATCGCCAAATGTATGTACTGATCAACGTACAGTCAACGGCGAACTCAGAATCCTTCAAAATCGCTCGAAATATCACTTTTACGGCAAAAGGACGACAACACACAACAAATAAGGTAATTTAACGCTTATTTAGCGTTGATCAGTACATACATTTGGCGATACGTCGCTATAATATGAAATTTTGGTAAATCCCATACATTTCCTATAAAATTACAAATGGTCATTGTGTTACACAAACAGATTGTATGGGCTCCCTGTGCTTTTAATATCACACAATTTTTCCAAAGCAAAAGTTTTTCTCCCTTTTCTGTGTACGTGTATTGTGTATTGCGTGCCGCGTTGCTTTTGTTTTGTTTTTCGCAACCTCCAAGGCGTTATTTAACGTGGCTCGCATGGATCGCAACCATGGCTCGCATGACTAGCTGGCTCGCAACCATGACTCGCTGGCTCGCAGCCATGGCTCGCATGACTCGCTGGCTCGCTGGCTCGCATATTGGTGATACTCAGACTAGTTGTGCCTTCCGGCAAGTGCCAACGAGGCAAAATCGTTTAATGTCTTTGGAATGTGTGAAAGTTTGATACACGGGTGAAATCTATACTTTAAATAAAAGTAGGAAAGGGAAGAGTGTAAAAACTGTGACAAGAGGCTTTGGACAAGAGGCCACAATTTGTATCATGTTTTTTAAATGTGGAATGTTGAGGGAGTATTACTCATGTTGGAAGTTGAATCTTGTGATATTGAAGTGTTTCCGTAGGTTAACTGGTTGTTCTAGTATTGTTTGAATAAGTGTGCACATGAATTTCTCTAGTTGAGAATTAACTGTAAAACAAGAAAACGAAGGTTTGAATATCTGCTTCCATAAAGGACTAGACGCTTTATGAGCGTAAACTGGGCTACCCGTATGTATTTATACAAATCCAAGCCTATTCAGTTTAGGCCCAGTTCAAACGTCGAACTTCACATGTGCCGAACCTAATGCAAATGAGCAAGAACAATAGATTTTGCTCATTTGCATTAGGTTCGGCACATGTGAAGTTCGACGTTTGAACTGGGCCTTATTAATATACTTACCGCTCTTGATTTAAAAAAAGGCCTATATCTGAATTTCCTGGTGGTTGTTATTAGTTTGAGTTATCTTGTATCTAGCTAAATTTATCTTTGTAACTGGTTTGTGTTTCCGACACCTGAAGCCGTGAATCTTTTGTTTATTTTCCCTGCTCCAGACCCGGGGTCAAAACAACTTTTGGAATAGACCCTTCCACGGTTTTTTCAACTTTTGATATTGGCCATGTAGCGGGAATCTAACGACACTGCTCGAAAGAGCACCTCAAAATTAGTAAAATAGCCAAGTTTGTGAGTTGTATCTTGTAAAATCGCAAAGTTATAGCTTCGCGAAGTCGGGAAATTTTACAGAAGTTTGTATGCTGGGGGGCACAAACTTGCCCCCCCCAGCATACAAACGTCTGTAAAATTTCCCGACTTCGCGAAGCTATAACTTTGCGATTTTACAAGATACGACTCACAAACTTGTTTATTTTACTAATTTTGAGGTGCTCTTTCCAGCAGTGTCGTTAGATTCTCGCTACATGGCCAATATCAAAAGTTGAAAAAACCGTGGAAAGGTCTATTGAAAGTTTTGACGGGTGTTAGTAATCGGCGTAATGGCGTAACGAGTAACGGCGTAACAGCGTAACGAGAATCGGCGTAACGGATTTTTTTTTTCTTTTTTTTTTCATTTTTACGACTGAGTTTATGAACGAGTATATCGGTTAGCGTGAAAGCGGCGCTCAGTTGGTTGATATGTCGTAAACTTTCAGAACTTTTTGCCGCTTGACAACTCGCTTTGAATCGTCATGGTGCTGTCGTCTCCCGAGTTCAAACCACAGAGGCCTCGATCATTTCCGCCAAGTCTAGCCTCTCAGCGGTGGCCCGCTTCTCATCGGTAGGCATATTTACCAGAATCAACACTCTGCTCTCTGTATTACGCTACGTTCAGAATGAGAGTGGTTTAGTCGCAATCTTCTTTTTCGTGGCCACTGGAAAAATTGGAACAGGCCTTCGGACTGGACTTCAGACACTACGGATCGAACCCAGATAAGACAACTGATACGCATATGATCCATTTGGCTCTCCAGGCCAGAGTTTATTCTTCAGTTCACAGGGTGTTTTCAAGGCGTGAAATCACCAAAAAATCAGTCGTCATTCGAATTTTCCTTTTTATTTTCCCAGCCAAACCAAGTGAGGCGTACACCTCAAGAGCACAATGAAATTATTATTTGCCTTGGGTATGACTCAAAGCCAGAGCACTTCAGGTTCCAGCTCACGGATCATTAGGCGCCGCCTGAATTTTATTAGGTTTTGTTCAGTTTTACCCAGTGCAGTTGCAAATGCAGGCAAATACTATATTCGCGCGATTAAGTCCCTAAGAATTGTACGCGTCAAATAAAACAACATTTATTGGCTTTAAGAAAAGCGATTTCAAACTTACAAATTAAACCATTTTTATCTTGCCTCTATAAGAAATTTAAACAAAACACGGCATGCCCGGCTTCATTCTAAGCTACCGAAATCCTACGGTCTTGCTGGTCTTCAACCTTCCCATAAATCGGTCGAAATTTTGTGCAACTGATATCTTTAGAAAGAAAAGTATCGCCGATCAAACAAAAACAAAGGTAATGACGCTTTTTCGCTCAACCGCCTAAAATTGCTTATTAAGTAGAACCCAATCGTACCACATCGCTTCTTGTGATACTTCCAGAAGTAATTGGTTGTGATACTTGTACTGTAACTGCTTCAAAGATATCTAACATCAAATGAACATTGTCTTTTTCAAACTTAAATCCTGTTAAGGTTAATTTCTAATGTAAACAAAAAATACATTATTTTTCTCCAGAAACTGACACTGCAATTGTCTGTGAAAAACTTTTCAGTCCATAATGTCTTTTCATACTTAAATCCTGTTAAGGTTAATTTCTAATATAAACAAAAAAAATATATTACTGTATTCAACAGAAACTGACACTGCAATTGTCTGTGAAAAACTGTCTTTTCATACTGAAATCCTGATAAGGTTAATTTCTAATATAAACAAAAAAATACATTATTTTTCACCAGAAACTGACACTGCAGTTATCTGCGAAAAACTGTTCAGTACATAAATCAGAAAGTAAACTGCAGACAAAAATGTCCTTTTAAAACACTTTTAAGTGTTTTAAAAGGAACCTGAAGTGCTCTGGCTTTGAGTCATACCCAAGGCAAATAATAATTTCATTGTGCTCTTGAGGTGTACGCCTCACTTGGTTTGGCTGGGAAAATAAAAAGGAAAATTCGAATGACGACTGATTTTTTGGTGATTTCACGCCTTGAAAACACCCTGTGAACTGAAGAATAAACTCTGGCCTGGAGAGCCAAATGGATCATATGCGTATCAGTTGTCTTATCTGGGTTCGATCCGTAGTGTCTGAAGTCCAGTCCGAAGGCCTGTTCCAATTTTTCCAGTGGCCACGAAAAAGAAGATTGCGACTAAACCACTCTCATTCTGAACGTAGCGTAATACAGAGAGCAGAGTGTTGATTCTGGTAAATATGCCTACCGATGAGAAGCGGGCCACCGCTGAGAGGCTAGACTTGGCGGAAATGATCGAGGCCTCTGTGGTTTGAACTCGGGAGACGACAGCACCATGACGATTCAAAGCGAGTTGTCAAGCGGCAAAAGGTTTACGACATATCAACCAACTGAGCGCCGCTTTCACGCTAACCGATATACTCGTTCATAAACTCAGTCGTAAAAATGAAAAAAAAAAAGAAGAAAAATCCGTTACGCCGATTCTCGTTACGCTGTTACGCCGTTACTCGTTACGCCATTACGCCGATTACTAACACCCAGTTTTGACATATTCCCGCCATTATCATAATAAAAAATTGAATATAACTTGTCAATTTAATCAAAGTTAACGACAGAATTGATAATTCTGGAGGAGAAAAACAAATTTAGCCGTTTCAATCAAATATACTTTTTCAGTTGTGGTAAGAAATTTTCGCAATTTGCATAATGTCAAAAGTAATTTGAAACCTTTCATTAACACAACGTGACCATTTCATAAAACATCTCGCAATCAGACACAACGAAAATATTCAAGTTTTATTCCTCTACATCTTTAACACAGAAAAGAAAATTAAATGAAAAAGTGATCGCTTTAAGGTTATTTTCGCCCGAGACACATTCACTAGCGCAAGCGAAACTTATGATGACTGGTTTCTCAGAAATAGTACAGCATTCGGTGGAAAATCTTCAATTCTTCTCGAGTCCTTTTCAGCAACGCGATTGTTTGACAGCGAGAAATGGACCACAAGACACGTGCAGTTTACATCTTATAATGGTGGTGAATTTTTCGCAGCTGAAGTTTTTGTTGGCTGTTCTATCCCTCTTCAACCTGGCGAAATAAAATTCATGAAAGGCAAACAATTGAGGATTGAATTTATAGTTTCGGTTTCTTTCCGCTTCAAAAGCGCAAGTGCTTTGCAAAACAGCACTGTATTTAACATTGAATGAACCCTGAAAAGCAATGTCTGCTAAGCCAAAGAACCCTGCATTTAGTTGTCGGCTTGTAACGGCGATTAACCAGATAATAAAACGTATTGAACGCAGCTAGTGATCAATGTCTACCCGCGCTTTATCCAAGTTGTCAGTGGTTTTAATTACGCAACGCTTGCGTTCTAGGTGATTCTTTGTGCTATAAGATGTGTTCTAGTAATCTGCTCAATTCTTTGATCTAAAATCTTTGTAAACGTGTCAATCGACGAAAGAACGCACTGGTTCGAAACTGACAAGCGAACACGCTGGTTCGAAACAAACACGCTGGTTTTCAATCGAGAATCGAACACGCTGGTTCTGTCCGAAATTTGTTTGTATAACCCTATTTCTTGATCAGCGGCTGCTTACAACTCAATTTACAGATACATAAGGGAGCATTCATTTTTTAGGAGGGGGAGGGGGCCGGAGGAATCACTGGGGGGTCATGCCAAAAAAACATTGCAAAAAAGTGGGGTCATTGAGATATTTTGCCATGATGAGATAGGGGTCATGCAAAAAAACACACAGGCAAACTATTTTATCACATTAACACGGCAAAAGTATATTTAGCTAGTTTTTGATAATTATAAGCTCTAGAAAACACTACTGAATGATCTTTTATTGTCAAATTTATAGAACTGAGCCATGATAAGCTTAAATAGTTAGACTCATCCTTTTCGAACAAATGAACTTCAACTTTATAACAAATAAATAGAACTGCACTTTGAAATACCTCACATCAAATTAGAACTGTGCCATGATTAGCTTAAATAGGCAGAACATCTTTTTTGAACAAATGAACTTTATCACAAATAAATAAAACTGCATTTTAAAATACCTCAAATCAAATTAATAGAACTGTGCCATGATTAGCTTAAATAGGCAGAACATTTTTTGAAACAAATGAACTTTATCACAAATAAATAAAACTGCATTTGAAATACACTCACTGTAAATTGAACAGTGTTGTATAAGTGCATTTCAAAGGAGGATGTTAGTAGAGTTCCAAGTTTTGTTTTCCTGCTGGTGTAAAATTATTACAATTTTTGTTTGCTGGTTGTTGTTTTTTGCCTTTCTGTATACCTATCTTCTAAAAGTTTCTTTTATAGTTTTACTGTGTGCCATCACTATCAGAAGAAATGACATTTGCTGGTAACTGGTCTAAGATATGTTGCTTCGCAGAATTTGAGAACTGTTTATCTTCTCTTAAAGCTTCCTTTGGTGCTTGAGCTTCTCTTTTTGACAAGCTCTGTACCTCCTCAATAGAAACATCATCTGCTTCTACTAGTTGACCTAGCAATAGCACTATTTATAATAGGGCAAGACCAAAAAATCGAAGAAGCTTCCAGTCAAAACGTCACATTGGAAAGGGATTATTTTGTTCAAAAAAGCCTCCAAAAACCGAAGAAAAATCACACCTGTGCACTCATCACCAAAGAAGTCATGTGAAAAATGAGAAATATTCAATGTTTGGCAGTCAAAATAAAGACTCGTGGAAGTACAACCTAATAATTAGCAAGGACGACAAGGCATACATCAAACCTGGCACAGATGTGGGCTTTGCTGGTGCTAGAAACCAAGTCATTTTCCAGCCTGTAGATGATGAACGAACTAGGAAACTACCTCAGCATGACTTTTCTAATCCTAAAGTGTACATCACGTCAGCTACACACCGTTTCATTGAGAAAGAGGGGAATATTGTAAGAGATAGTGAAGAGCTTTTAACGAAAAAAGATGAAACTGTAGTTGTGATAAGGCCCAAGTTTTATGTTGCAAGTGATGGAACAACATGGGCATCGGATTTCATGTGCCTGAGACATGAATACCCAGAATTGTATGAGGTCGATTCAGAAGTCTATATAAAATATGGCCCTCATTTCCATAGCCTATGTGGCAGAGTTAAGGACAGCATTACATATTTTGTGCAGACAACTACAGAAGGTGATGTCAAATGTGAAACAAATGAACGTCAATGCATTTTTAAACAATTTGAAAAGAAGCGAGTAAATGCTTTGACAAATTCTCTGAAAAAGGCAAAGGATGCCTGGGAAACCGAAAACAACAATAACACCAGCAGAGTGGAAAAAGAAAAAGCTGATCACATGATTTCCGCTGTAGCTGAATTGCAAGAGTCTCTTGATAGCACTGTGGGACATCTTGAAACAAAAGCTGGAGAAAGCTTATGGAACATCTATGACAGATTGATAAATATTAACTGCAAAGACATCCTGAAGATGATCTCAGACTTCAACTTGCCCCCTGTTAAACCATGCATTCTTGAGCGCACAGATGGAGGACCCGGGGTAGGAGTTAGTAATCTAGAAGTGGATTCAGAGATGCTGAAATAGCGATGATACGCAACTCGGACAGACGTGCCCGTGTACATCGAGCCACAGATGATTCTAGCCAGAATGAAGCTGAAAGAAGCAACGCATGCATAGGAGAGGCACTTGTTGATGGTGGCAGCTTGAGGTGGGAATATTATAACGAGTATCATGGCCTGAGTGATGATGAAGTCAAGACCATGTCAGCAGAAGACCTTCAAAAGGCAGATGATGATAGGATGATGATGAATGCATGGCGAGTGAGTGAGGAAGTTAGACTGAGAATCGATGGCGAGACAGCACCAAAGGGCTTCCTTACCGCCATCGTATCAGAGAAACCTGGGGAAGAGTTTTTCTATAACAAGGAATATTTGGCAAAGTTCAACAGCACAGCCGTCTCAAAACGAGATCAAGTACCTGGACAGGCCTATTTTGAAAAAGTCGAGACATTTT
Organism: Cladopsammia gracilis; assembly: GCA_022457155.1. Taxonomy (NCBI): domain Eukaryota; kingdom Metazoa; phylum Cnidaria; class Anthozoa; order Scleractinia; family Dendrophylliidae; genus Cladopsammia; species Cladopsammia gracilis. Next base: position 191,607 of record JAJGOT010000150.1, on the reverse strand, counting down.
TTGCGTCACACTATGAGAAGGGGGAATTGTACATGGAGTTCCTCAAGAACGACTGCTCCAGAATTACAAAAGAGACGTGTGATTGGTGTGAAGAGCATGAGTGGGTTTGCATTAAACCTAGCAAGAGAACACCTCGTCCCTATCCAGATGCCTCACAGCTACCTGATCATCATTATCTCCCGACTGAGAAGACAACAATGTATGACAATAATGAAGAATTCAGAGCACCTGATGACTACCAGCCTAGAGCCCAGTTAAAGAAGCTTTATGCAGAGGGCGAAATAGGCAGTAACGATAAAGACAAGATTGAAAATTTCTCAAAAAAGGACATAGTAAGTGAAAGTTTGGTCAATGAATATATTGGACATTTGAAAAACATCGAACTAAGAAAAGAAGTACGTTCTGAAGAGAAACGCCAAGCAAAGATAGTTCAAATGGCTAAATGTTATGAAGACTATTATTAGGAAGGCCTGTACCATTCTGGACAGCTAAAGTCACTTAAAGTAGCTGAGCTTGACAAGTACATTAAAGAGGGTCGTGAAAGGGTAAAATGGGAACTGGGATTAGCCTTATTTTGGACTGGGAAAATGGGATTTACTCACTGGGACTGGGATTTAGCCACTGGGAATGGGATGAACAATTATAAAATGGAAATGGGATTTCTTTTCTTCAGCGGTCTTTGCTCCAATGTTTTGAAATAGAAAAATAAAATTTCGTAGCAATAGACCTTGCACTCCTCAGTAGAGACAGTAGAGACCGTGAAATCAGTATTTTCGCCCTCGCGCCCGCGGTCTAGCTACCAGGCTTACACGGTTGCATAGTTAGAGGGTCGTGAAGGGGTAAAATGGGAACTGGGATTTGGGCCAAATTTAGGCTGGGAACTGGGATTTGGTACCCCCATTCACGACCCTCATTAAACATCATAGCCTTGTGGAGAAAAAGATGTATAAAGCTGAGAAATGCCTTTTTGTTGAGGCTCATATAGGTAAGCTTATATGCGAAAAGATAATTCACAATGCTGGTAATTGTGTTGTCCCGCCGGAAAATGAAGATGACTCAGAACAATTAGAAAATGACAGTAATTGTGATGACAGCGAAACAGACTTGAGTGAAGACGAAGTTCTTTATGCATTTGGGGATGATGAATCTGTAGACTCTGGAGATGAATGCGTTGATTCTGAAGGTGAATCTGAGTCAGACGAATCACATGTTTCTCCAACATTCAATCGTTTTGGCAGAAGAGTCGGCCATTGGAAGACACGCTTTGCAAGTTGAAAGAACAGAGAAAAAGGTATTTATCAAGTTTACAGACCAAACGCAGAATAAGCTTATTTTCATTTATTTTTTATTTCCTTATGTACGGGTGGGGTCAGCACAAATTACACAGCATCAGCAATGGGGGCCACTGAAATTTAATGATCAGCTGAAGGGGGGCTGAGTAATTTTTCACATACTACTTCTGTGATTCCTCCGGCCCCCTCCCCCTCCTAAAAAATGAATGCTCCCTAAGGCAACCAAAAGCCCTTTTTATCTCCTGTAAGTTAATGTTTAACTTACAGGAGTATTATGTCGTCTAACCTGCATTCTTTGTCGATCCATGGGTACATTCTTTGTTAGCTGCATTTTTGTTAGATACTATTAATAGACTTTATTGGACACGAGAGTCGAGTAGCATATTTTTTTTGGAAGGGGTTTGGCGAGCGCAGGCTTGTGGCGTGATGAAGCGATATATTCATAGCTTGATTTAGTTAACTGAGATTTTAGAGAACGTTAGAAGAGAGCAATTTATGTGGCGATATTTTAGTTTGTAGAGGTCTGAGAAGTATTGAGAAAGGGAAGGGTTTTAAAAGAGTTTGGGAAGGGTTTGAAAAGCTCAGAAAGCTTTAATGTTAAATGTGAGGAGCATGAAAATGTCTATGTTTTTTAAGTTAATTTAAAACCTGTGACTTTTTGCTTTGTAGTTTACGATATGTGCATTTTGAATTAACCTTTTAAGAGCCAGTAGTGATCAGTACCAAATTTCTCCTTGTAGTATCAATGTACTATTAAGTACAGAGGTGATAAGAATTATGATAATGATCACCCAAGATGAGTTCTCTTGATCCTTTAACAATTTCTCCTGATTTGTCTTATACGAAATGTATGGGGACCAGTGAGGAGAATTTGTGCTTTGAGTTGAATTACAGTGCGACCACACGAACCGAGGCCACCCAGACAAATTTTGAGACAAATTGAAATTAGCCAATCACAAGTCAAGATCTAGACAATGAAATAGCGCAAAATTATACTTGACCAAAGATGTGTTGCGAACCTTTGATGTCCATAAATTCTTCATTACCCAAATGATAACAACGAAGAATTGCACGTTTGTATAAATCAAGCTGGAAAATTTTATGACAACGTCTGGGTTGGCCGGAATCAAAGCCAGTAGTAGAGAAATTTTGAACAATCCAAAGTAAACGTGACAGCCGCTCATTTCATGCAAACCGGGCGCTGCGAGCGATTCGCAGTTTCGGTGATTACTAAACAGAGCTGCCAACAAAGATTGTTTTCATTTTTCGAAGACGTTTTTATGTACATTCAAGCGGTAATTTCTAACTTTCTCCCCGGTTCCATTTCAATTTGAGAGCGATTCTTCATACATTTGAAAGTTTTGATTTGTTATTTTTTTGCACTCTCCCCTGGCACCTTGTGTCTTGAGAAAATCACAATTTATAGTTTAGGATTTCAAAGCTTCAACCTGGCCTGTACATGTATAGTAGGGAACAGAGAGACGAAATTGGATTTTATATAAAGTAACGTGAACATTTGTATAACAAGTAAAATACCCGCTTTCAGTGTACGGTCGCTGGATATAAACAAAGTATGCACAACTAGATAAACGAGCGGATAGTTCGCAGTTGTTTCTCAGAAAATAGTGCTATTTTGTCGACGCGATTTTTGCCGTTGAGTTGAGAAATCGGGAGCAAATTAAACTGCAGTGAATTATTCGTTTGAAGAAAGGAGGAAAATAACTTTCTTCTTTTGAGAGTTCTATTTTTTGATCGCACGTGGGAATGTGTTATCCTCCTGTCACCTGTGCGACTGTGATGCATCTAATTTATTCGCCGCTAACTTGAATTTGCCCGCTTTCTCACGTATTTATACACGTCTCTTGTTAGAAAACAATTTGCTTCTTTCTTGATTTCTTTTGTTTCAACAATCAGAACTCGAAGAATTAATAAAAAGGCAATGATCATGTTTGCTTTCCAACACGCCTGAGAGACACACGGTTTTAAGCTCACGAGCTCATGATTTCTCGCTGAGAAGTGCCAATGTGATATAAATTCAAAACTTCCTCTCGTAGAATTTGTGAGTTTCGGCGCCGTTAACAAAATACCTTCCGGATTGATTTATCCAAACGCGGCAATTCATTTTTAGCCTTTGGTCATCGAAGATTCGCGACACAGCGCGCAGTTCAGAATTTAAATTTTGCGCTCGGCGGTACCAAACAACTGGTCAAGTATAATTATGCGCTATTTTATTGTCTAGATCTTGACTTGTGATTGGCTAATTTCAAAATTTTGTCTCAAAATTTGTCTGGGTGGCCTCGGTTCGTGTGGTCGCACTGTAAATATTGAAAGAAAGATACTCACAGACAGTCGAGTCCGCGCCAGAAATCACTGGCCTGAATGAACGAAAGTTCTGGCGCTCTCAGCTTAGACATTCTTGAGACATTCTTTTAACCTTAAACCGCTTATCTCAATGAAAGTCAATAAACACGTCGATTTTAATTAAATGCGCGAATTCCTATAAAGTCTATAACTAAAATAGATATTTTCAAACGAAAGGAAAATATGAAATGTAATTGTGAAATATAGGTTTGGGTTATTAAAATTCTGAGTTTTTAAGTTTAGGTATTAGTACAAAACGCGTTTTTAGAGAAAAATAAAAGAACATATGTTATATTCATGATAAGTATTTGTTATCAAAGATTAAATCTGAACACCAGACATTGTGTTTGTGTGGTTGTTTTGTGAAGTGAAAAATGTTTCTTCCCAAAATGATAAATGGGGACTCCCTCGATCCGAATATGCGAGTTTTAGTGAGTATAGAATCCTTTGCATTCCATATTTTTCGAGCCGGAAAGTTCGAATTTGGCGGCCGGATCGGAAAGTGTCGATCTCCATTTTGCGCGCAATCAAAACGGTCGTATTAGGAGTGTCATGGCGAACAAGAGGGATTCGAGGAGATGAAGCACTTTACAGTGGCATGTTACCGCTTTTTTTTCGAGCTACAAGCACTGGGATCAGAAAGTGAGAAAACCTATATGTGATTTGTTTAAGGGAAAGGATTAAGGAAAGAAGCGGACGCATTTTGCCTGTGTACACGATTTATGTTCGGTCAACTTTGACAACTTTCAACCCGCTTGTGAACTACTCTTATCAACGAATGATCCAGCAGCCTTTTCTCTAACATGTCATACGCAAACAAAATGTGAAGCTATCCAATTATTGCCAAGGATTTGGGAATAGGTTCCATTACCACAAAATGGACGATTGTTTCATGTAATTCTGTTAATTACTCGAGAACGCACCGCCGGAAGAGTAAGTGTGCAAACTATTGTACTCGAACAGGACCCACCATTTTACAAAAAAACTGGTGGTCTCTTTATGTACCCCCTCTCCCCGGCGCCTAAAAAGATGGTGTCTTGTTGGTATAGCCCCCATTCTATCAGGAGTAGAAACTGGGAGAAAGATAAAAATCTTCCTGTGCCATTTTACTAGCAATGCAAGCTTCATGCACACAGAATATTAAGCTCTCATCTCTAACTTTAAGGCCAAAAAATTATGTCCATTACAGTCATTAGATAGGTGGTATGCTGTGTAATCCCCCTACCCCTACACAGGGTGGGTCCTCGTCAAGTATACTTGTTATGACCACTTCCCTTACATGATTGGCGATCGGTGTTTTCAATATTTATAGGCCACTTTTGTAGCTGCATACTGGTTTGAGAGAGTAAATGACTATACAAAACAACAGTGTTATTACTGAATGTAAATATTTATTGTGAAATTCGGACGAAATGTTTCGTAATGAAAACAGCGATGAAACTGGCCCTTGCAGTGAAACAGATTCGGTGAGCGACGTAACCTCCTACGCAGACGTCCAGTTAGGGCTCGTCACGCAATCTTTCCTCCCCCACGAACGTGGGACGTCTAAGGACGTCTGCGTAGGAGGCTATGAGGGACGTGAACCGCTGTTAGTTGTTAGTATATATGTTAATGCCCTGTACTGTTCCTGACAGTATTTATAAATGTCTCGTTTATATTAAGAAATGCAAACCAAATAAATGTAAATAACCATCAGTCAATATACATGTATTGCTATCATTTTAATGTGAAACTTTGTGAGAAGTTGCATACTATGAGGATTCTAACTTGGTAAAGTGGTTGATTTTAATGTAGACAAATTGTGCTCATCTCATGTATGAGAGGAAATTTAGAAGCATATTTCCATATCTGTAGGAAATCAGGGTTTTTATGTAGCAGTAATTAAAGAGTATTTGGATGGACTGGTACATGTACTTGAATGAAACCAAATTTTATGAAATTCTTATGTAAAGGTCAAGGGCCCGGCGGTGGGATTTTCTGCAACCATTCTCTGCGTTTCGGAGGATTTTCTTGCGCGTTATCATGGATAACTCGACCGAAGGCGCAGTAACGAGTACACTTTATTTATATATATATATATATATATATATATATATATATATATATATATATATATATATATATATATATATATATATATATATATAGACGGTTTTGAAGGTGCTGCCTGAGCCAACGAAAGATGTAATACCAAAAGGATCACAATAATGGATTCACAGTCCGGATTCGGTGGATATGATAAAAACTAGTATATATAGTATATATATATAGTATATATATATATATATAGTATATATATATATATATATATATATATATATTATATATATATATATATATATATACTAGTATAAGAATCTATTTATGGGAAGAATATTGAGGCTGAACTTGGCGAATATACCCAAGGCTGAGATTTTGTTAAGTACATTTTTTGCGTGCTGATGGAAAATAAATACAATAAAATCACATAATATTTTAAATGAACTTTAATATACCATTGAAAAGTATGGAAAATTCTTTCCATTTCAAACAAAACTAGCTATAACAAAACGATAAAAACTAGTACTAGACATTCATATGATCGACATATCGGCAATTCGGATAAAAGGTACAAAAGATATCCATGACAGTTGGTCGTTTTTATAATATTCTATAGAAGTTTGTTGACGTCCATGAATGACAATTATATCGCGGTAGTACAATAACGTGTATGTCAGTGTGTATGTACATAAAGTGTAAAATAAATATAAAGGCATGGGTGTTATGGAGGCTTCATGAAATACTATACTCTGTAATCTAAGAATGTACACAAAAATATTTTCAGCCTAACGTCGGCAAACAAATAAAAATATCCAGCCTGAGCATTAAAAATATACATTCTTATAAAACAAAGAGCGTATAGGAAACACAAAGAGAGAGCGAGAAAATCATTTGGAATGCAGGAAACGATTTCAGTAAATCACACTTAAGCTGCTTTATGCAACCGGGCCCTGATATCTCAACCAGACTGAAGTACAATCAAACTTCTTTATTAGGGCACAAAAGGGACAGAACAGAGTGTCCATATCTTTATCATTTGTATGAACTGTTGTGTGTATATTTCTATGAACTGTTTCTGTTTTATTGAGGTCTCGAGGTGTCTGTGAGGGTGTCTGTTAACTCAATGACAGTATAGTGTACAGCCGCCCCTTCCTTTGAAGAAAAGCTAGCCATACACATGTTCAATGACAACTTCCCCCTTTATTTTGTGGCTTTAAACCTGAAATAAAAAACATATTTTTGGCAGGCTAAACCTTGTCTCAATTTATTTTACCTGTTTCACAAGCCACATGACCCGTCAGAATACCCACCTATATTGTATGTCTAAAGCAGAAGTAAGAAATGTCTTGAAAGAAGTTGTGTACTAGTACCAGCATGAAAACTTGTAAAAATAGCCCTTTATAAGGGGTGCTTACCAGTGTAGCAAAAAACCGGTTAGGGTGACCGTTACATAATGGTAATCGATTTTTCAAATATACCGACCAACCGATGAGATTATCCTGGTACCCAGGTCGTTCACTCGATTTATAGCACGAAATTCCACTGATTTCTGCTATTCCTCCGGTAAAACAAGTGCTGGGGATGGCGTTTCTGTGGTCCATAGTGTCGGAGATGAATAAGCAAGAACCACATTGTTGACGAGACGCCATATTGAAAAGACAACTAAAACCGCGCGAAGGTCCTTCAAGAGAGCCTGGAAACGGAAGTATCGTTCAAATGGTACGGATAACGAAACGAAAAAAATAGTGGAGGTAGTCCACAATTTCCGAACAGATTTTCCGAAAATTATCTGCTCCATTCGACTTTCAACCGAAATTTCCGGATTTTTTGGCTAAATGGAATGCGCCCAAGATATCCATACAAAGCAAATAAAGTAAGCAAGGCTGATATTGCGTAGAACACTTAACGCGGCAACGACATGCCCGGAACCCAAACTGAAAGTCGATGTAGTAGCAGCCTTGCTTACTCTTTTTGTGTTCACATTTTTGGCTAATTAGATCTTCTCTAGATCCTACGTACAGCAGCAGCATTTCGTGTGCGGTCCTTTGCTAATTATTCATACAAAGCAACCACGTCTGAGAACATAATTTTCTCACGCTTTCTTGCATCATTCTCACTATTCGGAAATTCAAGACATTTACGGTATTCTCACGAAACGGTCTAAAAGCGTTCATCATGTACGGTTTACCCCATTTCGATTGAAAATGACGTGATAACGGCTTTAAAATGACATCGTCCCTCGTGATACTCGAAATAACTCCTGGACACTCCTCGTCACTAACAGTAACAACAAATGAGGATTTAAACTCAAGAAACCGCGTACCCTTACCCTAAATGCCTAATTGTAACATCCAAAACAATATTCAGACATAATATGACAGCAATGCATGATGGGAAGAACTTACAGGAGATAGCCCATAGGGCACTTTGATTAAAAGGAAAAGTAAGATTACTCACTTCTAAAAGAGCCTCAAATCTCGCATTCTCGTCCCCAGAGCTCCACGGTTGTTTTTTAAATTACGTCTCGTGTAGCTCTGGTAACGGACTAGCCTGCGTAGCAAGCGTTATTTTTCCGCATTCTGGCCGCGCGAAAATTGGGGTGAGAGCAAAAAATCGGACGACGGGGGTGGGAGTGGGGAGATGAGGGAACGCTTGCCTGCAAACCCCACGATCAGGCGGTGTTGGACACGCTTCGCGCTGCATGCTGGGAGAAATTTAATCTTCACGTTATTTGCATCTTGACGCCAACCAGTCAACATCTCTGGTCTCCGTGATTCAAAGACGATTAGAGGTAGATTTCTTCGCTTTCTTGGAGAAATTACTGCGCTTCTTCGTTTTATATCTTTCTCTAACCTACTGGCTATTGTAAATGTGCATTATGGATGCTTAGAACAGCTATAAAGGACCGAATTTAGTGATGAAAGTCCCGATCGCAACGTGCGATCGCCGGCGCTCTCGCACTCTAAAAAGAAAGATCGCTTGATCTGCCTGATCGCAGGTTAATCGTAACGAGAAAGGCGACATTACCGTCCGTCAGTCGATGCTTTTGCTACTATCTTTTGCCGAAGTTTACAACCGTCACGTATTTCTCGTCTTTGTTTAGTGAACAAGGAATTTAAAAACTGGCGTGAATCTGAAGAATCGTTTGCTCTTGTTTACACGGATGTTTCAGAAGCGCCAAGGCAAGAAAAATGAACTGCTGGTTTTGCAGAAGGCCTTATATTGCATTTTATTCTTTAGGGCAGAGTATAATGAATACCTTGCGAGCCGTTTATACATACGAATTACAGCAGCATACTGCCACTGGTAATTTCTAAAAAAATTTGGAAATAAAATGCTCTACTAATGCACCACTGAAAGTCCATCTTGCAAAACTATTGTGTGGTTGGCATTTTTGAAAAGCTGGAAAGCCTTTACTTTAATATTTAGGGAACTGTATGTTGCTGCTACAACAAATTTAATTGTTTGTGCCAGCATTAATGTATACTATTTTTCTATAAAATAATGTGCAAATGTATTTTTTGGCCAATCAATTGTAAATTTCATAAATTAACTTTTATTTCTTTATTATGAAACTGACCAGCCTCCTGCATAGGTGCATCTTGGGATAGACAGGAGAAAGACCAAAACAATCAAGACTTTTACTTGGTTGCACCTTTCATTTGCAACCCAAAATGAGCAAATAGAACATGACATCACATATTACCCGGTATCTTCCATTGTGGCAGACACCAATAATGATTCAATACCAGCATTCACCCTCTTCTTTCCTGGCAAAGATCTACATGCATGTACAGTGAAAATGGAACTGAAAGAACTTGCCAACTAAATAATTCAACTACAAAAAATGTCAATTAAAATTTTCAAGGAAGCTGAAATGAAAGTTTCCTGGATTCCATGGCTGTATGTTTAAAACTGTTATTAAAACTAGTATGCCAGTGCTTCCTTTAAATCGACAGTGGTTGAATTAGTGGTTAATTAGAAGATAAACTAGAAAGAATTACGAGATAAACTAGAAAGGAATAACCTCTTATCTCCTTTTCACTTTTTTAATGGAATTGTAAATAAACATTATTATTATTATTATTATTATTATTATTATTATTATTATTATTATTAATAATATTTTATACAATAAAACTCTTGTATGATGGTGTTATAAGGAATGGCAAAACAATCCAAATTCCCCACATCTGTTGCCAGTTCCTCCTGCAAACCCCTCGGGCCTCACATTGATTTAGTGGTATGACATGTACAAAGCAAGTGACTCAGATACCATCATTCTTTTATTATTCAAGTCCTCCTATGTGTCAGTACGACACCGAAGCGTCGCACTTATAATATTTTTATGTTCAGTATGTTACTTAAATTCAACACTTTTTAAAAGTGCTACTTTCCAGTCTTATATTGCAAGTAATCTCCTATTTCATATTTGTGGATAGTCAAGTGAGGTAAACATGCGAGTGTCTATGCAAGAAAATTGGCTCAGGTAGCCAATGTTCTTGCACACTGGCTTGCATATTTCCCTTGCTTGACTATCCCACCAAATAATCCCTGAGAGAAATAAGAGACTCCCTTCTTTGTAGTCTATATGATTGAGTCTCTCCAGTATACACTGCTTATAGTAGTTGTTACATTTCTTGAAATTGAAAATTCTCTTCGGTTGCATCGCATTAGAAGAGAATTGATTTCTGTTCGCTATTGTTAGAGCTGTTAATTACGATTTTTGTTATCTGTTGAATGTAGGCATGTTTTATGCCGATGTAAGTTATTTGCATGCACGTGCATTTGCTATGCCCGTGGAAGTATGTGTATAAATAGTTGGTTCTTTAGTATGCGAGTCAGTTCTCGGTCGTTACACTGACGGTTTACCCTAGTCAAATTTTACTATTATTCCTCCCATTGACCGCGCAAAGATCAACCGTCGAATTTCAGGGTATTGAACATGAATCATCTAGCCTTTCCTTAGCTGGTTCTTCCGTTCCATCTGTGGTGTCCGACTCCGTGATCAAGGCAATCGTTGACAAGTCGTTGTTGCCAGTTCGTCGTCCTTGGCAGCAGATAGGTCAATGGTTGTATTATTCCACTGTTCGAATGATTTTTCAAGTACCTTCGCATAAATTGACACTCTCAAATGGGCTGTTCGCAATGTACTGGGGTCTGAATGGGTTCCTGTAAGAATATTGCCCACTTTATAGATTGTTTGCCAGGCAAATGTCTTTTATTATTGCTTGTAGAAGATCGTGGCGCGTTCATATTTTTGTCGCCGAACAGGTGTCTCAAGAATTAAAGTTTTGGTCACAGCACATTGATGCTTTAAACGGATATGCCATTAAGAGAACGTTTTCTGCTATAGCAGTTGTTTATAGCGATGCCAGTGATACTGGCTTTGGTGGTTATTCCGCCCTTGTCGGGGGTCCCATGTACAGGGTATTTCAATTAGCATTTTTGAAGTTCGTATGTCTTTTGACATTACCATAGAGATGGAGTGGCGACCTAGATGCCAGAAGCAGATTGAAAAGTTAAGTTGTTTTTTCGACAGTCAGAATACTTGTAGAATTGTTTCAGGGGGGAGCCCCAAACCTGATTTGCAGGGTATTGCAGTTAGCATTTTTGACGTTGGTATGTCTTTTGACATTACCATAGAGATGGAGTGGCAACCTAGATGCCAGAACGAGAAAGCAGATTAAAAGTTAAGTTGTTTTTTCGACAGTCAGAATACTTGTAGAATTGTTTCAGTGGAGAGCCCCAAACCTGATTTGCAAGGTATTGCAGTTAGCATTTTTGACGTTGGTATGTCTTTTGACATTTCCATAGAAATGGAGTGGCTACCTAGATGCCAGAACGCAAAGCTTTGTGAATCCTGCAAATAGCGCAGTGAAGCGCTTGAGAAAGAATGTTTGATTCTACCACAGATTTGTCCAGTTTTTGATCCGGGTACTGGGGAGGTCAGTCATTTCAGTGTAATGAACGTAAGACTGTATTTTCAGTGAACCCGAGTTTCAGGGTTGTGGCTTTGCGAATAGATTGCAAGTGCTTGTGAAAACGCATGTAACAGAAGTTCATTCGATCAAGGTTGTTTAATTTGCATTATATCTCCGTAAATTATACAGGCTTGTTGCGTGATATAACGCCTTTGTAATTTAACCTGAATTTTCAGGTTTGGCTTGTAAGCATTTTGTGATTGATGAATTAAAACGGAAGTAGACTCACTGACAACAGATCTTTGTTTTGCTGCGTTTATTGTTTTAGTATTTAATTGTACGTTTTAGTATTTCTTAGTCGCGTTTATGCGCGCATTGTTTGTAATACTTTTGTTTCTTCCTAGCTTTACCAAAGACTGGTCATGTGATGTTAATTGGCTTTGTGCGTACTGTTAAGCATTTGGTTGCTAGTTAAGGCACTGGAGCGTTGGTTATTCCAGTATGGCCTTCTTATTATTTATTTTTGCATTTTGTGAATCCTACGAATAGCGCAGTGAAGCGCTTGTGAAAGAATGTTTGATCATACCACAGATTTGTCCAGTTTTTGATCCGAGTGCTGGGGAAGTCAGTCATTTCCGTGTAATGAACGTAAGACTGTATTTTCAGTGAACCCGAGTTTCAGGGTTGTGGCTTTGCGAATAGATTGCAAGTTCTTGTGAATAGGCATGTAACAGAAGTTTATTTCAGGTCGTTTAATCTGCATTATATCTCGATCCGTGAATGATACAGGCTTGTTGCGTGATCTAACGCCTTTGCAATTTTAAAACCTGAATTTTCAGGTTTGGCTTGTAAGCATTTTGTGATTGATGAATTTAAACGGGAGTAGACTGATAACAGATCTTTGTTTTGCTGCGTTTATTGTTTTAGTATTTAATTGTAGGTTATAGTATTTCTCAGTCACGTTTATGCACGCATTGTTTGTGATACTTTTGTTTCTTCCTAGCCTTACCCAAGACTGGTCACGTGGCGTTAATTGGCTTTGTCCGCCAGTTTCGCTTATTGTGCGTATTGTTAAGCATTTGCTTGCTAGTAAAGGCACTGGAGCATTGGTTATTCCAGAATGGCCTTCCTGTTATTTTTGCCTTTTGTGAATCCTACAAATAGCGCAGTGAAGTGCTTTGTGAAAGAATGTTTGATCCTACCACGGACTTGTCCAGTTTTTTATCCGGGTACTTGGGACTAAAGTCATTTCAGTGTTATGAACACAAGACTGTGTTTTCAGCGAACATCAACAACAACAACTTTATTTCAATTAACAACTTTATTTCAATTAATATTACAATAACAATTACAATTACAGTTAATAAATTATTATTATAATAAAATAAACCCTAATTTCAGGGTCGCTGCCAATATATTGCTCAAGCGCTCGCGAATAGGCGTGTAACAGAAGTTTATTCGAGGTTGTATAATTTGCATTATATCTCCGTAAATAATACAGACTTGTTGTGTGATCTAACGCCTTTGCAATTTAACCTGAGTTGTCAGGTTTGGCTTGTAAGCATTTGTGGTTGATGAATTAAAACAGGAGTAACTTTAAAAGAGACTTTTGTTTTAATTTGCTGCGTTTATTGTTTTTAGTATTTAATTGTACGTTATAGTATTTCTTAGTCGCGTTTATGCAGGCATTGTTGTAATACATTTGTTTCTTCCTAGATGTCCTGAGTTCTGTATTGTGGCAAAACAGCTGTCTCCAGTCCGTTCTTGTTTGAGCTAGCCAAAGACTTGCCAAATGTTGTTTGCTTGCCAAAGTTCACAGCACCTTGGACAAGTATCGCTTGGCGGGGCTGTATTGCAAGCGTTGGGCTGTTTGTTTTTCTTGCGCCTTGCCGTCTTCCCTGCAAAGCCTTTAATCCTTGTCGCCCTTTATCTGAGGGACCTGCGGATTCAGCCAACTCGATCGCTTCCATTTCTTCAGCGGTGTACAGTATCCTCTGGGCCCATAAAGTTGCAGGTGAACCATCTCCTACGACAGGCGAAGCGATAGCGGCGATGGCAAGTGGCCTTTGATGCCGATGCTATTGATAAGCATGCCGGTTGGCGATCTAAGAGTAGTTCCAAGTTTAGATATATTTCTGGCGCTATTGGCCTATATAGTGTGTACAGGTGACCGCTGCACCTAGCTTTGTTTACTTCTCAGTAACGGCCAACTACGGCACAATACTCCAGAATTTGTTGTCTGCGTCATGATTTGTTAAGGGTAGTATGTAATTATGGGCACGTTGTTAAGAACAGAATTGAAAATTCTCTTCGGTTGCATCGCATTAGAAGAGAATTGATTTCTGTTCGCTATTGTTAGAGCTGTTAATTACGATTTTTGTTATCTGTTGAATGTAGGCATGTTTTATGCCGATGTAAGTTATTTGCATGCACGTGCATTTGCTATGCCCGTGGAAGTATGTGTATAAATAGTTGGTTCTATAGTATGCGAGTCAGTTCTCGGTCGTTACACTGACGGTTTACCCTAGTCAAATTTTTCTTGTTTGTTTTGATTAGTCTTTTCCACCGCTGAACTTTATTTGAACATTATCCACCAGTTTTTTCCTGCGATAATTAAATTTAAATTATCAGTGGCCCCGTAGGAAGGGTCGCCGGAGTTTTGAGCTTGGTTCCTACCCAGGTTTCCTACAATTTTTTCCCGTTGAGTTTCGGGTTTTTTAAGTAGGTTTTTCCTGGCCTCCGAGTATCTTTTGTGATGCGCTCTCAATTCTCCAGTTATTTTGTTTCCTTTATTTATTTTCTGTAAGATATTTAGCTGTGAGTTGTCATTTTGACGGCATACGTGTGAAATAAAGTGTAACGGCCAACTACGGCACAATACTCCAGAATTTGTTGTCTGCGTCATGATTTGTTAAGGGTAGTATGTAATTATGGGCACGTTGTTAAGAACAGAATATATATTCCTGAAAACAATTTGGGCCCAATAATTCAAATTTTTCAAAGTTTCAATTATTATTGATGTAAAGCAGGTTTTCATAAACCAAAAAAACTTTAGCTTCTTGAATTTTATCAGTGTTGTGAACATAAGAAATATTTTTTACATAAAACAAAATTTGGCACAGAATATTTTCAGGACCTTCATGAGAAATGAATTACAAGTTCTTTTCCAAACTGCAAATTTGAAATAGACCTCATGATAAAGGAGTCAGGGAATACTTGAAGGGCTCAGTGCAAAAAAGGGCCTACTGTATGTGCTAATGTTTGAAAGAAAATCCAACGAAACATTTTATTTTGAGGCCCTGGACATGAATTTACAGTTTTAAAAGCACTTGAAATGGCAAAAATGCTTGAACGCTATGTTAGAATCAAGCTCCTTCCTAACATACCGGGATGCTACCGGGATGTAATCTAACCATAAAAATGTCAACAGGCATCCCCAGACCATTACCAAAACTCCCTCAGCAAATTACTAAAATACTGAACAAAATCATGCAACATCTCCAGATCATGACTCCTGTAAGAGATTCAGAGAGATCACAACTTAAAAATTTATTATATATTTTTTTCCCTGGATAAAGCTATGCAGGAAAAGAAAGCAGGAACATTCCATGGAAGCTGACTCAGTAATCAAAACAATATATTTGTACATGGGGTGAAGAGCCTTCGGGCCGTTTAGAACCTGAAATACCTAGAAGAAAAAATATATGTATTTTAGATAAAAGGAATCAGTAAAAAATAGTATTCTGAGTTCCAAAAAGTTTGTTCTTATCCCGATAAAGCAAGTTTGCGTGCATCAATCACGCCATCACCTCCGGTGAAATCTTACAAGATAATACGTGACAAACGCGAAAAAAGCTACAACTTCAAGTCGATTTTTCACCACTAAAACGGCGGGGCCCCAGTGGGCCCCCCGACCTTTTCTCAAAGTTTAACTATTAAACTTTAATTCTGTGCAAAAATAAATCCAAATACTGACCGAACGATGCAAAGAAGGGGCAAACTAAATACCCATGTCACACATTAGTGGTAAACAAAGATTTTGAAGACAACATGGTTTTCATTGAACAAATTTGATACAAAATATGCTCACCTGAAGCTACAAGTTGGGTTATAGCTTGCCACGGTATTTCTCTTTCGGCCCTCCGAAAACGATAAACTAAAACGTTCGATGAAACGAGAAATCAATCCAAGAACAGAGAGGACACCTCAACACGAAAGAGTGAAGACGGCCGCCATTAGTATCACTAAAGTGACGCGTGATTGGACGAATGAAGTCACGTGGACCGTGTCCAACACCGCCTGCCCTCGCCTGCCCCACGATTTTGAAAAACGCCGTTCGTCCACGAACGGGGCTCCTGATTGGTGCGGTGTGGTCACCTTGAGTGACAGGTTTGACAAGTAGCTATCAAATTTTCACGCAAAATATTTTGAGCGTGACTTGCGATCAAAGGATGAAAGATCAAAATGGAGCTCGGAGAACATGTGACTTGCAGCTAAATACAGGAATCGATCCGACTTTTCATTGGACGAGAGAACAATGGAAGGAAACCCTCTCAGCGCCTCGTTTGCGGGCTCAGCTCTCATCGGTACAAATGAATTAATATGATCAGCCACAGTTTAGAGCGAAACTATTCTATTTCCATTCCTTGGCCTAAAGACTATTAGCTGAGTATGCTCGTTTATACGGTGTAATTGATCGATTGTTAAACCGCCAAGCGCAGAAAAAGAATTGAACATTTAAAGCAAGTAAACCAACAGACCCTAAACGATAGCTATATATAGCTGGAGTTAAGTTGTAGTAATTCCTTTCATAGCCACGCTTGACACGCTTCGATTGAACGACAGAAGGAGGAATCGATCCACAATATATAACCTGTAACACACGTCAATAAATTCAGCAATGAGATCGATTCCTGTCTTTAGCTGCAAAGCTGTCACTTGGCTAAATACAGGAATCGATCCGACTTCCGTTGAAAGTCGAGAACGATGGGAATATTTTGCATACCAGGCTTGAAAGCCGCGCGTGGATGATTTATGCGTGGGTGCCTGTCTGGGAAACAGAAGAGGTTTTTTTGCTGGCGATAGCAAAACAAAAGACTCACAAAAATTCCAAATACCAACGTAAAAACGTTTGTCAATGTGACAGACAAAATAGCGATTTAAATAAGTGAACCATTTACTAGTCTATCGTCACGCAATATTTAAAAAGTAGAGCTAGGGTCAAGCCAGGAGAGGATGCTAAGCTGATACAGTCGAAGCTCTCGTAAGCGGACACTCTCGGGGCGCGCAAAAAGTGTCCGTAACTGGAGCTGGCCGCTTACGAGAATGTGAAAATACAGAGTTTGTATGGGAGTTTAATAAAACGGGGTTTTGACTAGGTGGCCGAAAGGAGAGCTGTCCGCTTACGAGAGTGTCCGTTAAGGGAGCTTCGACTGTAGCGGGATCTATTCCTGTATTTAGCCAAGTCGCACCTTCGGAGCTAATGACAGAAATCGATCCGACAGAGATCGATTCCTCTTTTTAGCCTTGATTCGAAACATGGCTAATTACAGGAATCACTCCTACTAACCTTTAGGTTTACTCCCTTAACGGACACTCTCGTAAGCGGACAGCTCTCCTTTCGGCCACCTAGTCAAAACCCCGTTTTATTAAACTCCCATACAAACTCTGTATTTTCACATTCTCGTAAGCGGCCAGCTCCAGTTACGGACACTTTTTGCGCGCCCCGAGAGTGTCCGCTTACGAGAGCTTCGACTGTACTTGCTTCAAATGGTCAATTTTTCCTTCGCGATTGGTTCAACGTCCGATCAACTAAACTTGTAACGCGAGTATACTCAGTTGATAACTCAAACAAAAGAGCAAAAACTTCAATATACGACGAAATACTGCTTTGTAATGAACTATCAAATCCTCATAGCCGAACCGAGCCCGCAAGGGTTTCATTTCATTGTTCTTCCTCCAATGAAAAGTCGGATCGATTCCTGTATTTAGCCAAGTGGCAGCTTTGCTGCTAAAGACAGGAATCGATCTCATTGCCGAATTTATTTTCGTGTAACTGTGTTACCAGGTTACAGTTAATATATTGTGGATGGCGATTCCTCCTTCTATCGTTCAATCGAAGCGTGGCTATGAAAGGAATTACTCCAACTTAACTCCAACTATATATATATATATATATATATATATATAACCGTATATATATATATATATATATATATATATATATAACCGTACATCCTGTGCCCAAGTTCAGGAGTTGCCATAAAGCCATTATGGTGACAACCGGGAGGGCACATTGTATACGTAATTGTATGTTACGCTCACTGTCAATACAGTTTGAGCACTCTCTGGATTGGGTGGAGAGCCTCATAAGAGGTGTTCACTATTGGCATATTGCTTCGCTCACTGCTTGCAGTTTGAGCACTCTCGTGACTCCACAATGCAATCCAACAATGTGTAACCGTACATCCTGTGCCCAAGTTCAGGAGTTGCCATAAAGCCATTATGGTGACAACCGGGAGGGCACATTGTATACGTAATTGTATATATATATATATATATATATATAGCTATCGTTTAGGGTCTGTTGGTTTACTTGCTTTTAATAAATGTTCAATTCTTTCTCTGCGCTTGGCGGTTTAACAATCGATCAAATAAACAATTTTAACGAGCATACTCAGCTAATAGTCTTTTAAAGACAATTACTCGTAGGGAAATAGAATATATGGCTGATCATATTAATTCATTTGAACCGATGAGCCTGAGCCCGCAAACGAGGCGCTGAGAGGGTTTCCTTCAATTGTTCTCTCGTCCAATGAAAAGTCGGATCGATTCCTGTATTTAGCCGCAAGTGAACATGTGAAAGATTTTGAAACGTGTTTGAACGAAGTTTTGTCGGAGCTGAGCGAAGCGGGGCTTGCTTTTTCTTTGAAAACGGAACAAGAAAGGGAAATGCGCCATCTTTTTAACGGCAACGATTTAATGGCCGTATTGCCAACAGGATTCGGCAAGAGTTTAAGTTTTCAGTTGTTTGTTATGATGTGCGGAGTGCGAAGTAAAAGGCAAGGAGGTACAGGCTATTCCAGTATTATTCAGTGTTATTTCTCCATTGCAAAGCATAATTCGGGATCCAATCGAAGAGGTAAATTGTATGGGGATGACGGCGTGCGATTTAAATTAAAAACTGGACTGCTTGGACGATATACACAAAGGAAAATTTGGAAGAACGCTGCACGTATTTAATTAGTCAAAGTTACACAAGGATTTCCTCGCTTAAATGTAAAGGCATGGAAAGAAAACAATACGTACCTTATTCCTCTATTAATAATAGGCCAGGAAATGTTTTTTAAGACTTGAGTAGACCCGTTGAAAAAAACTGTCGTGGTTTAGTTTGACTGTTGTCGTCCATGTCTGTTTGTAGTAATCGGTAATGCCTATTGTTGGATCGTTGGATCGATACAAAAAAGGCGAGTCAAAAGCCAAATAATATCCAAATCCAGTCATTAAGGTTTAGACTTTCTTTTAAAGTTGAAAGTGATCTATTTCGGCGGCTGTTTGTTTTTATCGGCGTTGAATTGAAAGTGGCAAGTGTGGGAAGATCTATTTGCATTTGTGGACCGATTCGAGTTTTATTTTGGTCACAGCAAAATATAAGCTGAAATGAAGCTGAATGATTAGTGATCGTACCAGAGAAAAGTCAGAAAATAGCGAGGAAAGCGAAGATTGATTTTGAACTAGAAATAATATAACTGTAAACAAACAGCAGTACAGTCGCGCGCTGAGTAGTTGAGCTGAACAGTGTTATATTTTTATTAGCGGGAATTATTTCACCGGCTCTGTTAACCGGTGTTGGATTCAATAAGTCAAAGCAAGCAAATATACGGATATTTCTTCTAATTTAAGTCGGCATTGTTTTGAAATGGCGAGAAGGTTTATTGATTCCATGAATCTGTGAAGAGATTTCAACCGCTTTTGAAGGAAGTTAAATTCTACATCCGGTAATCTGTAATTGGCTTATTTGTTGACAAGCTGTCAATTGGCAAATGAAATCAACCGTGACAACTCGGTGGGCGTTTTTCAAAATCGTGGGGTTTGCAGGCAAGCGTTCCCTCATCTCCCCACTCCCACCCCCGTCCTCCGATTTTTTGCTCTCGCCCCAATTTTCGCGCGGCCAGAATGCGGAAAAATTCGTTCGTACGGGAACGCTTGCTGCGCAGGCTAGTAACGGACAAAAATTTGAATTTTTTGATTGGCCGTTTAAAAATGAATGCGCAACAAGGTAAAACATTTTACGCCTCTACGCATAAGGTTTTACTTCCGGTTGAATTTCAAATTTCAACGCATTCAACGACCAATGTCACCCAGTTTTGTTTGGTTCAGCAGGTAAAGATACGGCTGCTAAATTTCAAAGTATAACGGGATCCGATTGTCGCTAAATATGAGCGATTCGTTTCCGAAAATAATCAGTATGTGTCTTGGAAGACGAAGATATAAGCGACCACGAATATTAAAGAAGTATATTGCTTGCAACAGGGACCAGTATTAATTAAAGGAGCGGCAGAAATCCTGAAGAAAGCCCAAGGGTGAAAAGAAATATTACCACTAGGTGACCCATTTTAAATAACAACAACAACAACGCTATCAGCACTCTTGTAAGCAAGTTGTATTTTCTTTATTAGGTAGTACTCTTTGCTACAACTTGAAATACAAATCTAGGGAAACGAAGATCACTCGAAGCCCAATTAAAATAACATAAAACGAATGCAAAACAAAAATTCCTCGATATTTCTTACCACTGTTCGATGAAATAAGCCTAATCAATGACCACAGCGTGTCCATCAACAAACTGATTTGGTCGGATATGATAGTGTTCAGTGGCAAAACGATAAATACACAGCTCCCAAACGAAAGAAATCGGTTGACTTATCGAGGAATTTCTAAAACCAGTAGGCAAAATTCTTCTAAATAACAGCAGCACGTAAAGCTTTCTTCTTTCCTTTTTAGCGCGATGTTTTCCTGTAATTGTTAAGTCTTGTCAGTACAGTACTTTCGAACGCCATTCCACAAACACAACATTCTCGTCTCCAGAGCTCAACCAAACGAAACGAGGGCTCTGGGAATGAGAAACCACACACGAAAGGTTTTCTTATTTCCGGTTTCTGGCAGTGAGCAAGCGCAATAGTACATTTATACATTAGGCATGCGCTAACGGATGTCGTGGATTTTACGACATCCGGAAGGCACTGTTACCAGAGCCCTTCGTTTTTTCCGCTGACCAAACGAAACGAAGGCTCTGGGGACGAGAATGCAAATCTCGTGAAAAACATTCAAACAACGCGACACTGCAAGAACGTGACGTCACGTGACGTCATGGTTTACTTACACCCAAATATGGTCAAAAAAGGTCCCTTACGCTGAGATGAGATTTTTCGCCTATACTCACGCACGGCTCTATGATTTGCCAACTCGACGGCCGACCCTCTTGCGTCGGCCGCCTCGTTGGCAAAGACCAGTAAAACTGGTCGAAACGTCGATTTTAAGAGATATTTTAACCTCGGAAAAATCCCGGAAACAATTCATTTTAATTTTTACAAATCAGAGAAGACCTTGTAAGAGCTGCGTACTCTTGATCCTTGGGTATAAGTTTTTACCTCGCCAATACGTGACGCGTTGAACGAGTTATAACAGTGGTACAATGATTTCACTCGATCGGCTGATAACACTGAGCCCGCGATATGTAATTGTCACCTGCCTTACCCATGGTCCATAAGTGGGCGTTTATTCTTAGGAATGCGTTCAACACGTGGCTTTAGAGCCAATTTATGACAGTGCTAACGTGGGAAACATTGTTTCTTCTAATGTGGCCAAACTGGGAAACATTTGTTTTGTAAGCACTCGGCTGCCATATTTCATTCCAAAATTAATGAGAACAAGAACTCTACGTAAGGGTTATTGACCAGGTGCGAGGGGATATGTGATATATTCCCCTCGTGGCGTACCCGAGGGCGTAGCCCGAGGGAACGCCACGAGGGGAATATATCACATATCCCCGAGGGACTGGTCAATAACATGCTTATTTTCCACCTTGTGAGGTTTTCTAAAACAAAGAAACTATTAATTTTTCGGAGAGTAACATTCCGTTCAATTCAAATGCAAAAACGCATGATTCCGCAAGGCCGCATTGGGATCACGGCACATTACGAAGCGAAACGGTAAACATGTTTTGCTTTTGCCAAATTTGCATTGAGCACGTTGCTTCGTTATGAGTAGAAGGAGGAAGAGAAAGAGAAGAAAATGTATGAACAGTACTCGTGGTCTCGCCATGGCCCAACTGCCCGCCTTCATCTTTCGAAGATCAATGGAGTGGTTGCGGTGTGTTTTCCAAAGGAAAGCGGCAGAAACATATTCAGGTTCAAACGTAAAACGAGGCGTCATACATTATTGAAGACCTGAAACCTGAATCGAGGTACGATACCATTGAATAATGTTATTAACATTTCGCTTTTTGGTCGCGACCGGCAAGTTAATTACGTAGGAATATAATTGAAGTTGTCTTTTTTTGTAAACAAAAAATATTGACCGATGCTAGAGTGTTTTCCTTGTTGCGCCCTATTTTGTCTTCCCGTTTGTGTTATTCTATTACTAGTGTATCCAAAAGATAGTAATTGCTGCGGTAAATTTGTTGTAACAATGCTGTTTTATTGTCTCGTTGGTATTACAGAATTTTCTCTTTCGTTTCTTGAGGGGAAGCAAAGCAAATGTAACCGGGATGAAGCGACGAAAATTCCAGCTAATAAGACTAATTTTGTTTTGTAATTCACGCATCAAGTTCCTGCAATGTCTGTAGAATATTGTTGAGTAAAGGACGCGTTCACCACGAGGAAGTTGTGAAAATTTAGGTTAATTACTGTGTGTTCGCGTCTCCCAAGCTCAGCTCAGGTTTCGCGTCCCCAAGCGCTCAGCTCAGCTCAGTCTCATCGACCCCTGTCGGAGTGATTTCAAAATAAATTTGTCTTTTATACCGTACAATCTTTGAAAATCTTTGCCATTCAACGGTCCTATCACCATGCCTCGCAGTCCTCGCTCAACTTGTAGTAGTCTTTGACACTTCAGTTCCGATTTCGACTGGGACATATTGGACCAAAATCTCGCAGCCCAACACTGAGCTTGAAGCAGCAAGCGAGGCTATTGTTCGTGGCGCAGTGCATTCTGGCCCAAAATGTGTTCGTGGCGCAGTGAATTCTGGTAAAAAGCGATCAAATCGAGATTTTTCCTAGCTTATATTTTTTTCTCATATATTTCTCTTAAATTCTGATTATGTTGCTGCTCACTCGCTACGCTCGTTCCGCAGCAATGAGGGAATAAGTCGAGGGGACTAAGGCGAGGGGAATATGTCGGGGGGAATATGTTGAGGGGAATATGTTGAGGGGAATATATAATCGGCTTTTGTTTTGCTATTGTTATCAGCTATTGTTTTCAGCCCCGCCTCTCCCCTGTTACAATTAAAGCCGCACCCAGCTTTTCAGACATTCATTCATTCATTCATTCATTATTTACCATAACAATATTTTACAGCGCAAGATGGAAATAATAAAGGATCAGAAAAAAAAGTGAATGGCGAGGAGACCTGAAAGAAACCACGAGGCTTATAATGAGTCAGGTTTCCTCCAGGCGGTGTGCGTCACGAGATTTGACCAATAGCAAGCCGTTGTTTAAACAATAGTCCTCGCGGCAAACAAGAAGCTATTTCAGCGCGTAGAGTTGAAAAAATTGTTCCTTTTCAAGGATTTCAGCGATGTCACTTAAAAATGTTTTCAGGCAGAATTAAAGAGAGATATCCCTTCTTCGTCATGGCTACAATTACAGTCAAACCGGATGTTCTTTTGATGGGAACTTTGCTAACTTCCGCCGCAACATTGGTATTTGATTGGCAGTTTGCTTCGAGCAAGTTGGAAGTTACGCGAGCAAGTTGCAACTTTCGCGAGCAAGTTCTTGTTGTCAGTTGCAAATTGCGAATTTTGTGAAACACATCCTTCTTCAATTATGGCTCACGTACATCGCAATAATACCACCTCGGTTGAGAAAAGAGAGGGAATAATGGTCGTCTGGTGTAAAACAAGAACAAATCGCACGCATTGTTGGATTATCAAGGCAAACTGTATCCAATATTGTAAACAGATTTTGACAACACGAGACGTATTTTCCCGGTAAACTTGGCTGGAAGGAACGAACAGTTTCTACTCCTGACATCGTAGAGTTTGTGGAATACTGCAAGGTAACCAAACCAAGTACTTTCAATTCAGAAATCCGGCAACAAACCACAAGTTTGAAATATATGGCGCTTTTTTGGGGTCAAAATTAATACTTGCATTTTACATGGCGAATTAAAGTGTGTCTTGCATTTTACATGGCGAATTAAAGTGTGTCTTGCATTTTACATGGCGAATTAATGTGTCTTGTATTTTACATGGCGAATTAATGTGTCTTGCATTTTACATGGCGAATTAACAACCACTTACATTTTGCATGGCAAATTAAAGTCTGCACATTTTACATGGCGAATTCGAAAGCCGCTTACATTTTGCATGGCGAACGCACATTTTACATGGCGAAAGGTTTTGCCCAGAAGGACAGCCGAGGAGCCCTAGTGACGAGTTTCCGAGTCGGGCAGCTTTCGGCGAATTCGAAAGCCGCTTACATTTTGCATGGCGAACGCGCATTTTACACGGCGAAAGGCAATCTTGTTCTCAGGGTCTTCTCGTTTTTCAAGATGTCTGCCGAGAAGACACGTGATAAGCTGGCCATGCGACCAAGCTTTACCGAAAGTTGCAACTTGCTCGCACAACTTCCAACTTGCTCGAAGCAAACTGTCAATCAAAATACCAATGTTGCGGCGGAAGTTTGCAAAGTTCCCATCAAAAGAACATCCGGTTTGACTGTAAATGTTACATTCGAGCACAATGACTGCCTTAGCTGATCTCAAAGTAAACCTACTCGGTTCAATTGCGCAACGACACGTATCTGGTTTCATCCTCAACTCTGATTGGTCCATTTGAACCAAGTCACGCGCTAAACGTAAAAACGTAAACAGAAAAAGAGGGTCGCCTGTGTCTGAAAAAGATGATGCACTTTATGCGAAATGGAAGCTTTGGCTGATTTCTCATTACCAGTTTAAGTACGAATCGACAACGGCCATCAGAAGAATAGTTGAACATTCGGAGTCCTAGTGTGACACTTGATTCGTGACAAAATGTACCTTTCCCTCCGGTGAAGGGTCGTGTTGTCAGCGCGTGACTTGGTTCAAATGGACCAATCAGAGTTGAGGATGAAACCAGATACGTGTCGTTGCGCAACGACCGTTGTCGCCAGGTCGGTCACAAGCATATCTGGAAAGCCGAATAGGCGAATTTAAAGCAAAATATCTCGTTCTTTACGAGTCTTTCGACCGCCGAAGCGCACGTATGTGGACTGAAATTTATTGGGCTCTATGGAACTGTTGGTTTTATTGCGATTCGGGACTTTTCCTTTTGAGGAGAGAGCGATTTGTGGAGTGACCTCTGGCCAGCGATCGATGCAGTGGTCTGCCTTTCCTTCTTTTTAGAAGGGGAGACAACGACTTCGAATAACTTCGCTAAATGGCGTCGGAATGGCTTCAAATTCGGTACAAGACGCAAGTAAACAACACATTTGAGGTAGGTAAACTTTATTTCAAAATAGATAGTTATTTACCCAATTTTAGAGAATCCGTGATTTTCCCATATATTTCTCTGTATACACAAGCTGTCGCATACACCACGTATGTAGCTTGGGAAGCCTGTGATGGAACTCATGGCGTTGACCCGTGCATAAATTTGATCTTTCCGGTTGTCTTGTTTATTAACGGAATGCATGTTTCGATTCAAATCAGAATAGTGTCTCTGAGAAAAAGAAAAACCGGCCTTTACGAAGTCGTTTTGCGTTTGTAGACTTGTATATTTGATTACTTTACCAAAGAAAAGGCGCTAGATTTAAATTCAGGCTAAATAACGCAAACGTATGAGATGCTCACTCCGTCGAGTCGAAGGGAAAATGAGCCGCTCCACAAATTAACCCATGGGGCATTGCAAGTCGTGACGCACACCGCCTGGGTTTCCTCACTTAACAAGGAGCCCGTTGGGCTTCGAAACTGGCTCGTTTGGTCTCATTTTCCACCCGGTTTTCATTTTAGAGTCCACAATATACAATCTAGAGTCTATTAATATGCACAGTCCAATCCACATTTACATTCCACAGTCCGCTTTACATTCCGCACTCTGCTTCAAGGAGGCTACGGGCGCGATCCATTCGACCAAAATTTCCGGAAATTCCGGTACAAAATCGAATGGAACAGAAATTTTCGAAAAATTCGTTTCGGAAATTTTGGTCAACCTCTCGAGGTTGTCCCGTTTTCCAGAAATTTGGAATTTCCGGAAATTTTCTGTTCCATTTTGCATTTCTACTCGGTGCAACAATTCAGCCGTAGTTGTCGCCTTGTGAAAAGCTACAATATGGCGGCAAAACGAGATTTTTATTATTGTCGCAGTCTGTTTCTTCACGTTTGACGGTACAGAATTCTTTCTTCGATATTTCTGTCGATAATTCGGGAAATATAGAACCTGCCGTTGATACGTTGAAAACAAACTGAATGAACTTAAGCAAAAAAAATGTACAATGCACGGAATTCTTATTCCCGCCAGTTGTGAATATTTCTTGTTTGTGGAATTGAGCTCGTGTTCTTAAGTTTCAAAAGGTACTATGCAAGAATTACAATAAGTTTCAACAACATCGCATGCTAAAGAAACGAGATCGGTTCATTCAAGTGGAAAATACCGTTCCATTCGACAAATGAAAATTTCGGAAATTCAAACCGGATTTTTTGGTCGAATGGATCACGCCCTACAATTTCAGGTCTATATCTTTTTCTTTGAACTTTGTATTGTTTTTTTTCGCTTTAAAATCCTTGAAACCACCTACTACAAGAAATCAGGATTGTTTTAACACAGGCATTTTGGAGAATCGGTGATGGGGTTTCGAATAAATTAACATTATCAACATGATCGATCAAATAGCGTGACATAAATACGAGATGTGCGGAATTTGAACGTGACTCCACGGAGTAATGCTTGAGAATATTGTTTACTCAGCAGTTCTGTGACCTGCCGGGACGTGTTTTTTTATTACGTGATTTGGTTAGAAAAATTCAACTCGCTTTCCTTTTACCAGAAATAGATCGCATCCGAAAATCACAGAGATTTAATTTTTAACAATTCCGTCGAAATTAGAACGGTAAATATTTGAATTATAGTTGCCGACATCACTGATTACGCCATTTCTGAAAACCGGAAGTGAACTAGGTACGGTGTTGGCCGCAGCAAAAGCGATTCCCGGGGCAGGTGACACGACAGAAAAAAAAAAGGGTATTTTAAGAACTGACTCGCCGCAGAGCGGCGAGCCAGTTAAAAATCACTCCGTATCACGTATCCCGGCTCAGAGAGTTGTTTAAGCCAATTTTGACAGTGACTTTGTCGCATGCATTCAGTGCTTCAATGAGATCAACTTACCACATGAATAGATGTGATTCAAAGGATTTTAACCAAAACGTTTTTAAATTTTTACGTATTTTATATTTCTTGTGAGGTCATTTTGTATTTTTTTACTTAGATTTTAAGAATTTTTAAGGTTATTTAAATCGTATCTTATTATACCTATTTTTATCTACTGTAAATAGTAATTCTTAGTTCTATCTTTAGTTATGTAATTTTCCAAAATCTAGTATAAATAGGAAAGTTTTTTTTTTCTTTTTTTAAGAGGGCCACCCTAATTAACCTAGAGTTAGCTTGGTGTTACCCTCTCTAATTTTTTTTTAATAGCTTCGAGTAAAACAAACCTACGACTGGCTTAGCGGAGTGTCGCAAACGCATGAAAAATGTCGTGAAATTCAAGTCACGTCATGACCTAATCCGTTAAATTTGTTGACCTTAACAGCACTGTTTCGTGCATTGCATGTCAGAAGAATGTTCCTTTTTCAAACTCGTATTTTCAAACGCACACGGTTCACCATTCAAATGCTTTCAATAGGAAAAATTTCTTACCATTATACAGATTTATCAGATTTTCACGAAACTTGTCCAGTATGTTTTGCTGGATTTTAAGTAATGCCCCACATAAGAACTAGCCTGCGTGGCAGGCGTTCTAAGGGGAAGGGAAAGGGGGAGAATTCAGGCGCGCCCTTCACGTTCTCGCGCGCCCGAATTCTCCCCCTTCCCCTTCCCCTTAGAACGCCTGCCACGCAGACTACATAAGAACTATAGTAAACTTTATTGTTCTGCAGCATTGGCTCTTTCCCACATAGAATATCTTTGGTTTCAAGAATAGAGGAGGAGCTGAGGGTTCATAATTATATTTCAGTATAAAAATAAAAAAATCCATTTGCGTCAATTACATTTTAGGAAATATTCGTGCTAAACCAATCTGCGAATAGCAGAAGACAATAGCTAATAATTTTGCTTCTTTGATGAAGTTCCCCAAATACAATACTTTTAAAACTTGCATGTTCTGCGATTGAGTCTAAAATTACTTGAAACCTTAAAAAAAATTAGACAAAATGCACATTGAACCTTAACTTTTTAGCAGCTTTTGAGTCTTGGCCAATGAGATCACTAGTTGTGACAATGAAAAAAGTTGACATTCCATCGTGCATTGCAGTTCAGCGCTATCCTTCTTATGCGGATCATTACTTAGGCCCCGTCCACACGTACCCGGATATTTTTTAACCCGCAACTTTTTTGTTGCGGATTGGCCTTCCGACCACAGGTATCCAGCGAATTCGGCTTGCGAATCCGCAACTTTTTTAATTTAATCCGCTCTCCAGAGTGGAAATTTTTGAATACGCTACGAGTACGTCATCGTGTGGACGGTCGAATCCGTATATTTTTTTATTGTGCAGCAGAGAGAAACTGGATTCACGACTAGGCTGCAGATTTTTAAACTTTAAAAAACTGAAGGGTGAAAAATACAGGCTACGAACGGGCTCATTAGCAATATTACGATCGGGATTTAACTTGGTGTCAGTGTTTAAACTGAACAGATCCAAATCATAAATGCTAGAAAGTTTATCCAAATATTTCTTAGTGGGTAATTCACCATTTATATTATTATTAAACAGTAATAGTAACAGTAAACTGTAAATTGTAAACAGTAAACTGTAAACAGTAAACAGTAAATTGACCGTGAGATTGAATGATATTGACATTATTGATGGCAGTTCTTTAAATGTATCTTTCTTTGCTTTTTGAGCAATTTTATCATTTGAACCTACAATCATTTAAGTATTAAGTAATCAATGACTACTTTATGTCGTTATTTTGCATAGTGCAATACTTAGCTATTGCTGTTCAGTAGTGCTGAAGCTGAGCGGTCCTTTTCGCTCATGAAACAGTTCAAGACCTGCTCCAGATCAACGATGTCTGAAGAGCGCATGAGAAATTCGAGTGGACGAGATATGCGAGGGCTTTGTAAAAGCTCATCCAAGGAAGAGACACTTTTAGACTACATCGTTCAATTGATGGGGTATATAGAAAAACTAATCATGTATTATTATTATGTTTGGTTTTCTGGTTGAGAAATAAGATAAACTCCAGATTTTATAGCATGCCTTCGCAAACGCTTTTCGAGTCTCAGGAATGCTGGAAATAGCGTTTTGGAGGGTAAAATCGGAAAAATTTTCCGAGGAGGGGGCATGGCCCTGGACCCCCCTAGAACTCGCGCCTGCGGCGCTCGCCATCCACGCCGATGGCGTCGAAAAGGTGTACAAACCCCACCCCCCCCCCCCTTTTCAGAAATTCCTGGATCCGCCCCTGGTGATAAAAGAATAATAAAATGGCCGCCATTTTGGAATAAGGTGTATAAGCTCGTGATAACGTGGAATGTGACCTTTAGAGTTTTGCATGCTGTAACAAGTATATTCCCCAAGAATTTTCCTTTTTTGTATGAGATAAGCAGAGGCTCTTTGTATAATTATTTCTCTTAACAATGGTTGATTCTGAATTAAATGCCATTTGTTCATTAAGATGTTTTTTAGATTAGGCAAAGCCGGGTGGTACGTTGTCACGAAAGGCAGCAGTCCTTTTCGCACATTTTTTTTTTTTGCTGCAAAGATGACTTCCGTTCATTGAATTTTACCTCGGAAATTATTTTCTCAATGACATTGTGAGTGTAGCCTCTAGCACGGAGGCGTGCTTTGAAGTTTTCCATATTCTCACTGAATGCGTGATTTCGCTGAAAAATTTGTTCTTAAAAGTCTCAGGGCTCCACCTTTCCTGAGTCCTTTTCTGACCCCTGGTGGGTGACAGAAAGAGAAATGGGTGTACTGGAAGGTCTCTGTTGGTGTGAAATGAGTAATCAATGACATCAATGAGTAATCAATGACCCACAAAAGTTTTTGGGTTCGATTAATCATTGATTACTCATTGAGTATTGGCAATACTCAATGATTAATCAATTGATTACCCATTGATTACTCATTGATGTCATTGATCATTGATTGGCTTCGGTAGAGTCTTGATAAGGAGGTCGCGGTGCCCGCCCAGCGGTTTTATAATAAGGTGTTTTAGGTTGGGTGGGGGTGCTCAGTCACCTCCTTTTAGACATTTCTAGACTGCTAGCAGTCCCTCTCTGGATAGTCGAGCGGGCGAACAATTACGTGATCGGCAATTAGAGCGCCGAGCGAACCGAGGGGGCTCTGGGGAAGAGGCGGGAAGGGAACCTACCGCCTCTCCCCCAGTTTCCCCTCGACTCGTTCGCTCGCTCCAGTCTCGCGGAGCTTCCCCCTCGATTTTCGATCAAGCGAAAAGGAGGCTAATAACAGAATCATGAGCGTGAGGTTGAACAAGCTTGCAAGGGGAAAACCAACAGCGGCACAAATCAAACGAAATGAAGAAAAAAACGAAAGAGGAGTCTGTCGGATTCAGAAAGGTTGTGGAAATAATCAAGGTTTTGAAACTGTTGGATGTGGATGTTTGGTCAAACTGCAGATGTCTCAATCGCATTGGATTAAGTACGCTATCTTAACAACTAACAAAGTCTTCCAACAAGCTGGTTTTGATGCCAAAAAATACCGCGTGGACTTAAAAAAATCAAATTCAAAGTTTAAAACATTTCAACTCCATGATGCTGTCAGTGGCTCGATCCTCCAACATCCGGCTTCTGGACTGGCAGTGATTCCGCTCAATTCCCGTTCCAGTGTGTTCCGTCACGGTCTTCTCAAGAAGAAATGCAGCATTTTAAAACATAGCTCTTTTAATGTCGAGTTCTTGAATTTATTATCCCTAAATGAATTAAGCTTGTGTTGTCATATATTAGCCGATGACCCAAACAGTAACCACTCATTCGGTGTGAAACCCCACGAACTTACTCAAGATCGTTCTGGCCGATTTAATGTAAGCAATTTTACATTATGCACATGTGTTCCTCTTGGCGCTGCAGTTCTACGGAGGGAAAATGAGAAGTGGAGTTTGGTTGGAGTGCTGAACTTGCAATCAGATTCCCATCAAGAAACCTTTCTACCTAGGCCTGTTTGGCTGTCGATGGAAAAGTTTACAAATTTGCGTTCAGGTAAAACAGCATTTTCTCCTAATAAGCTTAAATTGTATCACAATGCATTCACCAGTGGGATGAATCCTTGGAGATCCAGGGACAGATACTGGGAGTGACGAAATTAAGTTGAAACACTGGTGGGGAAAAATAGGTGAAGATAAGGTGGATAGAAAACGGGGGGGGGGGGGGTACTCCTGAGTTTTTCATGGGGGTGTGCCCTCCTAACCCTATTTCAGACTGAACTACAGTTAAATCCTGATAAGTTGAACTCTCAGTAACTTGCTTTTAATATATTAACTGTAATTTTACCCCTCGATAACTCAAACCCCAAATAACCAGGGGTTTCAATAAAATTAAGAGTAAGTGGCAATATTTATAAAATAGACGGCAGTGGCAGTGGCATTTCCAGCATTCTGGGCATCAACTTCAGTGAAATTAATCGAAAAGTAGGTGGCGATAATTTAGGAAGTAGCCGGTGAAATTTGCCGGTTGCTGGCTTCTAATGAACCTCTGAATAACTCGAAGTGATTTTGTTTACCTTTCAGGACATTTTCTTTATATTTATACCCTCTATAACTCAAACCTTGTCTGTCAAAGTCAAAACATACAGATGTCATTCAGAACATTGAGTTTATTAGACAAGTGTATACATTCTCCTTTGTCCTACCATAGTGTTTTTTTACTTTGCTTTGTTTAGTTCTGTTCATTTATGCTATGTTTTGTTTAAAAATTGTTCTAGTTTAACTCTTTATTGGTCAGTAAACCTGATTAAACAAAGGGCATTTGATAAGTCATAAAGCATGTAAACAAACACCATTTACAGTATTGCCTAATTTCCAGTCATCTGTTTTCAACTCCCAATAACTCGAACTCCCGCTAACTTGAACCTTTTCCGATTTCTCTTGGAAGTTCGAGTTATAAGGATTCAACTGTACTGTGGCACTAAATTTTTGCAGGAGTTTAATTTTGTGGGTGGGTGATATTTTTTCTGATTTTTGTGACTGTGAAGACTGGTTTTTCTTGCTGGGAATTAATTTTTGCCATTTGCAGGAAGTCATGTTCAATTGGCATTTATTTACATTATTTTGTTTTTCAATGAGTACATGCAATCGAAATAAAGGTGAAACAACATGCAAAAAACATGTTAATTGGTGTTACATTGTTACAATAAATTCCATCTTGCCCTAGTATGGCTGATTGCTCTGGCAATGGATCAACAATAACTACGGTACCACTTGATGCATAAGACTATCACCCTTGAGTTATCGCTGGCATTTTCTGTTTCATACCAGTATTCTACTTTGTCTTCAGAGCCACATTTTGTCTCCAATCAGCTATCTCCGGATTACCAAACAGTCTAGAAAGATTTTCGATGGCCAGTTCTTTGCCCTTTAATAGGAGTGACAGTGGAGTAAACTATTTTTGTGAGAATTTTTTTGTGGGAACTTTTTTTTGAACCGGTTATGGAAAAAAAAGTCAAACATTTAGTGCCACACAATATCATACACCATTTTCCATGCCCATTTTCTGACCTGACCTCTAAAATCCATACAAAAGAAGAAAGAACAACAATATTTCATCTACAAGCTGCACAAACTTACAAAGTTTTAAAACACCCTAAGCTAGTTTTATGATATCTGTGATTGGCCCATTAATGGTGGATTTAATATCCAGTGCAGCTGTGCACATAATAGTTGTTTCACTTGGGGTTGACAGATTTTGCCAGTTCAGGGAAACATGAGATAAATAATAGTTTATTTATTTAGTTGAAATTGTTGAAAAAATCAGGAAGATATTCAAAATATTCGGGACAACTTTCATTTACCACAGTATTGCTCAAACAATGTTTCTTAGACTTGTCACCCCCCATGTTGTGTCTGTGCCAAGCCCCTATTATTCCCCACCCTCATTTACTGCCCCTGGGATTCTGAGAATGCCTGGGATGTACACTGCAACATTGCAACTGATTTTTGTTACTCTAATCATCAGTTAAACATCACCAAATATTCCAAATAGATGCTGACCATTGGGCTACTACATGTAATCAGGGTCCCAAAGTGGGGTCCCTGGAGCCCTGATATTTTTCTATGGGGTCCCGGAGCCCCATGTTTTTGCCATGTAGAGCCCAGAATTTTTTCCTTTGGAGCCCAGAGCCCTGAAAGTTTTGATGTGGAGCCTGGAGCCCAACGTTTTCAAAGAGAAAGTGGAGTGAAGATATAAACTCTGGAGTTTACCTTAATTCTTAACAAGAAAAGGAAAATTTTCAACCAGACATCACTTTCGGTACTATTTTCCATAACTAAAGGCAATATATGTACTACACTGTATAATTCTCTGTATGACCAGTGCATTCTTCTGTGGGCACGATAGAAAAATATCATAACACATAGAAAAATTAGACGACTTTAATTACCCTTTGCTTTTCTTCTAGAATGTAAAAAAATTCTGGGAAATTCTGGTATGCACTTGCATTCTACCCATAAAGGCAGATATGCCCCTAACTGAAACACGCCTTTCTTGCCATTTGTTTTTGGAATGTAACACTATTCTCGTATTCCAATTTGTGTTCTTTGTTTTCTGATGTCACGCTTGTTACAATATGTAACAGTGGCCACCTCACACACAATAAGACATGATAAGACCTCCAGATGGCCAAAAGATGAAAAGCAAGCAATGAAAGATTTTTTTTTTTTTTTGGAGTAAACATTTTATTTCACAATACAAAGAATACACTACTTACAAATCAATACATATACTTCTTACAGTGCGGTACTTATGCTACTTACAAAACAATAGATATACTTCTTACAATTGAGTACTTACACTACTTACAATACGATACTTACGCTTATTACAAAAACAATACTTACAGAACGATACTCACACTAAACAATATTTTTTAACATACTTAAACCCTTATAGCTTGTATACCAAAAGAAGGAAAGTTTAAGCTATTGTTCCAAAAGAGGGAGGAGGGGCTCCCATTTTTTGTTGTGGAGGAAAAGGTTTTTGTTCCTTCTCGCAATAAAACGTTCGATTTGATACGTTCTCTTACATTTTTCTAAAAACAGACTAATGGAGAGGAGGGATTTATTAAGCTTAGAACGGTAGATAAAGTATTTACCCTCGAGAATGATGTAGTTAATAAGAACATTGTTGTTAATCGCACTGACAATTCCAAAGAAAATATCCTTTATGTCGAAAGGAGCGGAAATAAGCTTTTGCGATTTTAGGATGTTATTTACTTCATTCCAAAAAAGAGACACAATTTCACACCAGAAGAAGAAATGTTCTATCGTCTCTAACTCTTCCTTACAGAAGTAGCATAGCGGTGAATCAACTATTCTAAATTTGAAAAGCATTTTGTTTGTATAACAAATTCTATGAAGTATCTTATATTGAAATTCTCTTAATTTAGTGTCTAGCGTTATTTGGAAGGGCAGCAAATAAATTTTTTCCCAGTCTGGCTGATAGCTCGCTGTATTGTAGATTTCATTATATTTTATCATAGCTGTCGGCATTGTCGATATTCTAGAAATGAGATGATCATAGACTGATCTAGCCTGGACCTTTTCTATATCTACTTTCTTCCCTTCAAGAAATAATGAGAATCTAGTGAGATCAACGAATTCTTCATTTGAAGGGCCAGGAGTCTCATTCGTTTTTAACACTCTGCGCCATTCTTTCGGAAGGGCATTAGCTAGACTAAAAAGCAGAAAATGGTCAACAGGTGAAAGAATTGAGCGAAGTGGTTCCCTGATTTCTCTTAGAGAACCATTCGAGTCAACGAGGTCGCGAATCGTTATGAATCCGGACTTGATCAGCTTTTGGTTATAAACTGAACGAGATTCGATACAAATATATTTCTTGTTCCACAAAACTTGATTAGATATCTCGGTATACGAGGAAGGAATGTTATGATTTAAGGACGACCATGTCAAAATACATTCTCTGTAGAAGTCTGGAAGGATTAAAGATAATTTTGAATAATCAAAATTACATTGAAACAAGAATTTTCCTCCCACCTTCTTTAAATAAGATTCCAAAATAAACTTCCAGCTAGCTATGGTAGGAGCAAGATACTTCTTAATACAAATTATTCTTTGGGCGGCAATCATCGAATCTAAGTCTGGCATTTTGAGCCCACCTTTTTCAATTGGACTAATTAAGACATTGCGTTTAACCTTATCGTTACCTTTCCAAATAAAGGAATAAAGTAGGGTGTTTATTTTCTTTATGAATTCTTTTTTATTTGAGATCATCGCGAGCCTATATAAAATCTTCGGTAGCGCAAAGGATTTGATGACTTGTATTTTGCCTATTATTGTGAGGCCTCTCCAGCCCCAGTCTTTAAGCATATCTCTCAAAGATTTCTCAATTGATTCAAAGTTCAGCTTGTAAAAAAGTAAGTTATTGTAGGTGAAGTGAACCCACAAGATTTTGATGGATTTTTTAATCACGATTGTTCCCAAATCTAAGCTATTTGATGCGTTATTTCCAAGTAGGAGTGTTTCCGTTTTGTCTTGGTTAATCATCAGTCCTGAATATCCCGAATAATTTGATAACGTCTAGGAGAATTATGCGTGATTGTTTATCGCAAACGAATGATGTCATGTCGTCTGCAAACTAAAGGTGACTAATTTTATTTCATTTCCATCCACTTTAATCCCCGTTATCCGAATATTATTACGGATAGAAATTGATAATAATTCAAGAACTATGATAAAGAGAGATGGTGAGAGTGGATCGCCTTGCCGGACGCCTCGTTTAATGCGGAAACTTGGAGTAAAAAACCCATTGTTGGCTACACAGCTCGTTATGTCTTTATAAAAAGTCTATCTATTTTATGAAGGATGCGCCGAAACCAAATAATTCAAGCGATCTAAGCAGATAGTCCCAGCCCAGTGAGTCGAAGGCTTTTTCAAAGTCTATGGCGGTCATTATACCTTGGTACCCCTTCAATTCTGTGAACTCCATAATATCATTTATTGTTCTAACTGCGTCAAAAATTGTTCGTCCTTTTACAAAAGCATTCTGGTCGTAATGAATAATGTGTGGTAACACTTTTTCCAAACGTTTAGCAATAGCTTTCGAGCCAATTTTAACGTCTACATTTACGAGGGATATTGGTCTCCAGTTTTTAATAAATCTTCGATCTCTATCTTTTTTCTCTATCAGGGTTATGACCGCTTCTTTTTGTGAGTTAGATAGTTCTCCGTGGATGTAGGCATAATTCAGGGAGTCTACCAGAAGGGTGCCAACTTCTGACCAGAAGAATTTATAAAACTCTACAGAGAGACCATCATTTCCAGGTGTTTTGTTGTTCTCGAATGTTGAGAGCACTTGAAAACATTCGGAGTATGTCAATTGACCATCGCATCTTTCTTTCATAGCTTCATCTAGTTTAGGAATTGCTGCGGGGTTTGCAAAAAAGGGACAATCCGTTAAATCAGTTTGAATGTCTGGTTCGACATTATAAAGATCTGAATAAAAACTGTAGATTTCCTTTAGTATAAGATTTGCATCGGTAGTTTCTATTCCGTCAGGCTTTTGAAGTTTCCTAATGCAGCTTTTCTTTTTGTTATTATTTTCTAAGTTAAGAAAGTATTTTGAATTTCTTTCGCCTTGTTCGTACCAGGTGGCTCGTGAGCGAATTATTGAACCTCTCACAATATAATCAAATTCCCTTTCGTACTCCATCTTAATTGCTTCTAAGTTAACCAGATTTTCTGGAGTCGGTGCTTCTGCAATTATTTCTTCGAGCGTTTTTAGTGTATCTTCAATGGTTTTCATCTTTGCTTTCCTTTCGCGAGCTTTCAATTTGCTGTATGTTATACTTTCTTGTCGTATCTTATATTTAATCCAATTCCACTTCACTCTTAAATCGTTACAAAATTCAATTTCTTCTAACCAGATTGGATAGTTGTCTCGTATATTCTGGACATACGTGGGATCATCTAGGAGGCTATTGTTAAATTTCCAAAATGATGGGTCACGAGGGAGGTCCGCTAGGCTGTCGATCTCAAGAACGATAGCAGCATGGTCTGTTTTGATTGCAGATACAATATCCGTTTTGGCAACATCATCTTGAAGCAGATCACTTATTAGCCAATAATCGAGACGTCTTTGAATAATTGGGCTTTTTTGACGCCAAGTAAATTTTTTGCTGTCTGGGTTGCGAACTCTCCAAATGTCTACTAAATCATATTCCATTATAATGTCTTCTAAGAATTTGACCGATTCTTTGAGAGTTGTGTTCCCACCTGAGCAATCTAAAGCGGGCTGCAAGGCAACATTAAAGTCTCCACCAATTAAAAGTTTATAGTTGTCCTCCCGGTAGTCGTTGACATAAACAGAGTCAGCCAATGTTTGAAAAAATGAAGATTGTTTTGAAGTTGAATTTGGCGCGTAAACGTTAATCAGAAGAAAGGGGAGACTTTGAATAGTAGCTTCTAGAATAAGACTCCTTCCTTCATCGTCAGCACGCATTGATTTAATTTTAAAATCTAGAGACTTACGAATGAGAATAGCTACACCTCGACTATGATTAGAACCGTGTGAGAAAAAAGATTCACCAGGCCATTGTTTTTTCCATTGATTGACTACATCATTCGTGCTGTAGGTTTCTTGAAGAAAACAAATATCGGCATTTTGTTTAATTAACCAATTGAATATTGCTTTCCTTTTTTCAAATGAACGGATGCCTCGAACGTTTAGCGAGATGGCTTTAAATTTTAAATTGTTGTGGTCTCCTGTAATTTATGGAATGAGAAATTTCATTATTTTAGAAACAATAGCTAACGTTTCCAATGAAGCTGAAAGAGATGGGTTAAACAATGAATTCTTAAACAATAAAACACGGTTACTAACGAACACAATTACACCAAACAAAAGATTAAAAAATACAAACGCAGCCAGTGTGATTGAACTGTTAAATGCTACGTAGGATTGGGACAACCTTAGGACGCCTAAACAATAGTTTGTTGAAAAAATTACCATTGCTATGAAATAAAGAAAAAAAAGAAAAGCTGTGAGCTCCTGACATTGAAGTAGAGAAACGAATAACGAAACCAAAAGGAAAAAACTCTTGGAAATGCCAACATATTAAATAAAGCAGCAAAAAAGGAAAAAAAGCAATATATTTCTATTCATACTTTTCCATCAGATAGCAGTATAATCAGTGATTAGCTCAGTTAAACCACCATAAAATATAGTCAAGTAATTTGCAATAAAGTAATAACATTACGTGTATTGTACACCATTGATGATGAGTTTATATGGTTCAGCTCTGCTGAAGGCAGCTCTCTTTCCTTGTTTTCTTGCTTCCACCATCTTAGGTATCAGCTTCTTGCGCATTTCTATCACTTGTTTGGGTAGGTCAGGACCTATACCGAATCCAGAATCGGCGAGAGAAGATCGACGAGCAAAGACAGCTTCGCGGTCTGGATACCGAAGAAAGCGCGCAATAATAGCTCTTGGTTCATTGCGATCCAGATTTATCTTTCCCACTCTATGGGCTCTTTGGAATTCGATTTCCTGGGCATTTTCCATTCCCAGTTGGTTTCCTAAGAAGCTGTAGAGGGTTC
The DNA here is from genome assembly GCA_022457155.1 of Cladopsammia gracilis. Classification (NCBI taxonomy): domain Eukaryota; kingdom Metazoa; phylum Cnidaria; class Anthozoa; order Scleractinia; family Dendrophylliidae; genus Cladopsammia; species Cladopsammia gracilis. The sequence continues at coordinate 152,793 of JAJGOT010000150.1, read as the reverse complement.
GATTACATTTTCTTCGGTGCCTTTTTCCCGGATTCCATAGAATCTAAGATTTTCACGACGTTGGTAGACTTCATAATTAAGCAACTGAAGGTGCAGTTCATAGTGTTCGTTTGTATTTTTTTCTTTAAGAGCCTCCAAGTTCGAGTTTTCGCCGTCAACATCTTTTCTTAGGCTTGATACACTTGTCTTCAGCTCATTCCTTTCGTTGGTTGCTACTTTCAGGTCTTGTTTGATCTGTGCGACTTCAACTTGTAGTGCCCCAATGGTTAAGTTGATTTGGTTTACTGAATGTTGGAGTGACTCAATTTGTGCGGTGATAATGAATGAAATGAAAGATGGAATGTCAATGACTATTTAATTTAGATTATTACCTTATTTTATTTTGCTGATAAATTGGGACTATGTATTAACATTTTTTAGACGACCCGGAGCGCGGATCCCTGAAGTAAATGTGATGGAGCCAAGCTTTTAGCCAGCAGGGCGTCCAGGCATCCTGTGGACGCCCACTTTTTGAAGAAATTAATAATATATTTATGAAAATTGCACCTAATCCTTTAAAAAATTATGATTGAAAATATCTTCTGGACGGCCACTTTTCAATCTCTGGCTAAAAGCCTGGATGGAGCCCAGGAGCCCCGCTTTTTGGGTCGGAGCCCTGGAGACCTTAAATCCTTTGGGGTCCTCACTAATGGTGGTGTGTAATCAGTTGCCCTCATTGCCTGATAAAGACTAGGAGTAAGCAGTCAAAACCACCAATTTACACGCCAAGTGACCACATTGTGAGACGAACAATAATAATGTATTTATCTGTAAATAAATACATCAAGTGTACATGTACCTTGCCATTTATATGATCAGCAATAACTGATTTCAACAAAAATTTTTTCTCATTTTACTTATCAAGCAGACAAGATATTGTCTTAACCATTGATAAAATTTGGTGCATTTAATTTTTTAGCTGCAACAGTGATCATTCTTCCCCATGCCCTGGACATTGCTTAGGTTTGTAATTGTGGGGTATCATCCTACCCCAAGGCATTTGACCTCACAGAATTTTGGCATAGTTTCCAGTAATGCAGGAGTTCATCAGAAAATTGCAGCAAACTACTAAGCTCAGAGAGACCATTAGTCTTATATTTGTGAATGATATATATGAAATAAATCATATATGAACTGCGGAAATGAAATCAAATGAAGAATGATCCTCGCAGTTGTGAACGCAATTTAAGCAATTGCGAAAAGAAGCCTGAAAAAAATTCAGGACTTCAACGGGGTTCGAACCCGTGACCTCGCGATACCGGTGCGATGCTCTACCAACTGAGCTATGAAGCCACTGACGTTGGGAGCAGGTCAATTGTAGGTTCATATGTTCCCGTGAAAGGAGTGAATGTGAATGATATATATGAAATAAATCATATGAACTGCGGAAATGAAATCAAATGAAGAATGATCCTCGCAGTTGTGAACGCAATTTAAGCAATTGCGAAAAGAAGCCTGAAAAAAATTCAGGACTTCAACGGGGTTCGAACCCGTGACCTCGCGATACCGGTGCGATGCTCTACCAACTGAGCTATGAAGCCACTGACGTTGGGAGCAGGTCAATTGTAGGTTCATATGTTCCCGTGAAAGGAGTGAATGTGAATGATATATATGAAATAAATCATATATGAACTGCAGAAATGAAATCAAATGAAGAATGATCCTCGCAGTTGTGAACGCAATTTAAGCAATTGCGAAAAGAAGCCTGAAAAAAATTCAGGACTTCAACGGGGTTCGAACCCGTGACCTCGCGATACCGGTGCGATGCTCTACCAACTGAGCTATGAAGCCACTGACGTTGGGAGCAGGTCAATTGTAGGTTCATATGTTCCCGTGAAAGGGAACATATGAACCTACAATTGACCTACGAACCTACAATTGACCTATGAACCTACAATTGACCATAGGCTTCTTTTCGCAATTGCTTAAATTGCGTTCACAACTGCGAGGATCATTCTTCATTTGATTTCATTTCCGCAGTTCATATATGATTTATTTCATATATATCATTCACATTCACTCCTTTCACGGGAACATATGAACCTACAATTGACCTGCTCCCAACGTCAGTGGCTTCATAGCTCAGTTGGTAGAGCATCGCACCGGTATCGCGAGGTCACGGGTTCGAACCCCGTTGAAGTCCTGAATTTTTTTCAGGCTTCTTTTCGCAATTGCTTAAATTGCGTTCACAACTGCGAGGATCATTCTTCATTTGATTTCATTTCCGCAGTTCATATATGATTTATTTCATATATATCATTCACATTCACTCCTTTCACGGGAACATATGAACCTACAATTGACCTGCTCCCAACGTCAGTGGCTTCATAGCTCAGTTGGTAGAGCATCGCACCGGTATCGCGAGGTCACGGGTTCGAACCCCGTTGAAGTCCTGAATTTTTTTTTCAGGTTTCTTTTCGCAATTGCTTAAATTGCGTTCACAACTGCGAGGATCATTCTTCATTTGAGTCTTATATTTGTGGCAAAGATTTCAGACATCATGAATTGCAACCAGAAGTAGACTGGTTTTCTCTTTACATCCATATATATATAGCATCATGTGATAAGCAGAAGTGTACCATAAAAAAAACACCAGACTTCTGGTTGCTGATTGTGATCTTTGGGACATCAAATTGAATGTTCTTGACAAAGCTGGAGGTATATTAAGTGAATCATGTATGTGAACTGCAGTTAGAGAACGTAAAGTGAAGAAATGATTCTTGCAGCTGTGTTTGCAATTCAAACAACTTGCAAAGAAGCCTGAATTTTTTTCAGTCTTGCTTTGCTTAAATTGCAAACACGACTGCGGGGATTATTTCTTCACTTTACATGTTCTTGTTGCTTAAGGTTCATATTATATTTTCTTTCAGTGGAGGCCATTTCTGATAATGATAACCTAAGTAATGGCAGTAATGCTGTTGGTGGTGGTGCAAGTGGTGATGATGGCAATGATGATGATGGTGATGGTGGCAATGACAGTGATGGTGACGATAATGATAACCATACTGATAATCATGATGATTCCAATGATGACCAAGGTGATAGGAATGATGACGGAAATAGTGATGACCATGATGATGATGGTAAGCAAACTATGATGATTTATAATATTTTAATGCTGTAGTACAATCAGACATTAGGTGTCAGTAATGCTTTTGATTTCAAATCAGTCGTGGTATATTTACTTTTATACAATGAACTGAATACTACGCGCCTTGTGATTGGTCGTTGCCTGTGATCTATCAGAGTACAGACACATGGCTGACGTCATCGAAAAATTGTTTGCTTTGTTTTGTCCAACATGGCGCACAGTTTTGAAAATGTTTGTGAGATTATTCTGGATTGAGCAAGTGAAAACCTCGAAAAATGTTTAGCAGGAGCTGTTTACGAGCAAGAAAAAGAAGAAACCAAGACGAAAAGTGTTCTTGGCGACTTGAAAAATGCCTAAACTGGAACAAATCTTCGAACAGTCGAGCGCTACGAGGCAAGTTCGTAATTTTACTCTTTTTTCTTTTCTGTTCATTGTATGAAACAAATAGATTCCATTTGGCCGTGTGTCTGTTCAGTTATAGATCACAGAAGACGTCAAAATGTGGTAAGAACATCAGTGACACACTCGCCTGCGGCTTGTGTGCCACTTTTTTGTTTTGACCACATTTTGACGTCATCTGTGATCTATAACTGAACAGACACACGGCCAAATGGAATCTTTTTGTTAAATAATAAGTTACTATGTAGTACTGATGAGTTGACTCATATTGTATCCTTCAAACAGTTAAAACACATCTGTGACAATCTAGAGCAGATTTGGCAAACTACTAAGTTATGCACAGGCCACCCATATTGCTGACCAATGACAACTATGATTTCAATCCGTATTAATAGGAAATTAACAATGCACTTTATTAACACTATTTTACAAAATTTGCGTTAATTTAATGTATCTTAATTAATGTCGATGTAAATTTAATGCACGATATTTTACATTACAACATTGTTATTTTAAAGCACCTTTATTTCATTACAAAACCTTATTAGTCCATGACTCCTCTATTGGCTCTTCAGAGTCACTATCTGACAGGAAGTCTTCGTTTAAAATCGAGTTCAAAATGTCTTGATTGATCTTGATACTCGTCTGTCTCCCGTGCACTTGTCTGGGAAGGTTTTATTGACGGAAGCCAAAACGCAGTTTGGTGTTCAGAAATGTAAAGTGCGAGTTTGTAGAATAGCGAAGCGCACAATTACTATTTATAGAACCAAAACTCAGACAAACCAACCAAAAGTGACTCTCAGGGGATTCCTAATAACGAATTTCTATTGTCAGAAATGCAAGAATAAACAAGAATAAATTATAAACTCAGACAAACATGAGTACTGACGTCATTTGTGCGCTTTGCTATTATGGAAATTGCAGTAAATAAAGCAAGATGCTTATTGAAAAATTTGCATTAATTTAATGCATGCAAACCTAACTTTTGAAAAATTCGTGTTAATTTATTGTAACATAAATTTTTTTCAGGTTGTCAACGTGCATTGTTAATTTCCTATAATAAGGTATTTTATTGTATTAATACACCTGCATCTGTAATTGCATATTATTTTAATTACCGGTAGCACATTATATATTACACCTGCACTGTACATTTGCGTGTATGGGAAACCTTTGCGGATTATAAATATAAAGAAATTAATATTGATAATGTTGAATGGTTCCCCGGGGGGAACTTGTGTCAGTGGCTTTTTAAAATGTCCACTGGATTCACTATCTGCAAGTGCATGATTTGGACTTTTTTATTATTACTGTTTTATCTTATCGATGCAGAAACAGACCCACAAGGAGAACCAGCAGAAGATCCAGGAGTACAGACTGTACAGTCAGGAGGGAACACAGCTGATCAAACTGGAAATCAAACCGGACCAAACACATCAGCAGGTATAACAACAGTTAACTGTTGCACCGTGGAAACATATTAAGAGAGTACAGTTGTAGAACCCGCTTTAATACTTACTTGAACACCCTGCTAGTCGAACATCGACCCATTACCCTTCGCCAGTCAACGAAGTTTTTCAACACAGCACAACAAAAGGCTTTTTAATCAGGAAAGGTAAACTACAACCAAAACAGGACGAGAGCACGAGGAGAGGCGAAAACGCGCATGAGCCACGAAAGCGGCCTAACCGCTGACCTATGTAAAGCATAAATAAATACTGGCGTGATCGCCTTTTTTTTTTGAGCAATAAAGGCAAAAACAATCATTGTCAAGTCTCTTATAAAACCAGAACACGGTAAATGTACAGTATAAGACTGAACGAGAGTTCATATTTCTAGCAGTGTTCTTATTAGAGTTTTTCTGTATCCTCTGTTTTTCACAGGCCTCTGTTTCACAGAGGTTTGTGTAATTACCATATTTTGACTAGAGTTTGTTTTTTTTTTTTTTTTTTTTTTTTATTATTATTATTATTGCAACACACACGCACAAAACAAAAACAAAAAAAACAAAAAAAAACAACAAAAAAACACTACTTACAAAACTAGGACGAACACTACTTACAATACTATTACTACTTACAATACAATACTTCCTTACAATACAATTCTTGTACTACTTTGTTCCACAATTGGTTCTTAGGGATGCACCTATGTAGTTAGAAAATTACAGTTTGAAACAGGTTTCCATTTAGCCTCAAGCATCTTCAGATTATTATATTTTGCAGCAATGAGACGTTCGGTTTTATATTTTCTTTTAACTAGTTCTTTATAGGAAGAGTAAAAAGGAAGACTATTATTTCTACGACAGTTCCATAAATGTAGCTTACCTAAAACAATTAAATAATTAAACAAAAGACATTTAGTATCTGTGACACCAATTAAAATAGTTTTTAACTCGAGTTTCCTTTGTTCTTTAGATATAGAGAGCCAATAAGATTCAAATTCATCCCAAAATGCACGCGAGTGAACGCAGTAAAAAAATAAATGATCAATTGTTTCCCGAGAAGTGTTACAAAAAGTGCAAAGATCACTTTGAATTAAACCTATCTTAGCTAAACGTGAATTTGTAAATAAAATGTCATTCAGTATTTTGAACTGAAAACATTGCACAAATGTTTCACAGATACAAGATTTTATTAATGAAAAAGCTTTTTTTGTTTCCACATCATCAACAGAAAATTTTGATTTCAACTTTATGAAACCTCTGGACTCTGTCGCCTTATTGGATATTAGGAGACCATAGAAATCTTTACACTTACTTAACACTGGATTGAAAATTTTGTCACCGATTTGAAATTGCAAAGATCTAACATGATCTTTATTAATTTCTCGGCTTTGAATTCTCAAATGATTTGGTACAGCGCAACGAACACCAGTCCAGGTCAGAAAGTTGGAATCTCTTAAACCGTTTTGTTTTGCAAAATTAAAGGACTCTGTATTACTCAAATCAAATCTTAAATCGCTTATGAGAAAAATATTTGCGCTATTATAATTATGATAATATAGAGGTTTACCGTTAACTCATTGTTAATAATACAACTATTTATTTTACTGTAAAAGGTTTCTATCCATCTTGTAAGACTGGGTCCAAATCCAAAGACTTCTAAGCATTTAAACATGAAATTCCATTCCAGACTGTCAAAGGCTTTTTCGAAATCTATAAAAAGTAACATTCCAGGAATATCATAGGATTTCGTGTAGTCCATTATGTCTAAAATCGATCTTGCAGCTTCCCCTATATAACGACCTGAAACATACCCAGTTTGATTACTATGAATAATTTCCGGTAAAACTTTAACAATACGGGTCGCTATAACTTTCGACGCAATTTTGGCATCAACATTAGTCAAGGAAATTGGCCTCCAATTTTCCAAGTAAGTCCTGTCCTTATCCTGTTTCTCAATCAGAGTAATCACTGCTTGTCTCTGAGATGGGGACATTTCCTTCTTCATAAAAGCTTCGTTAAAAGAAGCAATCAAAATATCACTGAGTAACGGCCAAAAGGTGCTATAAAATTCAATGGGTATCCCGTCATTTCCTGGCGTTTTTCCAGTTGGAAAAGTTTTAAGAACATTCTGGCACTCTTCCGCAGTTATTCTACCTTCACATAATATTCTTGATTCATATGAAATGTTGGGTAAATTTGGATTATCAAAGAACATTAAGGATTCTGCACTATCTAAATTAACATTTTTACTTCGATATAAGTTCATATAAAATTGGCGTTGCGAATCCATAATCATAAAAGGGTCAGTGGAGATTACGCCGCTAATGTGTAGTTTTCGTATGTGCTTTTTAACATGATTACGTTTCTCAAGATTTAGAAAATATTTGCTATTTTTTTCACCGTGTTCGTGCCATCGGACTCTTGCGCGAAGTATTATCCCTTCTACCTTGTCCTCATATAGTGCTTCAAGATCCTGCTTGCATTTTTCCATTGTTACTCGCGTATCATCACAAGGATTTGTTTAAAATATTAGAACTGGCACCTGATATCGTTTATTCAATTCCTCCTCTTGTTTCCGTCGAGTGTTAGCTATTTGTTTCGAGAATATGATGGAGTTTGACCTTATATTAAACTTGACCCAATCCCACAAGAGCCTGGGATCCTGTATATCTTTACCTGCATCAAGCCAGATAGGTAAATTGTTTGTTATCATATTTTTATAATTTTCATTCGCCAATAAAGTAGTGTTTAGTTTCCAGTAACCAATTCCTCTTCTACTTGATTTAATTTCTTCAAGTTCTAGAAATATAGCGGAATGGTCTGTTTTAATCGAAGGTATAATATCAACCTTAGTTACCAAATCATGTAATTTATCAGATATTAACCAGTAATCTAATCTACAAAATACAAAAGGTGAACAACGCCCCCAGGTAAAGCTTTGCAATGTTGGGTTTTTTAGGCGCCAAATATCATGTAGACTAAATTCATTTTGCATTTCATCTATGGAGTTAATTACATATTTTCGAGGAATTGGTAGACCGCCTTTTTTATCAAGTGTGATGTCTAGAGGGCAATTGAAGTCGCCACCAATGATTATGTTTTCTTCATTACCAAATTCATTGTTTCTTAACAACTTTGATAAATTACGATAAAATTTAACAGCTTCAGCGTCTTTGTTTGGGCCATATATGTTCGCAATTGTGTATATTTCATTGTTAATAGCGGCTTTTATCACAATAAACCTGCCATCGGAACCTATTTCGCTCAATTGAATATTAATATCCAAACCATTCCTTATGAGAATTGCGACACCTCTAGCATTTGTGCTCCCGTGTGAAAACAAAATAGAAGCACCCCACTCTTTTCTCCACTGATCTTGTCGTTCTGCTGTAGAATGAGTTTCCTGTAAAAAAATTAAATCAGCTTTTTGCTTCCTACACCAGGCAAAAATTGCTCTACGCTTGTGAAAGTTGCTAAGGCCTCTTACATTCAAAGAGAGTAGTTTGATGCTTTCAGGCTTGACTGTAGAATCATAGATTTTTAATGAAGGGATGTATTATCATATCAATAGGTGTTATTTGCTCGAAATATGGATAAAATAACAAAACAAATGTGGAAGTAGTAAGAGAATAATTTAAGTTTTGAACAAGAAGTACATCACAGACACAAAACAACACACGAAGTACACAAACAAACGAAAGCGCACTTACCATCTTGGTTGCAGCACACTTTCGCCGAGATCTCCATAGGAAAAAAAAATATATTTTACTCTGCTAAAGCGACAAGCAGTTTTTCATGTGCTGAATTATAAACAAACTATAAATCATACGATTTATTTGATTATAATTACGCTGTTCATCCTGACAACAAAAACAGTGACAACCTAAAGACTACTCATGCCTGATTTTAAATGATTTGAGACTTGTAGAATTAGTTTCTTTGTACAATATCTTCGCGGGAACTGACCATGGGATGAAAGCAAACTCAACTCCTTCTTTTTCTTTAATTTGCTTCAGATAATCTTTTCGTAACTTAGCTCTTTCGCTTCGAACTAATTTTGATACATCATCCGAGATGAATACTTGGCTGTCGCAGAAAGGATTATCCTTGAGGGTGTTCGCAGCAGCCTTCAAAATTCTTCCTTTATCAGGGTATTTCAAAAGGTAAACATGAATTGGCCTTGGCTGTTGATCATTCGCGGTCGCGGCACGTTGGTTGATCTTCGTACGATGTGCTCGCATGACTTCTATATTTTGAAGGCCCATGTGCTTGCTAAAAAACTCTTCCTTTAAAAATTCTTCCACAGTGCCTCGGTTTTTCTCAGCGTCTTCCTTTAACCCCCATATGACCACATTATTCCTCTTAGACCTGTTCTCCAAATCTTCAATTTTTCTATGAAGAACGTCTATATCTGTGAAGCTCACTTTTTCTGCTAGAGCACTTTTAATTTCGGTTTGTTCGTCCTCTAAAAGTTTATAGCTGTCTTTCAAGTCGCTAACATCTTTGGCAGTTTTTCTTTGACTTGTTTCTAAGTTCTCTAACTTGAGTAAGATGGCATTAAGCTTTGTCTCTTGTTGATCTTTAGCGGCGAGCAAGTTGTCCATCTTCGCAAGTACAACATCTAGCTTGTCAGGCGCTTCAGTGACTGGCATTTCAGTTCGCTGTTTTGTTTTCGACCTTGTCAATCGACCAGACATTCGCTTGTCAGCAATAGATAAACTAGAAAAGTTGTCTCAGTATCATTATAAAGCCATTAACGATCATTTTCTTGAAACTTATTTGGAGAGAGCTCGGATCCACGTCCGCTTAGCTTGGCGTCATCACGTGACTCCTTTTGACTAGAGTTTCATTAATGCAAAAAATGCAACATGTCATTTGTTTCTGTGACCCAACGAAAACATTAAAAAATTGGTCCCACCGTTTCCATGCTTCATCAACAGCGTGCTGTTATTTTTAATAGAATATCTACAGATGCTTCAAGCTTTAGAAAATTCTCGAATTCCTCCGCCTTTTCCATTTCAGGCCCTTATGACTTTTATGGAGTGTTTTGAGGTTTTGTTACGAGGTCTTAATGTTCCTCCGAATGTTATCCTTCGGCATCATTACAACAGTAATCGTGGATTGATCCATTCTAATCCATGGCCAAGTGCATGGAATAAGCTAGCCATTAATCCTGAATACTTCCGGCTGCTTACTGGTGAGACCCCTAGAAGTCTTACGAATGTTGTTGAACGAATTGGGCATGACATTAAGATGCAAGTACGAAATTGCTGGCATCCTCGTCGTCGAGTGGGTCGAACTCGCCCCAACGCCCTTTGTGTCTATTACAGAGTACTTGTGACGTTCATGGTTCAATTTTTGGTGTATCTGCGAGTACAGTGTGTGAAAATCTATACACAATACTGCCTATTATGCATGAGCACTACTAACGACCCGGACGACTGGGACGATCGCGGTCGCTTGGATAGAACTGTGTTCTATCCGGACAACTGGAACGATCGTGAAAAATCGGGGATGATCATATGAGAACTACTCTCAGGCAACCGAGACAACTCTGAACTGAGACGATCGAAGCGACCCAAATCTACCCCAGAATACACATTATTTCCCAGTATTCATAGCTCTACCAGTTCCAAAATGGTGACAACTTCGGAGTTTAACTCTGCTTTAACAGCCCCCTTTTTATTTACGATTCTCGCGCCCAAAATATGTTGTTCAGATCCAGTTTACAACCGGGACGATCATATGAGAACCCAAATCGCTTGAGTCGTCCCGATCGTCTGAGTCGCTTGCAAAAAAAAAACTTTTGAAACGACTCAGACGACCGGGACAAATATATGGGAACCAGCCTTAAGCGATTACTTATGGGCTTCACCACCTCTTTGTTGTTAATTTGTTGCAAAGCCCCTCATATTTCTTCCTAAGGTCAGAGCTTAAAATATCTGTGTTCATCAAAAAAACTTCATAAGTTCTTTCCAGTCGTTGCCTTTTTTGGTCATTCCTTTTCAATACAAAAGCACCTCTTCCTTAGTAATAGCGTTATTTCTTGGCTTTCTCTCTTTGCCTGATTTTCTCGGCTTTTCTGAAATTGAAACATAAATGATATTGAACATATTCCGTTATGACGCACTTATAAGAAAATTAAAAAAAAATTCAGAAAACAGTATTTATATATGTTTTGCAATTTATAAGCTCTTACTTGATCTAAAATGGAGATCAAACATTTCATCTCCGTCCGGTTCCATGTCGACGTCCACGTTGCGACAGTGTTAGCTGTTTTGAATTTTGAATCGCAATACACATTTGAGATCAGCTATGACTAATTTGCATGCATCTGCATGCTAGAAACAAAGGCTCTGTTTTTTACAATAAAAAACAGGATACAGGAAAACTCTATTGACTAAAAGTTAGTGACATAGTCTGCAAAGTGCACTGGAGGCCGGCATTGTCGAGATGACCGTCTAGGAGGTGTGGTTTCATGAGCTGGATCATCACTTGCCATAGGCTCTATCAGGGGAGTGTCGCATGTGACAGGTAGGTCCTGATGAGTTGGGGCGACTTGGGCAGCTGGGGTGGAAATCTCACACAGTATGTCTGGTGGTGGAGGGGGAGGAGGTGTTGGTGCTACTGGCACATCTTCATCCTCAGAGGTATCGTCACTTGAGTTCGCATGGTTGCTGGTACTGCTAACATCAGCGGGGACCTTGTAGCATTCAGACTTCTTAATGCGGTAGGATAAGCTTCTTAACTGAGACCTGACAAACTTTTGGACATTACACCTGGAACCTTTGACAGAGGCGACAAAGTATCAATCTCTGGAGCAGGATTTGTTGCGGTCTGAGTGGATGTAGATCAATTGCAAGTCTCCCACTGATAGCTGTTGGGTAGGAAGGTATCGTTTAAGCGGGCTCTTAGACGTTTCACTGTGGGGATGATTATTGTCACGCAGCTCGTGTTGTTTAGAGATTAACTCTTGGTCAACTAGTGGTACTTGACTGTTGGAGAATTGATCCCGTTGCATCCACATTTCGCAAGCGGATAATCCTCGGGAGCAAATGCGTGAGTTCAAAGTCTCGGTGGCTATGGACAGGTCTAGAGGAGATACAGCTCCACCCAAAGGATCACGTTGAAGAATTTCCTGTTGAAGTTCTTGAATGGCTTTTTCCGCTACAGGGTTTTTGTTGATTCTTTACACGACCATGCTGCACAGTTAGTCTGTGGTGGCTTAGTAACTCATCACCAACAATGGCTCTAAATCCAGGGGCAGGATCTGTACGGATGACAGCAGGTGGACCATCTCGTGGACGTAATGGTATGCACAGGCGGATCAGTGCGTCACGAAGGGTAGGGCATCGTTCATCCTCCAGAAGTAGAGTGGAAGTGTAAGATGTGACGCATTCACGCACGACGACTATGAGTTGACATGCACGTTTGACAACATCGGCAGTGAAAGACACTCCAACAGCTTCTGGTGGAGCACAAGAGGACTGCTCAATGGCGGCATGAGGTGTCTTGCGGAGGGCAGCGCAACTGTAACAACTGCTGGTGACACGGTTGACAGCTTTGTCCATATTGAGGGCGAAAAGGTAGCGGCTGACTGCCATCTTCAGTTGGTGGGCTGACGGGTGGCAGAATTGGATGTGTAGTGACACTAAAAGACCATCGAGGACTTGTCGTGGAACTATAATTCGCTCGCGTGTTGTAGTTAAAGGCTCTGTGCATTTGACGACAAGAAGGCCATCTTTGGAGATCATAGTCAAATTTAAGTACCTTTTCACATCCTTAACATTAGTTACTTTTTTGGATGGCCAGGTGCCCTGTTTCAGGTAGGCATGAGTGCGGCGAAGGTCTGGACAATCAGATTGTATGGCTAGCCAGGCTGGTCTGTTGGTGAACGGGAGCCTAGCAGTCCCCGTCAGCACATCTTGAATGGATGAATGACGTACTACTGAGTCTTCTGTGCGGGAGATGAAGCTGCACACTTGGCACTTTGGGTCGTTGCAATCGGGGGCGTTCCGACTGGCAAAGTCTGAGGGCAAAATGGCAGACCCGGACACGTGGCGGACGGTTGCTTGATAGCGACTGACAGTGGAAGAAAGGTGGAAACATGTGGGCTGGCAGAGAACTCTCCTCTGCATAGTTTCTCATAAGCCTGAACGCATAGTTGGCTATCTGAGAGAATACATGCTTTGTGATTAGACTGTACGAGGTATGGAGTGAAGTGCTTTGTGGCTGTAGCAATGGCTAAGACCTCTATCTCACAGGGGAGCCATGATAGCTGATGACTTCCCAGTTTAGCGCTAAAAAATCCCGCAAGATGAAGGCTGTCGGAACGTGTTACGTAAAGAGTGGCACCAATTCCAGGATTTTTTGAGGCGCCATCAGTTACGATCCAGAGCTGGTCATTAGGTCGTGGCAATGTGATTGTGCGGTGTGAGGAGAGCGAGGCTTGAACAGTAGAGAATGCAGAGCGGAGGTCATCAGTCCACAGGATTTCCTCTTTTGACAAGCGATCTGCGACCACATCATCAAGCGGGGCCAGTAGCTTAGAGCAGCCTGGAAGGACTCTGGCTAACACTTTGTATGCGCCAATAAACGACTTCATGCAACCCACAGTGTCGGGGGCGGAGCATGAGGCAAGAGTTGCGATTCGGTGAGGGCAAGCACGGAGGCTACCAGAGGACCAGATCCATCCTAAGATCAAGGTCGATTTAGGGTTGATTACTGTCTTTGATGCAGACAGACGCAGATCACAGTTGGCTAAGGCAGATAAGACTCATTTCCAATTGTGTAGCAAATCAGTAGGGGTGTCACCACCACAGTACAAGTCATCCGCAATTTTCACAACAATACCTTCCTGAAGTAGATCTCCTAGAACCCTGCACATGAGCTCCTCTAAGGCTGTTTCTGATCCGGGCATGCCCATTGTGGAGCACGCGTAAACACGAACACCACGGAATGAAGTCGCCACACCACAATATCTCATAGATTCGCTTTCAAGTGGGATCTGATAGAATGCGCTTGTGAGATCTGTTGCAGCGATATGCTTCCACTGAGCAATGAGGCGCAGAGTAGAATCTACATTGGGCATGCAGGATGGCTGGGGCTTGCTGTAGCGGCCCATGCGAACGCGGTAACGAGGCGATGGCCACTATTGCTTTTTTTTTACAAGGAAAGATGGGTTGAGGCACTCGAATGAGATTCCGGCGTCCTCGGGGCGTTTGAACACACCAAGTTGTTCAAGCTCATCAAACTTGATCTGTTGCAGTTCTACGAGCTTGTTGGGGGCATATTGAGGTAGGCGGCCTTTGCGCTGAGGGGGCTCTACGGGGCCCATGTTTACCTTGGCTTGAAAGGGACCAACTGCTCTATTGTACTATGGAAAGTTAGGATCGAAGACGCTTTCAAACTCACGCAGTAGTGAATGGAATTCAGCCGACACTGTAGGAGAAAGTAGGTTGTCTGGGTCGATGCTGACCTGGGAGGAATGGAATGAAGTGGGAGGTGAGGAGGTCTTTGGTGGGATGGGTTTGACTAAGTTATCATCATCGGTGGGGCTTGAAGGTACAAAGACGGGGGGCTAACTTGACAAAAATGCTGATTGCATTTGAAAACGAGTGGTTCGCTAGAGTGGTTGGGAATGCGGATCCTGCCTGCGACACTGGACACGATACTGGGAGGTGGCCAAGGTTGCGATGCCGAGGACATTTGTACACGAGGGAGGTCACTGCGTGGTTCGAGGGCGTACCCCATCCATTGGGGTGTTGGGGGGTAGGCTTACCTCCAGGAATTCTCCTGGCCATACGGTGGTCGTTGTAGGAGGAGCACGAAGGACGACTGCACGACGGACAGATTGATCATTGGCTTTAGGAGAGGCTGAACTGTAGGAATAGGTGGTGTTGTCGCCTAAGATGACCTGACGCCTAGAAGGGCGCACATCGATGTCATTTAGCTCCATGAAAGGGGTACCGGCAAGTATGTCAACGTCCAGGTTTTCAACAACCAGGACTTCAAATTGGAACTGGTGGTTCCCACGAGTAAGGGGCAGGCAGGTTTCCCCAATAACTTTTAAAGGAGAGGATCTGTCAGCCTGATGGGCGGATTGAGCGCTCTGGTAGACCTCAGCACCAAGTCGTTGAACAGCAGAGAGGCGGATCATATTGCTTGTAGCGCCGCTGTTGATGGTAAGTCGGACGGGATAGTGGCGGTAGAACATGTCCATGTAAGGGGACTGTCTAACCTGTATCCAAAGGGCAGCAGTTGGAGGGTCAGGATCAAAATTCTCACACACTTCGCTCTCACGAGTACTAATATGGTTATCGCTTGTGTCGAGCAATGGGTCGTTGTCCAGAATATCAGCCACTTGCCGGGCCTTGGCAATGTAATGGCGGTCATCTTCTGGCAGGTTGGGGCATTCACTTAGAAAATGAGTGTGGTCAGCACGGCCTGACTACTTGCACAGGGGGCAGGTTTTAGCACGGTAGTTGGCTCTAATAGGGACCTTGTTGACGGGTCGACTGGAATGAGTAGGTCTGTGGAAGTTAGAAGCTGCAGCACGCATGACCTTAGCGTCATCTGAGGAACATATTTCATCCAGTAAGGACTGTAGAGCCTGGGAAATTTGAGGCTTGATGGAGGTTAGAGTACGAGATCGCAGTTCAGTGCCGTACCTTTGCTTAACTAGCCTTGGTAGCTCTGGATGGATTAACTTAAGCCATGTAAGGACAACAAAGTTCTCTAGTGTTGGAGTCAACTCTTCGTCCTCAGTCAAGTTTTCACCGTGATGAGAGATGTTGTTGCTATGTAGCAGACTATCTTCCACAAATGCCATTAATCTCTGGTAGAGGTCTTCAGGGCGTTCGTTAGGCTCTAATCGGATGTCAACAAAGTCAATAAAATGAGCTCCTGTGACCTGGAAGCCAAAATGGATTCTATTGAGGTGGAGTTTTTGACCAAGGTACTCCTAGATATAATCGGGCAGTAATTTGCAATTTGACCAAGCATGAGCTCTAGCATACTGACCTTCTGTTGGGCAGTACGGCGTCTAGTGGTTGGAACGGGCTCACCATCGTCTTCGAAGCCTCGAAGTGGGTCAGTTTTGGACTTTTTGGCCTATGTTGCGCCATCCACTAGAAACGGTGCGAAGTTGGGATGGAGCGAGAGTGTATAGAGGAGATTTTGCCTCCAATTCTCAAAGGAATTCACAGTTTCGGTTTTGGATAGGCACCACTGTTTTGGCGCTCGTTGGATACTAGCCATGGCTTGTGTTGTCAGCTCGTAGTGATGTCGACTTCTGTTGGCTCGTTTGAGAGAGTTTAAGAACGACTTTGTACGCTCTTTGGCGAGGAATTCGATCGCCGCTGCCACCACTCCAGTCAACGAAGCTTTTCAACACAGCACAACAAAAGGATTTTAATCAGGAAAGGTAAACTACAACCAAAACAGGACGAGAGCAGGAGGAGAGGCGAAAACGCGCATGAGCCACGAAAGCGGCCTAACCGCTGACCTATGTAAAGCATACATAAATACTGGCACTTGGATTATTTTCTCAGTCAGTTACTATTGGATAACTCGACCCCCCCCCCCCCGGAAGGGGGGTACGCTGTATATTTTTGGGTGGGGTGTGCCACTTGGACTCTGAAACCCTTACCCTATACAAGACCATGTTCAGCTGATTTTACAACCCTATAGTAGATTAGACACTGATAATCCCTACCCTATCTGAGACTTAGAATGAGTTCTATCTAGAACCGTAGTGTTTTTGATGAAAACCATCTGTCAGCAATGTTGCTGCAATGATTTTATTTCTGTTTAGGGAAGGCCCTTCCTCATCCAAGTTTCAATTCCTGTTCTAAACTTAATTCTTCATACCACTGATCAGTTTCCTAGCAAATGATAACCTATTCTAGACCAAACCTCTCTGATTTCTATAACCTAATATCCAAGCCTAAACTGCTTCAAAACCATACCCTTGACAGCAACACATACCCATATAGCTTACATGAGAGTACCCCCCCCCCCCCTCCCCCGGCTAGAACAATGGCTATCTTGAACAATTTATCACTTTCGAACAAATGATCAATACCTAGCTTAAGTTAGCAGGGTTCTACTGTAACTGTTTGAAAATTGCTAAAGTGAGGCCTAAGATGGCTGTTGAGTGTTATTTTTCGATGTGACAAATTTTTTATTAAGTCAGTTGGAGGGGGATAGGCGCGCTCTTCCCAGTTTCCTCACTTTTTTGTCTGCCCACAATTTCCCTTTGTGTCGCTCCCCAGTATGTGAATGCCTGGAACAGGCTAATGTGTAGTATTCTTTTATTTAAAGAAAATCCACTTCCATGCCTCTTGTAGAATATCTTGAGGCTTTGTCTTAAGCAAAAAGACAGCATATCAAGCACAGACAACCATCCCTTCAGAAATTTGCCACCAAGCTAGTGACAACCAGCATACATACAAAATCTTTCACTGGGTGCAATTTTATTGAAAATGTGGGGTTCGCTTAAGCTCTGATATTGAATCGATTTTTTTCATATTATTTGAACGATAGTTATAAGTTATTTGTCTCAAAGTTTTGTAGCCATTGGGTTAAAACCGAAAAAGTTATGACCCAGAGTATGTCATTGATGAGTGCGCCCGAAATTACAAATGGAGCCACCTTAAATTCTTGCACAGGTTCTTTCTTCACTGATGGTCGTTTGGTTTTAGTGATCTTTTGCATAACATGGATAAGGATATCCATGAGAAACAAGATGACTTGTATACCTCCTCGGAGACCCAGGGGCAATCAGTTGGGGCGCGACGAAAATCGGCATAAGTTTTCAAGAACGGCGAAGAGAGCCCCTGGGAACTGATACTTACACGAGTATTTCGATTCTATTTCGAAAAGGCCGCGCAAATGCAGGCTCCTGATTGGGCAGAAAAAAACCTTTGTATTATTCTGCCCAATCGGCGAGCAGCAGGGCTAGAGTCACTTTCGTGTCTTCTTACACGGCGCTTGTTGATGTTGTTGTTCGGTCGCCATACTTGTCTGGTTCGTACACCAGAGTTCTGCATGCGAGGGAAATTTTCATTTTAAGTTTCGTCAGAGATCCTAAACGTTCGAGAAATCATTCCGGATGTCAGCAGCAAAAGACTTTACAACATCCAACGGGAAAATTATCTTTTGGACCGATCAAAAGTATCGTAAATACTTGCTTGTTTTAATGGGCGAGTTGATATATAAGCTTTCGATTTTAAATTTTCTGAGCTTTTTGGTAGGCAGAATTTTCCCCTTACATCGTTTGTGGCAACTGAAAATTTCCCACACTGTGTATTATTTTGGTGCACGGGCCAGACAAGTGTGCCGACCGGCCGCATCGTACGGTCCTTTACGCTAACTTTTACCATCGAATAATGTTATCAACATTTAGCTTTTTGGTCGCGACCCGGCAAGTTACTTATGTAGGAATAAGATTGATGAAGTTGTCTTTGTATGTAAACAAAAAAATATTGACTGATGCTAGTGTGTTTTCCTTGTTAAGCCCTATTTTGTCTTCTTGCGACATGTTGCACGGAGTTCAATTTGTTGAACTACATGGGACAAGTTGCGGGGACAAAATGTCCCCAAAATTATGATAGTATCAGTTCACACGAAGGGATGTGTAGCTGCAACATGTCCCTGAGACATGTCCCTGCAACATTTTCATGTGTGCAAACGCTATGATTTTGTCCCTGCTACATGTCCCTCAGTGTATACTACATTAATTGTTGTCGCTGCCACATGCCCCTGCTACATGACCCCTCGTGTCTGCCCACCTTAATTATTTTATTAGGGGACTAAGGCGAGGAGGAATACGACGAGGGGACTATATAATCCTTTGTTCTGCTATTGTTATCAGCTACTGTTTTCAGCCCTGCACTCCCCTGTAACAATCAAAAGCCACCAACAGCTTTTCAAACACTTTAATGAATGAAGTTAAGGAATATATTTCCCTGAAAGAACAAAGAAAACCAAGCTGGGTGGAAAATAAGCAAGTATAGGGTGCATCATAAATTGGATAATCTGAAGTAGAAGTATTATTAAGTTTTATAATTTTATAATCCGAAATACATCTAGTTTGCAAACAGTGATCAATGAAAGTATAACGGTAATTTGTTTTATGATTATGATATATCAAGAGTGGTTATGTAGGATTTTTTCTGTCAGAAAAATCAGTAATATTAATTTCATAAATTATGTAGTAAATGTACACAGCTCCAAATGAAAAATCTTTGTATTTTAATTTACAAAAGTCCAGTGGGAAGTAAGTTATCTATGCATTTCCAAACTGGGCAGCACGCATATGTATTGTTGCATTTCAACTTGACCAGTAGGCTAGGGTATGTAATCACCTTGCTTGCCAAACTGCCCAAGGTAAAATATATATTTTATTCTGTTGTGGTTCATCTATGATTATGTTACAATGGCAAGCCATATTTGGGTGAGCCAATTGTAGATCCCATACAGATTGGACATAGACACTATGTTATCTTTAGTTTATAGGTGCTGATTATTTGAGACTGGCACAAACTCAAACCGATAAAACTGATTAAGTTTGCATGAGATAGATCTAAAAGTAGTAGATCAACACCATGTTTGCCCATACTCAAAAACAAAAACCTCAGACCAGTCTCAACTCTATATGTTTTTGTATTGTTCTGCAGTTGTTAGTTCAGCTCCCGGAATGAGTCAGACTGGTCTGAGATAATTTGTTAGACCCGCTTCATGTAAACAGAAGCATTAGTATGAAGCCATTGTACTGGACTCAGATAACCAGGGCCTTACTTATGAAATCACAAGACGAATGAAGCTTTTAGGGGGTGTTCTTACACTGACATGTTTCATTCTGGAACAAGATGAAAAAATTATTTATGAATTTTATCAACGAAAATACTTACTAGTGGACAACAGTGTGAACTTCGTCACATGCAACAGCAACTACATTTGCCTGTAGTGTTGCTTTGAAAACATGCCCCTGAACCTTTCATCCCCAATGAATGCTTCTGGGCTGCCAATATAAAAAGTGTGCATTTGACTTCCCCTCGATTTTTTCTTTGTCTTGTTTGTCGCTTTCTCCAATAAAGGCAGCTTTGAAGCCTATATTCCTCAAGTAACTAACCTGATCTTTAACGATTGAACTTAGATGGGAAACAACAATGATGAAATGATGGTACATCGAGGCCCTGGGTTATCAAAACTTTAAAAACACTTGGCAAAATCTGAAAAGTCAAACTTTTACCAAATCCAGTAGGTTGCGCCGCAAACACATCCTTCCCACACACAACATTATCTACAACTAATTTCTGCTTGGGCTTCAGATCTTAAATGCCTGGAAAAAACTGCAAACTTTTGGCAATTGCTTCTCTAATTTGGCTTACATCAACCATGATATGATCAGATACCTGTTGAATCGTTCAGCCCAAATTACAGCCTACACTTTGCGCACAAAAGTGAGCGTAAAGGACCGTACGATGCACCGGTCGCCAGTCAACATACTTGTCTGGCCCATGCACCAAAATAATGCACCAGTCAATGTAACCCCCCCCCCACACACACACTCCCACCCCCCCGTACTCCCTGCCTACCTCCCTGGTAGGCAGGGAGTACGGTAGAAATCACGATCTTCGCCTCCCAGACTGGGCAATTCACCATTCTGTTGTCAGCAGTTTAATTTTCGCGCAGCATAGTAGTTTTGCTTACATTATCTTTGTTCTTGATTCGATAGTAAAAGCGAAACAGAGACGAGCAAATTTAATAATACATAAAAATGCTTTGTAAAGTGTCTTTACATGGAAGCATCATGAAGAAGGCTGTGATCTCAGTAGAAAATAAATGGTGACTTGACATTGTACATTATTTTTGTTTGTTCAAAGTTTATATGTGATCTATATTTTTCCCAGATGCCCCCGAGGGCAGGGTCATTTGATCAAAAGCGTTTTCCCAGGGGCTGGGCATTTTCTTACTTTCACTGACTACAAATTCCAAGTTCCCACTCAGGCCCGGGTTGGGGGGGGGGGAGGGGGAGGGGGAAATTTACGTATATTGACTGGTGCATAATGCATGCAGTATGGGAAATTTTCAGTTGCCACGAACGATGTAAGGAGAAAATACCAAAAGGCTCAGAAAATTTAACATCGAAAACTTATCAACTTGCCCATAAACTAGTACTTACGATACCTTTGATCGGTCCAAAATTAACTTAATTAACTTAACTTGCTGGGTCGCGACCAAAAAGCGAAAAGTTGATAACATTTGATGGTATCGTACCTCGATTTGACAGAAGTGTCAGGAATGACACAGTTCACCAACCAGAAAGAAAAAACCTATCAACACCTAATACAACACCTTAGGGAATTTTTCATTTTAGTTTTTCAGCATATTTAATAATATGTAACTTTCTGTAATATTCATAAACATGCCCTGATAAGAACCCTTAGAGGTTGAAAGTTCTTGGCACAATCTGTAACTTTTTCAAGCTCCAAACTGTTGTGAAAAATAAAATCTAGAACAAAATAAGTATGACGCCTCGTTTTACGCTAGAACCTGAATATTTTCCCGCCGGTTTCCCTTGGAAAAATTGAGCGTAAAGACCGTACGATACATCGGCGGCCGGTCGGCACACTTGTCTGGCTCGTGCACCAAAATAATACACACAGTGTGGGAAATTTTCAGTTCCCACAAACGATGTAAGGGGAAAATTCTGCCTACCAAAAAGCTCAGAAAATTTAAAATCGAAAGCTTATATATCAACTCGCCCATAAACAAGCAAGTATTTACGATACTTTTGATCGGTCCAAAAGATAATTTTCCCGTTGGATGTTGTAAAGTCTTTTGCTGCTGACATCCGGAATGATTTCTCGAACGTTTAGGATCTCTGACGAAACTTAAAATGAAAATTTCCCTCGCATGCAGAACTCTGGTGTACGAACCAGACAAGTATGGCGACCGAACAACAACATCAACAAGCGCCGTGTAAGAAGACACGAAAGTGACTCTAGCCCTGCTGCTCGCCGATTGGGCAGAATAATACAAAGGTTTTTTTCTGCCCAATCAGGAGCCTGCATTTGCGCGGCCTTTTCGAAATAGAATCGAAATACTCGTGTAAGTATCAGTTCCCTGGGGCTCTCTTCGCCGTTCTTGAAAACTTATGCCGATTTTCGTCGCGCCCCAACTGATTGCCCCTGGGTCTCCGAGGATGACTTGTATATAACTTTGTTATATGTTAGTAATGACAGATATTTCTTCTCCTTAGAGATAACTAACTGATGGTTTGGTTATGAGATGTTTTGTCTTGTCAAATAGATATTGATAAAGGTTATATGTTATGTTTTTTATGTTACATTTATGTTATTGAATAGATCTGTTTGTGTAGTCTTTATATATAATGCATCTACATCTAATTTAAGGAATTTTTTCCCTCGACAGTTCATCTTCGATTGCTGTTTGATTTAATTTATGAAGCCATCAAAGAATCTGGTGGTCAAGGGGGAACTACAGGGATGGCAGAAATTCCACAGGAACAGCAAGCATTGATCACAGGACCCAGTTCTCAAAGAGAAAATGTCGGACATGGAAGCAAAGCCTCAACACAAGATGTTATGAATTTCGTTGCACTTGAGATCGCCAGGTCCATCAACCTAGCTAGTCCAGAGGGGAGAAATGAGTTTGTAAATTATCTCGAAAAAGTGCGGAAAGTGGTGGTTATTGAAGCCTTCTATGGAAGCTTAATAATCACTGTGGAATGTAGCTCTCTCCAGATCCTTGACGAATTGTGGGAAGACTATGTTACAGGACATCTACATGAAGTGGCAGAGAAAACCCTCATTACAGAGGACAATCTGAAGGCATTTGGCCTCGATGAGTTGAAACTCACGACAACTATTAAGAAAGAGGAGTACATTGTTAGTCGAATGAATTTCTTTAAACTTCCTTGTGAGTATGGTAAAATATTATTCTTTTTGTTTATGGTATTGCTGAAATAGATGGCAGATTCATTTAACCATGCAGTTGCAGTAAACTGGCAAAAGAGTTTTGCAATATTTAGCCGGAAAAATCTTTGTTCTCTTGGTTTGAAAATGCCGTATCGACCTTCAGTTGTAAAAAAAAACCTTTCCGGGAAGAATTTCAGAATTATTGATAGTGTGTATTATTTAAGATGATTTTTTAGTATTGGTTTGCACATCACTACTGCACATAATAATTTACAATCTAGCTTTTAGCGTTTCACTGGGAGTGGAAAAATCCAACCATTCCAGCCGCCCACTTATTGTTTAAATTTTATCTTATCAATGCAGCAGTGGATCCAGAAGGACAGCCAGAAGTACTACCAGACGTACAGCCAGACTTTATACAGCCAGGCGTACAGCTAGACGACATACAGCCAGACGACGTACAGCCAGACGTACGGCCAAAGCTACGGCCGAAAGTACTACCAGACGAACAGCCAGACGTACCGCCAAAAGTACCGCCAAAAGTACTACCAGACGTACAGTCAGACGTACCGCCAAAAGTACCGCCAAAAGTACTACCAGACGTACAGTCAGACGTACAGTCAGACGTACCGCCAAAAGTACCGCCAAAAGTACAGTCAGACGTACAGTCAGACGTACAGTCAGACGTACAGCCAGACGTACGGCCAGACGTACAGCCAGACGTACGGCCAGACGTACAGCCAAAACTACCGCCAAAAGTACTACCACACGTACAGTCAGACGTACATGTACAGCCAGGAGATGATACACTTGATAGTGCAAATCAAACAGGACCAAACTATGCATCAGGTATTCATGCAATTATAGATTTTATAATATAGAGGGCAAAATTACTGAATGCTGATTGGCTGACGAAGAGGGCATTTTTTCTTAATTGAGGGCAAAATTACTCGCTCCTGATTGGTCGAGCATCAAATTTTCTCACTTGTGATTGGTTGAGCGCGTCGTCGTTGCATTCAGTTCGCTCGGCGGGATTTTGAAGAAAATTTACAAACGCAGCGCTCGCATTACATGTTTCGCCGAAGATTTTGTTATAAAAAAGGAATGAAATCGGAAGATACCTAAGAAAGGAATTCTACAGCTGAATTACAGCATTTTACGCCAAACAGGAAGAGATTATTTGTGTCAAATCTTGGATTAACTAGACGCCTGCAGGCCAGTTTGCGACGTTGAAGATCTAGAAGAAATTCATTCATGGCGACAAAAGCTGGTTTTAAAGTTCCATCACTTCATTGAAAAAATGCGGATTTCTGCGGACCTAAAGAAAAGAACTTTGACATATTTTGCTGAAAGGAAAAAATATACGTTTAACAGGAGAACGAATAAGGCTAAAAGACGTGAAAGAAAGCAATTAAATCGCCAAACGTGCAAGGAAGTTTGAACTCTCGCCATTTGTTGTTGTTATCAAAGCGGCAAAAACTTCAAAACACGGTACGCTAAAATAAAACTTGCTTTGTTTTTGTCGTAAAGTGTCTATGTTTTCTAGATGTACATAGCAGACAAATGTATCTTTGACCGAATAGAAATTTATTTAACCACAGTGAGTTGAAAAGTTTTTCTTGTCAGTTTGCGAGAGAGTATTTTCACTTCGGTTGGTTTGAAGTCTGAGTGACTCTTAAAAAGTCTGAAACGTTTCCCTATAATTTTGCCCTCTATATTATAAACAAGTAATCGCATGTTCCCTCGTAAAATTAAGGATTAATATCACTTGTGTTTTCAGAAGCTGTAGAAATTGCCCTCGTCGCTTCGCGACTCGGGCAATTTCTACAGCTTCTGAAAACACGCGTGATATTAATCCTTAATTTTACTCGGGCCCATGCGATTACATATACAAATAACTGCCATAATATGCAAGTGTAAGGTCTATAATCCTCTATTATCTTACAGCCATGCTCCGTTACACGTGACCAGTAATTCACAAAACTGAAATGAACATTTGATTACTCAGTTTGTGTTATCCGCCTCAGCCTTCGGCTTCGGCAGATAACGCAAGCTTTGGCCTTGATAATTATCGCCATCATGCTCAACCTCATCCAATAATTGTTAAATATTACATGTGTTCTAAAGATGTAAGAATCCGGTTTCTATGTCAAAGGTGTTCATATTCCTATTAAGGCTCGACGTTCATGAAATAAGTGTTTTTCTGTTAATTATTTAAAGTCTCGTGTCCATTTCTTTTACAATTTCTTTGTAACGTCCGAGAATTGAATGAAATCTTGAAGACCTCTCTGGAAAACACTTTAAAATTCACGAATGAACGGAAAAATAACTTCGCTAAATCTAATATTGTTCGGATATGTAACATTTAAAATAAAATAATATTTTGTTGCTCTTTGCTTCCGAAAATGCGGTAAAATTCTCACGGGAACTCAGAATCTCGGAATGAATTTACAAAACCGACATGTAAACTTGAAAACTCTGTTCAAATTTTTAAAAATACTGGTCACCTGGACGGAGCATGGCTGTAACTGTCTTAACAATGGCCACTGAAGGCTTCAAGAATATACCAATTGTGTCATAAGGCCACGACCTCCCCTCCAAACAAACAGATGCGAGCAATCATCTTTCATGTGCTCGTTACTTTCTGCCTTTCATCACTAAGTCTGTGGTTGATATCATTATCATGCTGTTAGAAAGTGGTGTGGCTCAGCAGCTAAACACAGCCACATTAGGATCATTTCTTGTTGCTGTGCAGTTCTTTGTATGGTGCTTGACATTTAGGGCCTGTTCACATGGAAGTGGGGTACCCCGGGTGCCTGGGGTGCCTGGGGTACCCCGGCTTGGTGGGGTTCCCAGCGTCTCCATATATTCTTTGTTGTTTATCTGGTTGCGTTCACATGCGTGGTGGGGTACCCCATTCAGCCGGGCAACCCGTCTCCTCGGGGCGGGTTGCCCGCCTGAGTGGGGTAGATTTTTTCCATGTGAACACTATACCCCGGGGTACCGGGGTGAGGTTCATACGGGCATTCGACAATTTAGCCCGCCAAAAACAAGCGGCAAAACAAAATGGCGTCCACTCGTTATCAACCTGGTGAGCTTTTCCGCAAACAACGCCTCCAAAATATACTCGACAGCTCAAATTTTGAGGAAAATAGTCAGGATATTGGTAGTTTAAGCGAGACAGTAGCATCTCAGCCCGATCAGGCCCTGATTCCATTGGAATTGGATGTCCCAAGGCAAAATACGAAGTCGAACCCGAAGGGAAAGCGAAAACCTTCAGATGGTTTGCAACACAAATCTACAAAGGCGAAAGTGGCTAAAAGGAGTCCTGAAAACCAAAGAAAGGTTATGGTTTGGTCCCCAGATCGGATAGACTTCAAACGCACCCTACCCCAGGTCCCCGGGGTCATCAAACGCATATGAAACAAACATTTTATCGACCCGGCTACCTGAGGTACCCCAGGCACCCGGGGTACCCCACTCTCATGTGAACAGGCCCTTAGTGTACTTTTAACTTTTGACTCTGACTCTGACAATGCAATCCAATCCTATGCCTGTGACCATTCAAATGAAACCTAGCCTGCGAGCAAGCTCTCGGGCTCGGATTTGGGGGAGGGGGAGGGAAAGGATCGAGAGCTTGCAACAATGTCTCCGCTGAAAAAGTCTGCGGAAAATGCTGATTGGTTGAAATTTAATTTGATGATGACGTTGTCATTCTTCGTGTGTCGTGATCAAGACAAAACAAAATGACGGAGAGCGGAGGAGATTGCATTCATAAAGCGTGCGAGAATTTTTCTAAATATCTGAAGTTTCCTGTGGAATTGAAACCCAAGCAATGTCAAGCAGTTGAAGCACTACTTAAAGGTAGCGATGTCCTCGCTGTTTTGCCGACGGGCTATGGCAAAAGCTTTATATTTCAACTGTTTGCTGCCGCGGCTACAAATATTGAAAGGAGGCAGCATCAAACAGTGTTGGTTGTCTATCAGTTACAAAGTATCATCGACGACCAGGTAGCAGAAGCAAAAAGTAATGGAATGTCTGCGGTTTCTTTTGCGGATGTGTCCAATGAAGAATTAAAATTGGCGAAGTTTCAGCTTTTTTGGGGGTCAGCCGAGAAAATTATTGACCAGCATTTGTGACCTCTCACGCTAAAACGATACCAAGGGCTTTCCGTTGAGTCGTTCCCTTACCGTTCATCAGCCGTTCACGAACGGTAGGAGGCCGTTCAAACGGCTGTGATTAGCCATTTAAAAAAATATTCAGCTGTTCGATAAAAGATTTCCAGCCATTTGAATGGCTGTCGAATGAGCTCTAGTGTTTTGGCCGGTGACATTTTAGTTGCTTTATTTTTACTTTCGTTCGCTCACCACGCAATTTGCATAAGTCCAAAAGTAATTTGAAACCGTTTCAATATAAACATCTCGCTATTCAAAGGAGAAACACCGTCAGACTAGTGAAAGCAGAGAGTTTGGAAAAACTTAATCTTAAGTTTGTCCAGCGATACTACAAAGAAAACAGAGAATTCTTAGAGGCGGTAAAAAAGTGTGTTGCGTCATAGCACTATTTTATTTTTCATGTTTGTTTACATTAACTGATTGGCCAAATTCTGACATCTCCGACAGCAGGATAGTATTTGGGGTGGCATTCAAATTTCTGAGACATCGTTGCAAGCTCTCGCCCTCTGCTCCCCCAAACCCCAAACCCGAAACCCCGAACCCGAGCCCGAGAGCTTGCTCGCAGGCTAAATGAAACCTCTTCAGCAGTACTTTTGCGTGAAATTTGGGATTTGTCTTAACTTTTGATGTCTGGCACTCTTGGAAGTTAAAAGGTCAATGTAATTTAATCAAAACAGTACCTGAATTGAAAAGGTTTAAAATCTTTCGATTAAAGTGGCTCCCTGGAGTATTAACAAAAGCACCTACACTACCTATCATGAGTTACAAAGTAAGGCCCAATTTTCTTATCTTGCAATTTCGGTTCATGAGATTTACCAGTAAGGATTCCAACATATTTATGCATGTTTATTTGTTGTCATTTTTTGGTAGAGGCCATTGCCATGGCAACGCAGCATCTAAAGAATGGCAAATATTTTGCAAAAATTGACCTTTATTCTTTAAGTAACAATCCTTGTAAGAAGTAGGCAACCCAAATGCACGGAATGCAGAAAGGTGTGAATTGTGCTATTGTTGAAACAAGTTCTAGTTCAAGTTCAACCGTCCACCTCATTGGCTAAAACATGAAAATCTACCATAACTTCATCAGACAGCGCATTTATTTATCTGTAGTTTACTAATTGATTCCCTTTTAGTGAAAACTATTGTGATTTTTAATGCAACAAAAATTCTATGTGGAGAACATGGAAAATTAGAATTCTTTCTTGGCCATTGTTTTGGGGTCTCACGATTGGATGAAATCTTGTAACACAAAAGAAACATTGCTTTATAATAAAGCTTCAGTAAATTTTATTTCACAACCATGTTGTCCATAGGTTGCATATTCTCAGTACGAAAATCTAAACATTCTTATGTGGGGAAAGCGAAATGCAGCGGAACAATAGAGAATTGCCTACTTCTTACACGGATTGTTACTTAATATTTAGAGTTTCCTTCGGTGAATTTTTTTTAAACTTTGATATATTGTGGAAATGATCACGGGCAACATTTTGGAAAGATAAAAACTTGGGGTCATTCAGACGGTTTTCGCTATATCACGCAATTTCGTATATTTACCTATTAAACTAAATTGCTCCGACAGATTTTTTCCTAAAAAGAATATACGAAAGGTTGAGTTTTTATCTCAAACTATGCGAACTTTTAAAAAGATTCACCGAAGGAAACGCGAGAAAATCCGCTCTTAATTTTGCCTTTTTTGGCTTTGCTGACGTCATAAAATCGGGGAAATCTACTTTTTCGTATGAGCGCGCGCAAATTTACTAACGTTCGCGTCATCAGCGCGCGCGCAGCTATTAAACTATAGGGAGCCACCTTAAAACTGTGGGCCATTGTCTGACATCACAATCTTTGGTACTCTGTATTCGCCTAGCCACGAGGGAGGAAAGATTGCGTGACGATCCCTAAGGACGTCTGCGTAGGAGGCTGCTATTCGCCAAGCGCTTCCTTCAGGAAATTGATATTTTTGGTGACAGTAGTGCCAGACTTCTCTCTTTGATGAAGAAAACTTGCTGTGGCAATCTGCTATATTATTTCAAGAGCAAAAACGAAACATAAAACCTGAATATCACAAAGACAGAACAGGTATCTGTTGTACCTGATAATCTAAAGAAGATAAGGAAAAGAAATTTTTAGCGGAGCTCTCGCGGGTACTCAGAACCTGTGCCGTCATGGCTAGCGGAATGTTTCGCAGGTAGACTGCGAGCTGTCTCTCTTTTTCCGCTAAAGTCAGTAGGGACGAAAGCAAAAAAATAGCGTGATGAGCGAGCGGCGCCTAGGTACTTGGTGTATCCCTGATCATAATGTATGGTACTTCATGTATCCCTTATTGTAATGTATTTAGATATATTGCAGTGTAATTTAGGGTCGGATTACAGTATCTAGGGTTGAAGCACTGATTTTAGTATTAAGGTTTAAGCACTGATTCCAATATTTCCAGTGTATCGAAAGGGTTAGTTCTTATATATGGTCTGGGATAGCAGCATATTATCTTATATCCCTAAAAAATTACAGTTTCCGGCAGCTAGTCCTCGGTGGTGTAGTGGATAGTGTGCATGGAGCAGATCATACGGCTCGGGTTCGATTCCCTATTCTGCTGTTTTTATCTTCTTCTTCTACTGAAATAAAAACTAAGGGTTTAAATACAAAATAATAAGGGATACACCAAGTACATACCGAGCGGCGAGTTGCGAAGCGGCGAAGCCGCGAGTAGCACGGGCACCGGCCCGCGCTACTAGCGGTTCGCGGCTTCACCGCTCGCCGCTCGCTCATCACGTTATTAATTTTTTTTTTTGCGTTCGTCCCTACTGACTTTAGCGGAAAAAGAGAGACTGTTCGCACTCTATTTCGCAGGCAGCGTCTGTAACATGTGTGCCCGTCGCGCAAGGCTAGCTTGCGGGCGCGTATGACGTCGCAAAACATCCGGGATCTTAGCAATTTTGAAACCAAAGTGAGGCTTTGTTTTTCAAACACTTTGATGTTTTGCTGGGTTTAGCGGATTTGTAGTCGTTATTTCCCTGCATTTCTTCGCGGTTTGCTACTCAAGACAAGGATACTAATTAATGGATACTCAGAAGCTGCTTTAGTGGAAAAAGAAGAGCTTTCAGGGATAAAATCTTGCTTCGAGGAACTCCATACGATTTTATCAGTGGCCGTTTTTATGCTACAGACGTTAATATCGTCCGAGACGTTAAAGTCGTCTCGAGACGACTTTAAGGTCTAGTATAAAAACCAGGCAAAAACCGAAAATAAGCCAGACGGATTTAACGTCTCAGACGTTAAATACGTCTAGTATAAAAACGGGACGGCCATAACGAGGACGAATTTAGCCCTATTTGTATATTCGTGCTCTTAAAATTTATTTGGGGACGACTTTAGCCGTGTTCAGTCACTTCCGAGAATAGTTTTCTTTAGAAAATCTTGTGTTTTTCCCTGTGGCCATCCCGTTTTTATACCAGACGCATTTAACGTTTGAGACGTTAATTGCGTCTAGATGACTTTAACGTCTCGAGCATAAAAACGGCCAATGCAGGGCAATATTTCATAACCGAAGACGCAGAGTTTTAACGAATTTCCAAGCGGTCGAGTGTCTTAAGGTGTTTCCCTCCAGTTTCCGTGCAGCCGCACCGACCATTTTTAATCGACCATTTAACTAACTTTCCTTTATTGAATTAGTATGAAACTTACACAAAGTATTGTACAAAGTTTGAAGTTTATAATAGTGTACAATTTTGTAAATCGGATTTAAAATTGCGGAGATAAACGAGAAACATTGAAATCACTTGAGTCTAAATTCCGAGCGATTGCGATGGCATCTAGAAAAATCAAAACTATTACGATAAACTATGACATATGGCAAACAAAATATCTAAAAATTAGAAACTTTTGTCAAGCCGATTTTGAGTAAATCAGAAAAACATTTCAAACTGGTGATTTTGCATTTGTATGAGCACATCTACAAAATCCTCAATTAAGCTTATAAAAGTTTAATTTCTCAATCTCAAATTTACGTCAAAATGTGTGTTTATAGTATGAGATGAAACTATGAAAGTTTGAAAGCGTTTCTCGTTTTAGTTTTGGAGATTCGATTTTCTATAGGAAACCGTAGTTTTTTGACTGAGTTCTTGATATTGTAGTTTTAGCACATTTCTACATATTTCAAAAACCGCGAGATAGATTTTTTTTAAACTTTTATAGTCGTTTCTTTATAATATGAACAACATTGTCTGGAAGTTTCATCTTGATTGAAACATTGCAACATGGTCAAATAAAATAATAAAGTTCACCTAAAACGCGATTGAGAAGTTGTGCTTTGATTGCACGGTTGAAGGCGCACGTCGCAAAGACGCTTTAATTAATTCAGATGAAGTGTAACGCATTTCTGCGTGTTGAGAATTATGCAAATCGAGTTGACTTCTTTCTTTTCCCTACAATTCAAAATGTCGAGAGTGTCCAGTGCACGTCAAATGCGAATAAAAAACTGCTTTCAAATAAACGTCCCACTGAAATTCGTGGGAATGATAAAAATAACGTGGAAAACAGCCCCTAAACATTACTCCGCAAAACATGATGGTCACGCAAAAATGCGTTGCGCTTCACCTGAATTAATTAATTAAAGCGTCTTTGCGCGCCTTCAACCGTGCAATCAAAACACAAAGTCTCAATCGCGTTTTGGGTGAACTTTATTATTTTATTTGACCATGTTGCAATGTTTCAATCAAGATGAAACTTCGAGATAATGCTGTTCATATTATAAAGAAACGACTATAAAAGTTTGAAAAAAATTTATCTCGCGGTTTTTGAAATATATAGACCAGCGCTAAAACTACAATATCAAGGACTCAGTCAAAAACCCATGGTTTCCTATTGAAAATCGAATCTCCAAAAATAAAACGAGAAACGCTTTCAAACTTTCATAGTTTCATCTCATACTATAAACACACATTTTGGCGTAAATTTGAGATTGAGAAATTAAACTTTTATAAGCTTAATTGAGGATTTTGTAGATGTGCTCATACACATGCAAAATCACAAGTTCGAAATGTTTTTCTGATTTACTCAAAATCGGCTTGACAAAAGTTTCTAATTTTTAGATATTTTGTTTGCCATATGTCATAGTGTATCGTAATAGTTTTGATTTTTCTAGATGCCATCGCAATCGCTCGGAATTTAGACTCAAGTGATTTCAATGTTTCCCGTTTATCTCCGCAATTTTAAATCCGATTTACAAAATTGATACAATCATATAAACCTCAAACTAAGCGCAATATTTTGTGTAAGTTTCATACTAATTCAATAAAGAAAAGTTAGTTAAACGGCCGATTAAAAATGGTCGGTGCAGCTACATGGAAACTGGAGGGAAACACCTTAAAGGTAAAATAAATCATGATGGGAATTTATGTTGATATCAATTTTTGACTGACTTTTCCTTTGTGTTCTCGTTAGTTTTGGAGACATGTTTATAAAACGTGCTCAAATTCAGTCGTGTTGTTATGCTTGAATTTCATCGAGGACATCTGCCTCGATGCGCTATAAATGGTACGCGTTTTGCTTTTAAACCTAAACTAACAGATATTTGAATAAATTTTTTCAAAAGAAGATTTTGTTTTCCATTTTTATGTGTTTGTTCATTTATTACATAGGTTAAAAAGCGATTTTATGTAAACAAAACAAGACTTGGATTTCATAGTTCTAACTTCATTAAGTCGCCTTATGCAAATATGTTTGTGTAATTTTTGCAATTTTGATTTCCAAATCAGTTTCTCGGCGATTTTCGATACGCAACAGCTGTACTTTATTCAGAAATAAGTCATACATGTACCAGTTATTCTAGACCAAGAAAAAGTTGTTTTTGTGAACTTTTGTACGGTCTGGCTGAATGTACTGTGCAGACGGTCGCATAATACTGTTTTTTTTTTTATTATAATATAGAGGGCAAAATTACTGGATGCTGATTGGCTGACGAAGAGGGCATTTTTTCTTAATTGAGGGCAAAATTACTCGCTCCTGATTGGTCGAGCATCAAAATTTCTCACTCGTGATTGGTTGAGCGCGTCGTTCTCGTTGCACTCAGTTGGCTTGGCGGGATTTTGAAGAAAACGCGCGCATGTTTCGCCGGAGATTTTGTTATAAAAAAGGAATGAAATCGAAAGATACCTAAGAAATGAATTCTACAGGTGAATTACAGCATTTTACGCCAAACAGGAAGTGATTATTTGTGTCAAATCTTGGATTAACTGGGCGCCTGCAGGTCAGTTTGCGACGTTTAAGACCTCGTAGAAATTCATTCATGGCGACAAAAGGACTTCATTGAAAAAATGCGGATTTCTGCGGACCTAAAGAAAAGAACTTTGACAGATTTTGCTGAAAGGGAAAAAATACGTTTAACAGGAGAAAGAATAAGGCTAAAAGAAGTGAACGAAAGCAATTAAATCGCCAAACGTGCAAGCAAGTTTGAACTCGCCATTTATTGTTGTCAAAGCGGCAAAAACCTCAAACACAGGTGCGCTTAAATAAAACTTGCTTTGTTTTTGTCGTTAAGTGTCTTTTATCGATAAAAATTAGGCTATGTTCTCTAGATGTACATAACAGTCAAATGTATCTTTGACCGATTAGAAATTTATTTAACCACGGTGAGTTGAAAAGTTTTTCTTGTCAGTTTGCGAGAGAGTATTTTCACTTCGGGTAGTTTCAAGTCTGAGTGACTCTTAAAAAGTCTGAAAGCTTTCCCTATAATTTTGCCCGCTATGTTATAAACAAGTAATCGCATGTTCCCTCGTAAAATTAAGGATTAATATCACTTGTGTTTTCAGAAGCTGTAGAAATTGCCCGAGTCGCGAAGTGACTCGGGCAATTTCTACAGCTTCTGAAAACACGCGTGATATTAATCCTTAATTTTACTCGGGCCCATGCGATTACATACAGCTGTTTGATTAAACGTTGTCATAATAATAATAATAATAATAATAATAATAATTTATTACTTATTCGGCGCAAATATCTATATGAATATATTCAAATGCGCCTTACAAATTACATTAAAATAATAGTAAAAATAATAAATCTAATATAATAAAACTGATAAAACTAATATAATAAAACTAATATAATAAAACTAATATAATAAAACTTGATCGGTCTCATCCCCACGCGACCAGACCGAAAAGGATTATGGGGAGAAATCAATTCACATTCAATAACTGCACATTATCAAAATACGGAACGTCCTAAGTTATCGAAGCGACTCTGGTTGTCTTTGCGTAACACGCG
Source organism: Cladopsammia gracilis (assembly GCA_022457155.1). Classification (NCBI taxonomy): domain Eukaryota; kingdom Metazoa; phylum Cnidaria; class Anthozoa; order Scleractinia; family Dendrophylliidae; genus Cladopsammia; species Cladopsammia gracilis. The sequence continues at coordinate 118,431 of JAJGOT010000150.1, read as the reverse complement.
AAGACAAACATGAGTTTTGTTCTCCGTTGTAAACGCGATATAGAATAATTAATCATGCATTTTAATTCACCCATACTCCCTTTCGGTCTGGTCGCGTAGGGGTAAGACCGATCAGTGACAACGTTTAATCAAACAGCTGTATACGAATTGCTAAAATTGAAAAATAGCCCGGTCATCAATCTTGTTGTTGTGTTAAGAATGCAAAAATTAGCGCCACGGGGACTGACAAGTTTTATTGCTATGCCTGACACCAGCGATAAACTTGTTGACAAAATGATCAAAATGTTCCCAAGCAAACAAGGTATGTAATCTTGGTAAACTCAATCAACTCTCTCAGCCTTTTCCATGCCTGAGTGGCACATCAGGTCTCAGTCAGAATGACATACATGTATCTTACCTTATTTTATTGTCATTGGTGCAGAATTTAGCCCCTTTATAACTTGTGAATATGCGAGGTGTTGAATGAATCATGACAGAGTGTGACAAATATGCATATTTTCACTCTCTTGGTTAATTGGCTGTAAATATTGAGCCATGGTATCTGCCTGACCCATGGGATGGTATGGGAGGGTGGGGAGTTGTATGCAAGAGGTGGGGGGGGGGGGGTGGAGCAAATGCCTAGGGGAGGGGAGGGTCCGAACGTTCCGAGTTGGCTCACAGGAGCCTTTGATCAAGAATGCAGTTTTGTGGTTGCAAGTCGATCAGACTGGTCTCTAACTAACCACAAGACAACCAATACTTGAATCCCTAATCTCTAATGGAACCCTCTAATTGTGCAGTCCCTAGACAAAGAAATTTATAGGATAAAGGCTAGGAGTATCCTAGCACTACTGTTGGGGCTAACCTTTGATAGTCTAACTTCAGTCATCAACCAACCCCCCCCCCCCCCCCCCCCCCACTCCCCCCGAACCCTAAAATATCCTTACTAACACATTTTTTTTTTCTATACAAAGAGGGCAAAAAGCAGAAAAATGCCAAAATGCAGCAAGGAAAAATTGAGAATACACAAGAAAATGAGAATGATGTCCTAAAGAAAGATGGTCAAGAGATGTGTCTAACAGATGCAAAATGTGATAGCTTGGCCTCGGAAGCAATTAGCTCCATTAATAGGGACACTGACATTGTAAAAAAAGGTGTCCAAGAGATGAGTGTAACAGATAAGAATCCTAACAAGTTGGAACAGGAAAGTATGAGATCTGATGTGGTAACTGGGCACATGCCAAAACAAGACTCACCAGTGGTTCAACCAACAGTTTCATGGTTATCAACCAATGTCAGTGACATTCCCCCTCGTATTCACAGTAAAGTCTGCTTGAATCTGAACATTAAAGATGAAATGTATTTTGGAGATTTTCGAATTCTTGGACATCTGATGGGATATGATAGAGACGTTATGGAGAATTTGGCACAAGAATTAAATCCAACCAATCGACTTCTTGAAATGTGGGGCAGCTCATACCGCCAAGCAACAGTGGGGAGGCTCATTGAATTATTGAAGCATGATGACGTGGGGAGGATGGATGTGGTGGAGATTCTTGAGAACTGGGTGAAGGAGAAGGCTTCAAAATAAGTGAAAGAAAAACTAGGTTTTTACGTATAGTGCAATCCCGGTTTATTACTTTTATTAATTTCTTAAGAATGAAAATAATTTTATTTTTATTTTATGACGAAATTGTTTAGTATGAGATTGATTGATCCAGCCATTTTAAAGAACAGCCTACCATCCAAGCAGAGGATGGCAAGCCTGTGGTTTGGCAAATCAATAGCTACTTTCGATAGTGAAAAAAAAAACGCTCGTATGTACAAAACGTCCTCAACTGTTCATGTAAACTAGATTCATTTTTATTTTCCTTTGTGTCAGATTATGGTACTGAATCTCAGTCAAAGGAAACAAATTTAAATATTTCGAAGGCTACAATTTTAGCAAGGGAGGGAGACTCTCTCAGAAGAAGGATTAGAGAAGCCACTGAGGTGCAGGGTGAGGCCCTCACCCTCAACAGAGATGTTACAAATTTAATCGTATCAATTCTCGATTGTGATTGGTCATCCACGCGCCTATTTCTTACGTAATTGGTGCGCGGTCACGTGTGTGCCCAATTACGGCTATCCAATTACAATTTTTTGTAATTGGATAGCCGTAATTGGACACCCACGTTGCGCGCGCGTCAATCAGGTGCACTTAAATGGCTTCTTTTTTTTGGCTGTTTCCTCCTGCTTTCAAACTGATAGAAAATATTCTTGATGTTTGGAGTACAAAAGACTGGAAAAAGAATGTCTACTTTTTAACTACCAGTTTGGCTTTCGTAAAGGATATTCCACTGAATATGCCATTCTAGAAACTGTGGAGAAATTAAAGTCACCAGTTGACGATCAAAAAATAACATGTGGTATCTTTTTAGACTTTTCCAAGGCCTTCGATACAATTAACCATCATATTCTCTTAGAAAAATTATATAAATATGGGATCCGAGGACTTCCCCATGCATGGTTCTCAGACTATATAACTAATCGTAAACAATATGTCAAAGTTGGTAATATAGAATCTAGCCTGAAAACCATCACATGTGGTGTACCTCAAGGCTCCACACTAGGTCCACTGCTATTTCTACTATATATCAACGATTTGCCTAGGTCTTCAAAGAAACTAACTTTTAGGATTTTTGCAGATGATACAAATATGTTTTATTCCTCAAAAGACCCTGAACAATTACAATTAGTTATCAATGAAGAACTTGGAAAGGTCTTAAAATTTTGTGCAGCAAATATGTTGTCCATTAACTTCAAGAAGACTAATTACATGATAATTACTTCACCTAAGAAGATCAAAGTGCCCTTTGGGCTATCTCCTGTAAGTTTTTTTCCCGTCATGCAGTGCTGTCATATTATGTCGGAATATTGTTACAAGAATCAGAAGAAATTTTCTACTGATTACACACTTATTGTCGCTTGATAAAATAAAACTTTTTTTTATTCACATGTACATACAGCGTTTGTGAAATTCTTTCTGATTACTTTCAAACACCCGTTGTAAGATGGTTTCCACACTGTACAGCAACAATGCTACTACTTACCTTAAACTCTCTCTTCCCTTTCTTTGGAACGTAATGCTATAAACAATATCAGTTCATTTTTACAACTGATTGGGAAATATTAAGCACACATCGTAAAGGATGTTAGCCAATTGAAGCGCACGAATGATGATTCATCTCTACCGGACCGATCGATTTCCAAAGGCCTAGTACTGGAATTGCAAGTTGATGTGACATAATAATTATAAAGGGAATATTCATACTTTTTCCAAATTTCCCATCCAGATAAAGCCAGAAAGACTCCCACCGAATTTCATGCGGCTAATATGCCAGCAGTAAATACATATAAATAAACGTTTCATTACAAAGTTCACGAAACATGAGAACCCGGCTAGTGAACGTGCATTGTTACTAAAACAGGGAATGACCTATAATGACGTACATGCCACAGCGAACAATAAGTTTATTGGTGAAACTCGTGTTCCCTTTAAAAATGAAAACTGCCATAATCGTAGGCCGCAGAAATCATTGCTATGCAGAAGAGAATTAAACAGTAGACATGTTACCTAACTGAATGCCAGGGCATTTTTCAAAACAGCGATCGACGTGTAAACAGGCAAAATGCGTCCGCTTCTTTCCTTAGGTTTTCATCTTTGATATCAAATACTTATTTTCTAAAAATATCATGATTATAACATATGTTGTTATATTTTCCTCTAAAAACGCGTTTTGTACTAATACCTAAACTTAAAAACTCTGAATTCTAATAACCCAAATCTATATTTCACAATTACATTTCTTTTCCTTTCGTTTGTAAATATCTACTTTATTTTATATAGAAATTCTGGAAATATTTCTTTCTTTTTTATGACGCATTTAATTTGAATCAAACGCCAACTTACAGGTTAGTCTCGTTTAATTGTAAAATTCTATCTGTCATCAATCCTAAGTCACTACGGAGTACCATGAGATTTCAAAGCCTGTGAGCTCCAACAGGGTCATGCAACGTACCAAATATTAGTGAGGTACGAAGTCATAATAGGAGACGTAACAGGACGTCCAATAAAACAACAACAATTGGACTTTAATAGAACCAAACGAAAAATGGCGTGACAAATATGTTGTCAACTCAGAATATCTAGACGATGTATAGATACGATTACATTTCCGGTGATTATAAGAAGAACGGTAAAAAGGGCTAGTCAACCTAAACACCGGAGTCAAAATGATTTAATAGGGTTTGTCTGAGGTGGCCACTAATGATCTTATTAGTGTTCAGCAAATGTTCGAGCGTTAGACCATCCCCCAGCCTTGAGGATGTCTGCTAGAGGAAGCTGTATAGTGGCGCTGCAAGAGGAGGAGGCTGTTCGACTACAGTCAAACCTGTATATAACGGCCCTGTATATAGCGATCACCCTGTATATAACGGTCACCGAACAACTTCCCAAAAATCGTGCCTTATATTTAATGTAAAGTTTACTTGTATATAGCGGTCACCTGTATATAATGGACGCGGTCACCCTTTAGACTTCGCGAATCCACAGTTTCATTATTTTTTACCTGTATATAACGGTCACCAAATTGGATTACGATCAAACTAATAGCGAAAAGTGACAAGCCTTATTCAACAGCTCATCTGCAAGATGCCATCATTCCAATATAGGCCATGACTATCGCAAAAGACTTGGATCTTAGACTTTTTTAGCCGTGATGAAGAAACACTATCTCGGCAAGTTATGCTAACCGCAGACTTGCGCTCATCTTCGCCCACATTAAGGACCGAGCAATGAACTGTTCCTAAGCAGCGACTTATTCCTATACTTACGCGGCTACTACTGATCTTGCAACACTTTAAGTAACGCTCCACATAAGAACTACAGTAAACTTCATTGTTCTGTGGCATTGGCTCTTTCTTACATAGAATGTCTTTGATTTCAAGAATAGGGGAGGAGCTAATGGTTTATAATTATATTTCAGTATAAAAATAAAGAAAATCCATTTGCGTCAAATAAATTTTAGGAAATGTTCATGCTTTACTAATCAAAATAGCAGAAGACAATAGCTAATAATTTTGCTTCTTTGATGAAGTTCCTCAAATACAATTTCTTTAAAAATTTGCATGTTTTGCGATTGGGTCTTAAATTACATGAACCCTTTAAAAAATCAAACAAAATGCACCTTGAAACCTAACTTTTTAGCGGTCTTAGTAGACCAATCAGATCACTAGTTGTAACAATGAAAAAAGTTGACATTCCATTGTGCATTGCCGTTAGCACTTTCCTTCTTATGCGAATCATTACTTAAAAGTGAGCCAAAACAAATTCCATTGTAATATGCCAAGAGCTAGCAAACAAACAACGGCATACAACTAAATACTGTATTCTAAACGGCTCTGGAAAGCGTAAATTACTCCTAACCGTATCACAGCTAAAGATTTTTTCTAAAATCAAAGAATCGACGACGTTTAGAACAACAGGCCTGTTTAATATATCTTTATTTTGATCTTAAAAGAAAAATGTGTCAGGCAATTACTTGGGGTAGACCTATTCTAAAGCTGGGCTAAAATGCTTTTAGTGACGAGCAGGATTTGTGCTAAGCCTGTCACTTTTTATAACCACGCACATTTAAGAGGCCTTTTTCGTATTTTGGACGTTGCTGTTAATTGTTATTGTGATAAAAACGTTACTCATTAACTTCCAGTAGAGTTTAAAGGAAACCTGTATATAGCGGTCACCATGTATATAACGGTCACCTGGCCATTTCCCAAGGGTGACCGTTATATACAGGTTTGACTGTACTATGCGCCGAGAATTCCAGCATCCTGGAGCAACCTATTGTAACGCAAACTGATCATGCATGAAAGGCAACTAAATAGTTTCTTTAAACCTTTCAAAACACTTCAAATAAAGAGCAATAATCTTTAATATACCTGTATCGTCCTGACTGTTCACTACTTGGCTATCTCTTATCTCTTACTTGGCTATTTCTTACGAAACGAGAATTTTATCTTTTTAATATTATCGCTTCCCAAATCGAGCGCGTGACATTTCTGATGTCTGCGCGCGAGTGGACAAGTTAACCCATCCCGATGACCTCGATTATCACTTTCAGTTTTCTTGATGTCCTAAAATTTCGAGCCCGAAGTTTTACCATTCAAATGAAAGCTACACGTATCTTGGAAGCAGTGCTTTCAAGTGGACAAAAAAGGAACGAAGGATTACGGAAGGGAAAAACCGAAAGGGCTGGAGCTGGGCATGTAACTCCTTCGTTCCTGACTGATGACGAGGAAGAATTCCAATCAAACATCCACTTAGGTAAGTCTCGTGTAATTTTTGAATTCTACCTCGACATCAGTCCGAGTCACTACGGAGTTACATGAGATTTGAAAGCCCTGGAAACACGAAGAAGTAGCTGTACAATCGTATAAACGGTAACAGCTTTATTTGATCACAGATGGCCATACGTGTAATGATATCAATAAACAACGCGTTGCGTTACATGCATGCGAAATTGCCAAATGAAGCGGTATCTTCTATCGAACAAACTTACGGGTAACAGATATAAAACTAGGAGGAGTACCCTGAAAATGTTCTAAAATGCTTGCACCAAAGTTGCTCTCTATAGGCTTATTATAGTAGGTAGCAAATGTTTGCGCATTAGACCAGCCGCCGGCCTTTTAAAAGTATTTCTTGGAGAGTAAAGACCAGGGAGTTTTCGTTCCATAGGAAGTCGCTGCGGGTCTAGCGCTATTTCCGGAGAATTTCGTGACATCAATGCCCGCATTGTCAAGAATGGACTTGACCCATTTTCCTATTAGAGACCGGATTATGTGGTTTGATAAAACCAATAGTGTCCCCGGCCTGAGCTCCTTAGTGATATGCAGATAACACTTTATGTGCGAAACTACGCATAGGCTGTTTCGTTTTCATCCTGTTTGTAAGCAACTAGTTCTATGGGCTCAAGGTGTCTTCGTATTGAGGAAATTGATTATTTAATCGTGATGCGAAAAAAGTTTTCTGGGACAAGAGGATACCTGTTAGGTAGGCACGTGAACTGATACAGGACATTTTTCCATATGAAACTTAGGTATTTTCTGTGCGAGGGATTCACGCCAACGGTATAATAAGCGTCCTTGAGGTCAAGCGAGGCCATATAGCAATTCTTTTCGACTAATCGGACTATTAGGTGGGTTGATACTAGCGTAGTAAGTAGACTTCAAGTATACTTGAATCTCACTTCAGATGTGAACGGGTGGAATTCAACTTAAGTAGCCTACTTTGTAGCCGTGGCAACGCATCACGAACGACAAAGAAAACGGACAACCCCGACTTCAGTCACTTTCGCGGCATATTGTAAAACCAGGACTGGAGTGGAGTGGAATGGACTGGACTGGATTTGTAAAACATGGACTGGATTTGTAAAAGGTGGATTAGTAAAAGGTGGAGTTGTAAAAGGTGGATTTGTAAAAGATGGATTTGTAAAAGGTGGATTTGTAAAAGGTGGATTTGTAAAAGGTGGATTTGAAAAAGGTGGATTTGTAAAAGGTGGATTTGTAAAAAAAAAAAAAAATGTAAAAAATTTTACAAATCCACCTTTTACAAATCCACGTTTTACAAATCCAGTCCAGTCCATTCCACTCCACTCCAGTCCTGGTTTAACAATATGCCCCAACACGCGATGACGACTACTTAGCCCACGGAGTTTCGCGTGTCACTCTAAAATGTTCTTTCCAAAGAAAATTTAGCGCTGGATTTGCCAACAAACTACGGAACCAGTTTTGTGGACGTGGCCAAACCCAAGCTCTTCTTCTTCGTTGCGTGTTTTGACTCACTTGACTGAAAAGCGTCAACATAAACCGGCGTCGATTTTTTTGTCTTATTCTAAATTCTTCTTCCACAACGAGAAAGTGATAAGCTTGGTGAAGTAGCAAAGCCCGCTGTCGTTGCAGCGGGAAAAATAAAAGCCAAATAAGAAAAGTAATTTTGAACTTTCGAGGTTGCATGATGTAAAATAAATGTTAACATCTTTGCCGCACTCATGCACATGCTTGAATATACTTGGCGTGTAATTTGATTGACGGCTCTGTCACTTGAAGTATACTCAGAATTTTAAATATGAACGCTTATCAATGTAAGTAAACATACTTTATCTAAAGTATACTTGAGGTCTTTGCTTACTTAATTTACTACGCTAGTATGAACCCACCTATTGACTGGAGCGTTTCCATTATAAAAATGGTGATAAGTGACAAATTAGTTTAGTCCCCTGAGATTTAGAATGAGTCTGTGGCCCCCGTCTTTCTTAGGTCTAATGAAGATGGGGAAAAACACTTCATAAGAATCATGATCAGTTGTTTCAATAATACTTCTAGCTAGTAGTTTTGCTACTTCATTGTCAATAATGGCACATTCTTCAACAGAGAAAATAGCCCGGGGAAAATAGATTGTGGGCGTGTAGTGTTATTATAAAATGGCCTCGTGTCCAACTCAAGCGTTGCACCTCTGACAGATGTCAGAATTTCCTTATCAGAGGTAATCTGCCGCCAGGCGCTAATGGACTTGGTTATGCAACCAGCCCTATATTTAGTGTATCTAGATTCCAAATATTCCTTTAGGTCACGTACCGATTTTTTAATGTTTTTCAGAGATTGTATTATGTCCTCCCAGTTCGGTTCTTGGAGGTGGTTTTTTCTGGTCCTTCCCTAAAATTACGGCTTGCTCTCTACAGGCCTGGAGTGTTTGCCAAAATTCTTTTGTGCCCTGTGCTTGTTATCATAATGGGAATTGTATGGGCGGGAAAAACGTGTCGCGCCAGATTTGCCTGCGCCTATGGCTTTCCCAAGATTGTTCGTATCTTTAGCATCGCGCACTTATTTGGCTAAGTCGGCCCCAAATAGCAAATCTGAACGACTGGCCGACTCATTTGCCTGGGTGCAAAGCGAATGAAATTCAGCTTTAAGGGCCGGTTTAATCTGCTCTCGACGTAAGCGGGAAAGCTCCCCGACAGTGTGTCCTATTAGGACAATGGCGTCGATATTAGCGGCCAGTGTTTCTTTATCTGTGTTCGGTTTCTGGTCCACTAATCGATCACTTGCTTTTAAAATGACTCACAGGTCGGCTTTGCGCTTAGAATTATTCATTTGATCCCAAATTTCTGACTCTTACGGTGGATACTGATGTCGGCGCAATTTTCAGGTTTGGCGTGTTTAGCCAGTAGTGCTTTGAGCTTATCGTTGGGAAGGGTGATGCCCCACCATTTGGACGCTATGTTAGCCAAGCTTTGATTATTTTGGCGCCAATATTTTTATCATCAATGAGGTCAGCCTCGATGGATTTGAGAAGCTCGTGGTCTTCTTCGGGCTCAGTTGTTTTAGATGAAGCTTGGACCTCATTAGAGTTCGATCCCTCAAGGAGATCCGTGTGTTTTGGCGCTCAACAATCGTTTTTAATAAGGAGGCCATTGTGCCCATATTTACGTTTATTTCTGAAAGTGTTTGCGCTAGGTTTTCGCCAGGTTGGTTTGTAGACCGACCTGCTTCAGCAGGGTGAGAATTATTGCCAGGTTGGCTGTCTGACGCACCAGTTTGGTGGCTAGCCTCAAGTTTATCGTTTTTAGCTGACATGATGAGCAATTAAGAGGTTACGGCACAATTTTTGGATGTAGATTGCTAAAGGGAAAAAAGAAAAGTAGCAACCAATAGTTAGTGATCTCTATTCAGATTGTAAATACTCACGACATTAAGTATCCGTCGTTTCGGCTCCGCAAGCGAGCGTACAATGGCTCAATAAGCTAGCGCGCGTGCGTCTCGTGGTACTCCGTAGTGACGTAGGACTGATGACAGATAGAACAGTAATGTGCTAACAAAAATGCAACAGGAATGTCCCCACAAATTCACTAAAAAGTCTATTAATAGTATCTAACGCATTTTTTGCTAACAAAAATGCATAAAGAATGCATGTTAGCCCACATAAACTCCTGTAAGTTAAACATTAACTTACAGGAGATAAAAACAAATATCAGAATTACAGTCTGTAATATAGAGCAAAAGTCCCAGATTAAATACTTGGGTGTCTTTATTGATGAATATGTAAAATGGGATGCCCAGCTCCAGCACATTAACAACAAAATATCAAAAAACATTGGAATTTTATTTAAGCTTAGGTGTTATGTGCCTATGAGTACACTCAAACAACTGTACTATACTCTTATATACCCGTATCTAACGTATGGATTAATGAGCTGGGGTACTGCATACCAAACTAAATTAAATAAAATTAAAATAAATCAAAATAACTGTATTCGCTGCATCTTCTTTGCAAACAAAAGTGAAAGTCCCACAATATACTTTACACTATTAGAAATCTTAAAGTTAGATAATATTTTTAAATTAAAAATTGGCATTCTTGTGCATAAAATACAATATCAAAAAAAGGATACACCTCGTGTTCTCTATGATTTAACTCAACCGGTTTCGGCTGTTCATAATTACAATACTAGATATGCCACTAATCTAAACCTGTATAGACCGTTTTCTAGAACTAATTATGGCCTAGCCAGGTTTAGCGTAGTGGCATCACAGATCTGGGAAACAATACCGTTGAAAATTAAGTGTCTCCCTTTTAATAGTTTTAAAAAAGAATACAAACTCTTTTTATTTGATAGTCAAGCATGTTAAACAACTCTAATTTATTATTTAGTTCTATTTATTTAATAACTTAATTTAAATAGTTATTATAGCAACTAGTTATTAAAAATATTGTATAATCTCCACCCACTTGTAACTGCTCTGTGGTAGTAGCCAACTCGAAAGCTTGGCTCCTTTGGCTACTACACACTCTTCTTTTGTTATGTTTAATTCAATGTCTAGTTAGCTCTGTTCTTACTTTTTTTTTATTTCCTTAATGTTGGTTTATTGTAATAATTGAATAAGTGTGAATAAATGAACTTGAACTTGAACTTGAATCTCGAATTTTGTTATTGATTCGATTAATTAGTAATTGAATTTCGTGTCGTACAATTCAGGGGTAATCGTGCTCGTAATTTCAAATCGTCCTCGCGCTACGCTCTCGGCCGATTTGAAATTACTCGCCCGATTGCTCACTCAATTCATTCAGTCCAGTTACTATTACTAATCATCAAAGGCTCCTATGAACCAACTCGTGCATACGAAACGCTCCAAATAATTGGTTCTTCACCCAAAAATTCATGGTTCCATTTAGCGGCGTCACCGCGGTGACTAAATTTTACAAATAACAAAACTTGCCACAGATTTTCAGAGCCGAATGTTTTGGGTCGCAATTTTAGAAAATATAACACTTTAATAAGACTTTCGATAAAGGTTGCCATCTTCATCAAATTTCCGTGAAAAATAAAAGAAAGGGAAAAAAAAGAGAAAAAAAATATTCGATGACTTTACCTGAATTCGAGCCCGGGCACGCAATTCCCAGTAGTGCTGAGTAGTTGAGAAACAGCACCTAACACCACTCGGCCATCAAGTACACAAGTACAGTTTGACGCATGTTTATGTTAAACAAGAGTTTACACCCCAGTGAGTGAGCGATCGAGTGACCTTTCCCCCTAAATCCTTCAACTTGTTCGATGTTTCGCGTGTTCACGAATTAAAAATGCAGAGCACCGCTCAACACTAGCTTTGTGGCAAGTTTGTTTCCAGATCTCCTTAAAGAAGGCATGCTTGTACAACAGACGTCACTTACGGTGTTCATAAAACAATTCAAAATGCAAGACTTCTGTAACGGAAATTAAAGGCAGATTTCGACTGGTAGAACTCGTCTGCTAGAGGGCCAATGATAGAGACATCTTGTCACGTGACTTTGCCCAATAACTCAAACACCATTTATCGTTTGATAGAGATTCCGTGCGTGATGGAATCGAAAGTTCGTCAGCCTTAAACAATTTTTGGCCACGAAAAGGGATCTATTTTCAACTTGGAAATTAATATGTAATTAACAGGTTCTGAAAGCAATAGCCAAAAATTAAACCAAAAGAACAAATAAACTGCATTATATTTTTAATGTATTTTGAATGTAATTAGCACCTTTGAATCACCGAGAAAAGGCACTATAGAAATGTATTATTATTATTTATTATTATTATTATTATCATTATTATTATTATTATTATACAAAATAGTTTAGATAGATAATAGTAGTTATAATAACCTCCCGTTTAGAGTGATTCCACAAAACCCGTGAAATTAAATCAAACAATTATTGATCAATAGCCAAAAGTAAACAAGAAAACAATGAAATTAGTGTCTAACGTTTCTAGCGCTAACCCTTCGTCAGAGCAAATCGCTCCGAAAACGTCAGCTTTTTTAATGTTTTTACGATGGCAAATTTACCTTATCAGCTCAGTTTGTAAAACCACGTTTTCACGTTTCACTCCCCACCGACGCAGCACAACAGTTTCTTTACAAACTAAGAAACCCTTTATTTAATAGCGTGTTAGTTGTCCTGTGGTTTTATGTGCAGTAAAATTTGAGATTTTTTGGTGGCTGGTCTTCCAAATGGCCGCCCCTATTGTTTTTTTTTTTTCAGGGGCTCATTTCCTCCGGAAATTCCTTCGAACGCGTCTCAATAATCTGTGATTACTGCTAGTTTCTATTTCACGGATTATGTGAAACCTCTCTACAGTAATTTTCGTAAGACTGTGAAACAGTATCTAGCAATTAATAAAAATTAGCCAAAATTAGTTAAAACTAAACAAAAGAAAACAATGGAATTAGTGTCTACTAGTGCCTACTTAGTAACTGTTTCACGGTCTTACGAAAATCACTCTAAAAGAAAATAAAACGTCAATATAAGTCAATAGCAAAGACAACAAGCAGTCTCAAAGGGTGCATTTGTCTTTGTAGCATTTTAAAAAGATGTTTTAAGGCCAAGCAAAAAGAAAAAAACATGCGGTACTGTGATTCCTGACTGACCTATAATTTTTTTTTATTTCCGACCCTTCAATTTTTTAGGTTTAAAATTGATGACGGACGGAACTTTACTCAACTCTATGCTACTTGCGCCGTTTCCAATATCAAAAGATCTCTGTTTTCCCTCTACGGAAAAAGTAAAACAAACATGGCAAATCTAAAGTTATTTTATAACAAGTTTAGCTCATTTCTCGGGTCAGGATTTTGCTTTATTTGCGGAACCACAGATCTCTGTTTTTCTTTGGTTAGCCTTACTGTGCATAGCCTACTTGTAAAGTATTGTAAAACAATGCTGTTTTAAAATAATAAAATCGTCCTTTTTTAGGAACTGTTTGCACAATATACACCGTTCTAAGAGCGGCCACATAACACGTCCCTATGGAATACATTCTGCATGCTGAAGTTATCTTATCAAGGATAGAAGGGCATCATTTGAGCGTTCTTCAAAGAGAAAAATTATTGTATTTTTTAATGTCAGATCGTTGATGCCAAAATGCGCGCATGCGGCCTAGGCTCATGTGATATCACATGCAGCTTGTTTTACCAAAAATAATGGCGTCAACGGTCCGATTTTTGAGAGGTTACTTTCCCACTTACGGAATGACAACACATCTCATAAGACTTCACAATGAACGAAAACGTACTGAAGAATACTTAGAGAAATGGGGCCTGTTTATCGAAAAAAATTTGTGCCCAATGTTTACATTAAGGCGATGTTACACGGGACGATTCGCAACGACAATTTTTAACGCAACAATGTTGCGCTAAAAGTCGCGCTAAACTGAAGTTGATACTGTGCAACATGGGTGCGCGGACGGATTTTTTAAATTTTTGCGTTGCAACTTTTTGAAGCTGAATAAAAAACTCGCAACGCAAAAATTTCAAAGAAAATCGTCCGCGCACCCATGTTACACGGCATCAACTTTGCAAATCGTCCCGTGTAACATCGAAAGCAATACAATTCTAGGTTTTGTACAGGGAGGTCAGGCTTACAACGACAAAAATACAATGATTTGGAAGCTATAAAGCCGTCAAGAAACAACAGATCAGACACTGAGATAGACATTATTTAACGAGGTATGAGCAGTAGTTGGTGGAGAGGCGCGTCAAATACCATTTTTTCGAGGCCGTTAATTCGCGGGTCTCACTAAAGTTCGACCCGCGAATTAACGGCCTCGAAAAAACGGTATTTGACGCGCCTCTCCACCAACTGCTTGACGGATCAGAGCACTCACAAACTGTGTTCGCGGTTAAATTTGCAACAGTTTTGACAATTTCAAAGGCTACAGCCTGAAAAAACGTGTAAATTTCTTCGAAATTTTACCTCTACTTAAGGGGGGAGGGGTAAATGCATTTTTGCCCAATCCCGCCCGCAACGGCAAGCGAGCCATAGCCAATTGAAGAAAGCTAAAACCCTTGTATATACGCAATGGCACACAGTAAAGCAATGACTGCTGTTGCATTTTTGAAAATGCGGGGAATTGAGTTGAAAGAAGGTGATGACTTGTATGCAAAGAACAAAGGCACGTTCGAATACAACCCTTGTAGACATTGCGGCTTGAACTTTACACAAGGGCATTCGCTTGTTGAGCATCAAAAATACGCTTGCAAGAAGCTGCGAACAGAACCACGGCCGAAAGAGCTTTGTCCCGGCTGCAATCGAAGATTGTCTAAGGCAACGGTTTACAATCATATAAAAAATGGCTGTCCGACTTCGTACATTGATTACTGATTAACTAGAGTGTAATTTTGATCAGGGGTACCTCGATTTTCGGCTACCTTTGGTAGGGGTAAATGCATTTTTCCCCGAGCCCGCAACGGCAAACGATACATAGCCAATTGGAGAAACCCCTCTCGGGTACATAAGCGACGATGGGGAGAGGAAAAAAGAGCGTTCTGACACAATCAAGTAAACGAACGGCCTTTAACCACTCAAGACATGGAAGTCTTCTTTGCTATGGATGCAGAAAAGGAAAAGGTGAACGCTGTGAACACCTTGAAGAAACTCGAGGGCAAACATCTCCTCCATCCAGTGTACCGCAATATATTCTTGAAGCCGCGCAAAGACTGACTCCACAACAACTTGTCGCTGTTATCACCAATTGAAGAAACCTTTACTTTTCGTATATCAATGATGACGACAACACAAGTGTTCTTGAACTTTCTAAAGTCGAGGAACACTGGTCTGAAACAAAAGAGCGCCGACTGGGTGAGCTACAGACAAAACACTATTGGTGCGTCCGAAATTGCAGCCTTGACAGGCGATTCGCCATTTGAAACACCAAAGAGCTTGCTCTTAAAGAAAATACAGCCAGCCGACATGCACAACAATACGGCCTGTACCTGGGGCAATCTGTTCGAGCCGCTCGCACGTAAGTACTTTGAGCAGAAGCATTGTGTTGGAGTTTTTGCTCACAGTATATCTATAAATCTAGCAACAGATCACCCACTATATCGAAAGGTCACATGTAGTCCTGACGGCTATTATCTAGACAAAGAAAACACTTTAATTCTTTTGGAGTTCAAGTGTCCTTTCAAGCGGAAAATAGCTATGTCTCGAGTTCCTAGTTATTATGCAACCCAGCTACAAACTGGCCTTGCTTTTAGCGGGGCCATGGTCAACAAAGGCCTTTTTGTTGATTCTTACTTCAGAATGTGCTCTCTACAACAGATAGAGCCAAGTTTGAATCATAATAATCTTCTAAACGGTAGAAATATTTACAAGACAAAAGGGCGCAATACACTCGCCTGGGGCATCTGTTATTTGTTTTCAAAACAAAAGCTAACACGCAATCAAACCGAACTTATTGACATTGGTGCTCTTAAACAAACTCAGACGTTTGAGCAAATAATGTCTTCAATAGCCGAGAAAGACCTATGGTGTTCTTACGGCGCGGTTAGAATGTCGTTCAGCAAAGAATACGAAGACGAGGAGTTTTTGCGTTACATCAGAATGAAAAAGGCTTTCCTTGCTCCAGACGAGGGCCCGAAGCCGGTTGCATTGTTTGTATGGAAGTTGCTGGACGCAACAGAACTCCAAATTGTCAAGCACGAGGGGTTCTTGAACAGCATTCAAACGGAGGTCGAGCGCTTTCACAAGAACTTGGCAAGCCTTCGCAAAAAAATAGCCAAGCACTCTGAAGTTCCTCGACAGACAGCTAAGTTCAGCTTCGCAAGATCAGTGAGTGACGACACTGCTCAAATTGAGGTATTTCTTAAGGATAAGTTGGCGGAGCAATCTCTTCAGCCTGAATTGCTTCCTGCCAATACGGCTCGTAGTTTAGACACATAGATTGCCTCGGAAGTCGTATGTAAGATAAAAGTTTCTGTTTTCTTGGCCCCTCTGGCAGAATTAGGGTCAAGATTTTATGAATTGCGAAATTATAATTAGTGTTGTTCGGCAGATGAGGTTTCACGCTTGTGTAAACATAGACAGTTTGTTTAATTTCTTCATCAGTTAATCTCGGAGATTTATTTTTGTATAGCTGATTAAGCCGATGTTTAAAATTATAATTTTTTGTGCCTAGACCTTTTACTCTCATATTTCCTCCGTTGTAAAGGTCTACACGAGAAAAGGCAGCGCCGTCTAGTAGTTCAATGCGGCTGCAGTTATTGCAGACAAGTTCTGTGGATTCAGGCATGAGTGTAAAAGATCCCCCACAGCTTTGACATGATTTTATCCTTTTGTTTGTTCTGTTTGAAATGAACACAAAACTGTTTTCTCGATACCGCCGGATTTGTTCTTGTCTAGCGGTCAAAGAAAGAGATTCAAAGATTATTTGGAGCTTCTCATTGTTGTCGTCACCATGTTTGGGGGTGTACCATTAGAAATCTTGGGAGGGGGGGGGGGGGGGTGAAAATTACCAAAAAAAATCCTGCAAAGGAAAATTGTCTCAAAAAAAATTCCTGCAAGCAGTTGACCATAAAAAATAAAATCCTGCAAGCTAACTGGCTATATATACATATATTTGTTATTTATTTATTTATTTATTTTAAACTGGAACATATGAGAGTATGACATGCTCTCTGGTAAAAAATTCATCAAAAAGCAACTTCAGGTTGAGTCAAATGCTGTCAAAAATTGCCTGCCTCTGAGGTCTATCTGGTACATGTACCAATATCTTAATATAACCAAAACCTTGTTTATGTACATATTTGAAAACACTGTAAACATCATGAAATATGTAACCTGCTCTACTACACGCAAGTATTTTTTTAAATACATTACAGATTGTCCAACCGTCCCGAATCCCGACCAAAGTGATCGGGATAGGAAAAATCCCGATTTTGACACCCGGTTCTTCGCCAAATTCTCATAATACTTACTATACAAAAAGACAAAATTGCGTATACTTAACTCTGATATCCAGATAAACTAAAGAAACAGCAAGAAATATAAAATGAAATCGAGTACTTGTATGTGGAGCCACACAAAGAGACGCAAAGCGACGAGAAGCCACATCAATTTGCCAAACATTTTTGACAGAAATTGTTGTCTCAGAACAATAGAAATGGAGTTTCAGAGCATCAAGATTTCAAAATTTTCTGGTGGGGCATGCCCCCAGACCCCCCCCCCCCCCAGCGACTCGCACCTTCGGCGCTCGACCACTCCATCTCAATTCTTATTTCTCCCCATTTTTTGTGCAAAGGTTCGACAGTCTGACTTAAATCTTCTCTCCAGCGTTTAATACCAAAAATGGATTGGGCCAAGTGTAAAAAAAAAAAATTGGAGCTTGCACGCATTTGTAAAGAAGATCTCAGAAAAAAAACCTTGCAGGCTTGCACCTCCCCCCCCCCCAAAAAAAAAAAAAAAAAAAATCCAGCAGGAAACTCAGGCCGAAAAATAAATTCATACACTGAAAATTTTTTGACCCCCCTCCCAGGATTTCTAATGGTCCACCCCTTAGAAGAAAAATCCGTGACGACTCATTAAGGATTTTGGAGGCCCACAAAATAATCCCTGACACTCTTAGGTCCGTGACGGCAAGGAACCCGTTGAAAGCAGCCATTTATTTTGAGGTCAATTCGTCAATGTTTCTAGCATATCGTATATCCATCTGGGATATAAAATATCAGCAAGACCACAGCGACAAACCGTTGAGTGGTGCCGGATCTCCCAGTTGTAGACCTGGATCAGTACAATAATTACTTGTATAAAATCAGAAAACGGCAAACTGATCCTTACGGCAAGGCGATGAAGGAGTAAATGTTTTATTCTTTTATTTACTCCTTCATCGCCTTGCCGTAAGGATCAGTTTGCCGTTTTCTGATTTTATCCATCTGGGACCAGTTGTTCAAAGAGTGGATAACGCTATCGACCGGATAAATCACTATCCAGTGGATAAGCGTTAACAAAGCCCATTGCGCTATCCAACGAATAGTGATTTATCCGGCGGATAGCGCTATCCACGTTTTGAACAACTGGGCCCTGCAGGGGATACTCTCCTAGGGCTCGTCACGCAACGCTCCTCCCTCGAGGAGCGTTGCGTGACGAGCCCTTACGCGATCACGTGATAATAGCTCTTGAATTCAAGATGGCGGAACGTCGTCTGTATTAAAAACTCTTCCGCCTTGGTTCATACATGGATACATATCATGCGTGCATGGATACCTGCATAACTTTGTAGCTGTCTGGAATGTTGACCAAGCTAGCAAGGGGAAAACCAACACCGGCACAAATCAAACGAAATGAAGAAAAAAATGAAAGAGGGGTCTGTCGGATTCAAAAACGGTGTGGAAATAATCAAGGTTTTGAAACAGTTGGATGTGGAAGTTTGGTCAAACTGCAGCTCTCGCAATCGCATTGGTTTAAGTACGCTATCATAACATCTAACAAAGTCTTCCAACAAGCGGGTTATGATGTCAAAAAGTACCGCGTGGACTTTAAAAAATCAGAATCAAAGTTGGAAACATTTATACTCCAGGATGTTATCAGTGGCTCGATCCTCCAAGATCCAGCTTCTGGACTGGCACTGATTCCGCTCAATCCCCGTTCCTCTGCGTTCTGCCACGGTCCTCTCAGGAGGAAATGCAGCGTTTTAAAACATAGCCCTTTTAAGGTGGAGTTCTTACTTGAAGATCAAAGAACTGGCCAGAATGGATTATGTTGTCATATGGTAGCTGATGACCCAAGCAGTAATTCATTCGGTGTGAAAACCCACGAACTTACTCGAGATTCCTCTGGCCAGTTTACATGTAATCTTAGCAGTTTTACATTATCAGCACGTGTTCCTCTTGGTGCGGCCATTCTACGGAGAGAGGAGAATGCGTGGAGTTTGGTTGGAATACTAAACCCGGAGCCTTCCAATTCAGAAGTCTTTTTACCAGTTTGGCTGTCAAGTGAATTGTTTAAGCTTTTAGATTCAGGTAAATCAACATTTTATCCTTATTTTGTCATAAAAGTTATGCATCAGTCATTTCCTTTAGTGTCCAACCCTTCCCCCTCCCCAAGCATTTGCTCATGTTGCAATAGACCTTTCCACGGTTTTTTCAACTTTTGATATTGGCCATGTAGCGAGAATCTAACGACACTGCTGGAAAGAGCACCTCAAAATTAGTAAAATAGCCAAGTTTGTGAGTCGTATCTTGTAAAATCGCAAAGTTATAGCTTCGCGAAGTCAGGAAATTTTACAGACGTTTGTATGCTGGGGGGCAAGTTTGTGCCCCCCAGCATACAAACGTCTGTAAAATTCCCCGACTTCGCGAAGCTATAACTTTGCGATTTTACAAGATACGACTCACAAACTTGGCTATTTTACTAATTTTGAGGTGCTCTTTCGAGCAATGTCGTTAGATTCCCGCTACATAGCCAATATCAAAAGTTGGAAAAAACCGTGGAAGGGTCTATTTGCATAATGTAAAAAGTAATTTGAAACCTTTCCAGTAATGCATAATGCAGCTATTTCATAAGCACGAGGTGAGATACATGTAAGCATAAGGTGACATACGCAGGCGCAGTGGCATAACATGACTGCTACCAAATTGAAATCCATCATGGCAGACGAGAAAGAGAATGTTGTTGCTGGAGAAGAAGAGTTTAGAGAATTGTAGAGAAGCTCAAAAGAGATTTGGCTATGAGAAATTTTTAGTAAGTGAAAAGAACAGGGGGATAACCATGTCCTTGCAAACCAACTCAGGCTGAACAATAGTGGGTTATTAAGTATATTATTTACATATACCTGTAGAGCAGTTTTCAATTGAGTGTCGTAAAACCAAAACCAAAGTAATTGCTCTGACCAATTACAGCAGTCGTAAACAATCCAATGAACCAATCAAAGCTTGAAGCAATTACATGTCGGCGGTTCCAAGCGCGGGAAACAGGGGCGGATCCAGGATTTTGAAATGGGGGGTGAAATTTTAATAAAATATTAATAAAATATTATTTATTTGAGAAATACTTTAGAAAAAAGAAAGAAAGGGTCTCAGAAAAGGGGGGGGGGGGTGAAAATTCACCCATTTCACCCCCCTGGATCCGCCCCTGGGAAAACGTGTGTGAGCAAGTCACAATTGGTTTTGGTTTTACTTCTGATTGGTCAAGAAAGTGGCACAATATTTTTTAGCCAATCACAAAGCGTAGCAATGCAAAACCAAAACAATTGCAAAATTACTTTCGACACTCAATTGAAAACTGCTCTATATATAGACGGTTTTCAATTGAGTGTCGTAAAACCAAAACCAAAGTAATTACTCTGACCAATCACAGCAGTCGTAAACAATCCAATGAACCATTCAGAGCTCGAAGCAATTACATGTCGGCGACGCCAAGCGCGGGAAAACGAGTGCGAGCAGGTCATGATTGGTTTTGGTTTTACTTCTGATTGGTCGAGAAAGTGGCACGAGATTTTTTAGCCAATCACAAAGCGTAGCAATGCAAAACCAAAGCAATTGTGTAATTACTTTCGACACTCAATTGAAAAGCGCTCTATATTTATGTTCAAAATACAAGAACAAGGCCCCTAAAATGTCCATGGTATATGTTGAGGGAGGTGCAGTAAATTATTACTTGAGTTTCTCCCCAGTTTCCTTGTAGAAAAGGTATGCCATAGACACTTTTACTGTAACAGTATTATTTCAAGGTTTCAAGACAAGAAAACCTTATATTGTTATTGTTTTCTGAGATTTTGGAGCACCAAGCTTGATTTCATGTAGGACGCAAAATTCAAAAGTGAATACAGTCATCAAAATAATACAATGTAAAATGCTAAAAAACAAAAATATATGTAATTACGATTTAAAAATTAGTTATTCTTCTAAAATTTTCTTTCTAATTTGTATAGAAGTCTAAACAAAATGTCCAGGCCTTGGTGGGATTTGGACCCATGACCTTTGCGAGTGCAGTGCAAATGCTTTATCACTAGGCTAGCTATAAGTAGAACAACATCTTAAACCCAAAGAAATCAAGCCGTCAATTGCGAATCAACAATGCATTGACTATTGTTTTGATGTGATCTGTGCAATGCAGATTATGTCGGGTACACAGCCTGACACCTTCGTCAATGCATTGCTGAACACAGAAACTTGCCAATCGGTAGACATTTTGTCGAAGCTCCGGGTAGCAACAATTTTTTAAAGGAAAGCCAATTTAGAATCTTGAGAAAGTGCCAGGGCAAATTGACTGTTTAGTTTTTTAGATGCTTTTCATCAAGCAGCTAAGTCTTAAAATGTTTTTATTATAAGTACAGTACTTACCTGCTTATAAGAACCTGCAATTTAAGAACCTGTTAGCCTAAAAATATCAATTTAGACCCCATTTACGAAAGAACCTATTTAGCCTAAAATTTGAAACAGGTTCTTATAGAAAGGTTCTTATAGAAATTAACCTAAAAAATCTTCATGCAAAAAAACATGACTCAAAAGTAGTGAACTTGAACATGTATATGTTGTAGTTAATTTTTTATTTCAGGTAATTTTTGTTTTTCCTTTGTTTCAAATTCATTAGCATATATTACCATACCCAAAAACAATGGAAAAACATTAGATATATATCATTAAATCAACTTTTAGCCTGATACTGAGAATTAAAATATCTACTAAAATGGGTCATGGTCACATACTGTCTTAAGGCCAGGCCTGTTTTGGCATTAAATTAATATACATGCCACCTTTCTACCATTCACAGGTGTATAATATATTTCTCATTAAATAAGAACCTATTTAAGAACCTGCGTAGCCTAAAATTCCACTAAGCACCATTTACATAAGAACCAGTTTAGGCTAAATTTGAAAAAATGGGTTCTTATAAGCGGGTAAGTACTGTATTGTTTCATCCCCTTTTTTTTTGTAGTTAAATGTCATTCTAATTTTTATCTGATTTTTTTTTCAGTGGAGGACACTGAGGATGGTGGTGATGATGGTGCTGATGATGACAGTGATGATAGTGATAATGATAGTGATGCTGGTGGAGGTGATGATGATGATGGTGGTGGTGGTGGTGGTGGTGGTGGTGATGGTGATGGTGATGGTGATGGTGGTGGTGGTGGTGGTGGTGGTGGTGGTGGTGGTGGTGGTGATGGTGATGGTGATGGTGATGGTGATGGTGATGGTGATGGTGATGGTGGTGGTGGTGGTGATGCTGGTGGAGGTGATGATGGTGATGGTGATGGTGATGGTGGTGGTGGTGGTAGTGGTGGTGATGGTGGTGGTGGTGGTGAGGATAGTGACAGCCAAGAGGACAATGGTAATGGTAATTATTTTGATGCTGTATTTCTAGTTCTATACTTTGATATAGGCATACAGCTTAAAAGACTTTTGATTCCAAATCATTGGTACATGTATAAATTGTGGTTCAATTTTTTTTTCTGTTTGAAATTTTCAACCAGTTTAATTTTTCTTTTTCTTTGTCTCAGACTCATTGTCATAAAATATTATCTGAGAAAAATTTGAACCACCATTTCTCTTTAATTTGAAAACTGGGCTACTACCATTATGTTATTGGCATGAATTTTTAGATTTGGTGTATGTGTTCAAATGTTTAGTTAGTGTATCGGATCCTTTCATATAGGTCTTGAATTCCACTAGACCCAGGCGCACTGTCTCCTCCCAGGGTACGCTCCTGAATATGGTTAGAGGCAACACTGTCACCTGTGAGAACTTTTTTTACCCTAGAGCACCAAGAATCTGGAACACTCTACCAACCCACCTCCGGAACATTGACTGTTCAGTAGCGCACTTTAAGAAAGTTCCTTTTAATCACTACATGTATCTCACTAAGTCTGTTTCAAGAGTGTGTGTATAAAGTGCTACTCTAGTGGGCCAATGAACAGCTTGCTTGATCATATGTGTTGTTGATTTTTTATCAATGTCCTCCCCAATTCTGTTTTTTTCCCTCATTGCCGTTTTTTATCTAGCCTTTTTTAAGTATTGTCATTCTTGTTAGTATTTGTATTACAATTTTTTCTTTTTTTCTTTTCTGGACCTCGTAGTGGAACTTGCTCTGCGAGTGATCCAGGCCTCTTGGCAAAGTTAATAAATAAATAAATAAATAAATAAATAAAGTCAATTAAATTAAAGTATTGATGAGTTGAAGTATTTTATAACCCATAAATTTTAAATGAAAAATTAGAGCAGATTTGGTAAACTATTAACAGAATAAATGTTCCCTTGTGTGGCTTTATGTCCTCCTTTCTGAGTGAAGTGCATGAGCTACTGCAAAGATTGTCTTTAACTATGCCCATGACCTTGGCTATGACATAGCAAAGTTTTTCTGCTCTAAGATATCTGGAGAGGTATTTAAATAACACAATAAAGCAAAATCAGTTAACCAGCTGTATACTGCTCACTGCCACAAGACAATGTCTGTGACGTTATTTTTGATTACCATTTTTGGAACTTGAACTTTGATCGGTCACGTGATATCGAGACACATGCTAGATTTCTTGATTCTGTGAATTTTGATATAGTCTTCGTTGCGAGTTTTGTCTTCGAGTGTGAATTGTGAAACCGAATATATTTCGACCTGATTATTCCTGAATAAATCCTTTAAAATGTCTGACACAATTAACCTACTGATTGCAAATGCAAAGCCGTTCTGTTCTTGGGCCTCTTGATGAAGTTTTCTCCCCTTTTGTAAACACAGTCTTTTGCTGTCCTGTTTCTGTTTCATGTACAGCTCCTCTTCCTCTCAACTGCCTTGAGTTTTCTTTGTAGCTTCAGATCTCCTTTACATGGAGGTTGACAGGTAACTGATGTTTTGTTTTATTGTTTTAGGATTGCCCATCGAAATTACCCCACAATACCAGCAAAACAGAGAAGAATCAGTGGATAGAGTACGAATGTTATTGCAAGAGATGGGATTAACTCCTTTCAAACAACTACGGTTTCATCTACATGAAGCACTACGTGCCTTTTTACAGTGCTTAACAGATATGTATGATTCTGTTGTAGAAGCAGTAAACACTGGTAGTTTAAAAATAACAGTTCACTGCAACACTTTGGAGGGCCTTGAACGCTTGTGGAATGACTATTCTTCTGACAAACTCAATGAACTGGCTGAGAAGTATCTGATCACAGATGAAATTAAGAGGAAACTTGGTGTTGAGGAAATAAAGTTGAAAACGGAGATTTTGGAAAAAGATTACTTGGCCAGCAAACTGTCTCTCAGGAAGATTTTTGGTATGTTCTTATGACAGAAATACTGTTAAAAATATAAAATAAAGTATCTTAGTACATCATTTTTAAATTTTATTATCACATAATAGACAAAGTGTAGTTTAACAATGGCTACAATAAGAATATTTGAATAAAGAAAAGGACATAACTGTAAGTACAGAAATAATGTACAATATGACAATAATGATCTGAAGTGACCAAATACATTAAGAAATAAATGAGCCAATTATAGCTGGAATAAATTCCTTCAGAATAAATGGGTGCCATTTTTTATTAAACAAGAGGCTGCAAGCAGCCTATACTCATGCGCATGCGTAAGAAAGTTTTATGATACAGTGTATATATATATAAACATGATAAGAAGATGTCCGACATGGAGAAGAGTTTATCCTTTCATTCAGTCATCTTTCCTGCAAACCACGTTGTTTACTATTGAATGTTTTGTAAATGAAGGCTGTACCACAATGAAGCCAGTGATTCTTCTACGTCTTATATATACCTAACGTGAACATTAGTTGTGTAAGTAGGGTTGTAGGAGACGCTGTCGTGACGCTTCAGTAACGCTGTTTTACCGGAAGTGAAAGTATCCGGAAGTCACTAAACAGGAAGTGTAAATGGCAAAGCTATGAACCGGAAAAGCACAATTTAAAATATGCGTGCATAAATTTGCATGTAAAATCGTGACACAAAAAAAAGAAAAATAATAAGAAGAAAAACCGAGGCCATTTTATAACTCATGCCGCTACGCGCATGAGTAAAAATGTTACCAGAACCATCTTTTAATTATTGTGTTATGAAATTCCAATTTAAACAACTCAGAAAGTAGAGGTTCTTCTGTTAAACTACATTAATATTTTATTGTAAATAAAGTGCCAAATTAAGTGGTCATGGAAATTTAGGGTAAAATTTATTTAGTCGATGATTAAGTAATAAGCCTGGAAATCAAAGTTGCTGATCAGACCTCTGATTGTTTTTATAAGCTAAGTCAAGCATTAGTTAATTTTGTTTAATTCTTATTTTGCAGACTCAGGCCCTACACCTTTGAAAGAAGAATACATACCAAACATAGTACTAGCTACAAATGCTGAAGGTTGGAACACAACAGTGAATGGTGAGTTAGTCATTGAACTGGTCAAAACTCCAAGAGTGAAGGTCTGTGGGCTTGTACCAAGCAGTACCCAGGAGCAAAGAGATCAGGCTAAGAAGTCAAATATTGAACTTGTAAATGCAAAAGAGCTGATCTATCCACCTCACAGCCTCTATCCACCTTACAGTCTTGATATTGATATTCTTATCATGGACTCTTTTGGACGTGACTCTGGGCGGGAACCCCTAATGATAAAAGAAACAAAGAAATGCAAGTGGGTTCAAGTTGTTCATACCATCAGTGAAGAACTGGAGAAATATATGAAGAAAGTATCTGATCCGAAGGGGTTGGCTGGGCATGGGTTGCAGCTTGCGCTAGCATTGTATCAAGAGGCTGACACTGTGATTGCAATTGGCCCAAAAGTAGCTGATGCTTACAGATATGCTCTGAGCCTCATTGGAAAAGATAAAGATGTGATTGATCTGACACCTGAAATTGTCCATGACCTAGTTGATATTCGGCCAATGCGTGATGATGGAGATTTGTTTCGTGTGATGATCCATGCAGCATATCCAGCTAAGTATTTTAAAGTCAAAGGCTGTGATGTTGCAGCCAAAGCGATCACATTGTTGCAGGACATGTCGTACCGCCTCATATTTGTTGTGCTGCCGGATGACAATGCTGAAGATCTCATAACTAAACTCGACGGAGTTATCAGCTTAAGCCAATTCACTGTGAAACATGTCTCCAGGAGTACTGAAGACTGGAGAAAATTGCTTTGCGAAGTTGATCTTGCCATCATGCCCTCAGCAGAGGGTTTTGGAACAAGTAGTCTCCGTGCCATTTCTGCTGATCTTCCAGTCCTCAGCAGTGGAAACAGTGGATTTGGAATGGCCCTTAAAAAACTGCCCTCTGGAAGGAAGCATGTATTGGATTCTGAAGACCCCCAAGTTTGGGCTGACAAGATAAAGGAGATAAGGGGAAAGGCGCCAGCAAAACGAGCTCTTGAGGCAAGGCAGCTTCGAAGAGAATACCTGGAAAAATACAGCTGGAAGAACCAAAATGTGATAAATTTGTTGATAAAATGATCAATATGTTCGCAAGTAAACAAGGTACATGTATGTGATATTGGTAAAAATCACTCAAGCCTTTCTGACTTTTAAATACGCGAAGCGCAATAAACGAGTTATGGCAGAAATATGCAATTTTTCACTCCTTCCTTCCTTACATCTATCAGCTGTAAACTTTTCTTGGGATTTCTGCTGATCAGTACATAATGCTTCAAGCTCTGAAAAATTAAAACCGATCTGCGGACTTTCCAGAATTGGGAGTGGATGGCATGGCATGGGATATGTATGCATTTAATCTTAATAGTCTTATTTAATTTTTTTCTCCAGAAAGGCGCAATGAGCAGTGCGCAAACTTCGTAGTGGTGGGGGTTGATTACATCAAAAGACAAGTTCAAAGGTTAAATTTAGCAGACAAAGATTCCGTCATTGAAAAAAATCAATCAGTCAAGCTCTGATGTGGCGGACGCTGGAGTAAAGAGACAAGTCAACAGGCTGATATACCTCTGATTGTGTATCGCCAAGTCTGCGAATGTTAAACGAAATCTGCGATTTGATGACTTCAGAATGTTTGCAGAGAAAGTTGAATAAGCCAGGAATGAGACACTCTACATAAAACGGGCATTCCCAAATCACACTGATGAAATTTTGAAAATATGGTCAACAAACAGTGAACCAACAGTTGGAAAATTGTGATTGAGTTTTTCAATGAGCATGATTTTGAAAGAATGGATGAAGCAAAGATCCTGTAGGACTGGGTTAATGGACAATCACCACAGTGAACTGTGTGGAGTTGACTCCTTTTAATATAAAACGGTTATTCGGCTTTTTCAATTCTTTTTACCAATTGAAAGTGTTTAGGATTTTAGTTTGTATGTTATTCACAGTCAGGTGCAATAAGGCAAGTGCAAATATATATACCTGTCACTCCTGTTTTGGTGCATATTTGCACTTTAAAAGTTTGCTGTTTTGTATCAGTAATTCAGCAATAAAACGCAATAACGTATTATTTGTTTTCTATAGTGAAAAACGTAGATGTATATTACTGATATTTTCAGCTCATTTTCTTACCAATTGTTACATCTGACCAGCTGGACTGTTTGTAAATACTACGTCTCACCAGTGAAAGATTGTTTTGATAATGAAGCTACAGTGTAGAGGAAACTTGACAAAGGCCTACTTTTAGTCAATAAAAAGTAGACATATAGATAACCAACGTACAAATGGCAATATTGTAAAATCTCTATTAAGCCGCCCCCCCCCCCCCCCCCCCACTCTAATAAGTCTTTTATGGGGGAAAGTAGGATTTTTTAGTAAGTCCCCATCTAGTTTTCAGAATTAAAACGTGATTTGAAATGTCGGTAAAACGATTTCAATCAAGCCCTGCAAACACGTTTCATCCCGTTCTTGGGAAACTTGGTGTGCAATGTACACAGTACCATTGTACTAGAGTATAAGTGTAAATAATTGTAAATCGATGATTCACACCCCATTTTTGTTCTTTTTATGAAGTGGTCTAAAACAATTTTGGTAAAAAAATATTTCGATTTGTCATTGAATTTTACGATTTGAATTAACAACCCACCCCACTCTTTACTGAGCCCCCTTCCCCTTTCTTGATGCCCCACCAAACTAAACACCCCCCCCCCGGGGGGGGGGGGCTTAATAGAGCATTTACAGCATTAAAATGTATGGAGACCATCTTATATCCGATAATCTTCACTGACATTTTTTTAACATCATTCCACCATATCGAATGATTTGTTTTGTTACTCGTATCGGCTTGTAAACATATAATATAATACACCTTGAACAGATTATTTTTTATATTCAGATTATCCGACGATGTAACTCGAAAACAAAAAGTGCAAGAAGCTAGGCAGTAAATTGTATCCACAAGGAAGAACTGTTCTCCAGGCTGAGATCCAAGAAGGAAAGAACAACTGTTCGCAGCTGCAAAATCTCATCTTTGTTAACGCCTTTCTTATAACAAGGTTGTATAGTACTGTGGGTTATTGAGATGTAACCTTTGCACATGTTCTTATATACTGTTTGTATCCAGTTTTCAAAAGTACAAGAATGCAAAGAATTGCCACAATTCCACAAGTTGTTTTAATCCTAGACACTCTTATCCTTAATCTGTATACTGTAGCAATGTCAATTTGGTTTCACGTTGATAGACTATTTTCATGTACACACAGAAAATAAAAAGAAAATCTTGAAAAATAAAAAGGTGGTGGTCTTTGGCATGTTTCTTGAGAAATAAGACTATTGCTTGAAAAAATCCTTTGAAAGAGTATTCAATTCTCTGAACGACTGTCTGTAAAAATCGAGCAAAATCGTGATTTCTTGGCAGGTCGTGAAAAGTAGTTTTACCCAACTTTTTGCTCATAGATAGGTATCAGTAAGTAGAGAACCTGGCCAGGTTTATTTCCGTCAGAATTTAAGTGTTTTAGTTCGGAGAACAAAAAAAAAATGACTTTAGCATTCAAAAGGACACACTACCAAACGAGCGCACGGATTAATTTGGTTTGCTGGAAAACACGGGGAACGAAACTTAATTAGTAACACTCGCAAAATAATTCTCCGAAACAGATTACTTCCGTCAGTCAAATAACCGACTCCTTTTGTGACAGCAACTCGCACAAATCATAAATGAAAGGTATGTTTTTATTATTGCAAAATTCCCGATTTGGAAGCCATTTTCCAGAGACTACCACGAATACTCCAAGAGGCATTTCCAAGGTATGTCTGTTGATTTCCCTACTGGCGTTAAATCGTCTTCCATTGCAACAGACTTTCTCCGTTGGCAAAAAGTGCCAAGAGGTTTTCGCTCTTTTCTGTGCGATGTGAATCGATGCGAAGGTCCTTTTTTTTTGTTTTTATCCGAACTTTTAGAAACCCTTTCTGGCGGAAACAAAGTGCGCCAGGATTTTTTTTTCTCAAATGGCCATTTGCGAAACAATTTTTGAAGACCCGCTGGCGATTGCTCGATTTTTGAAGGGTAAAATATTCCGCGCGCTTTCTTGCGGTTGAAATGAGGAGCGCTAAAATAGTCCGTAACTGTATGGAAATTTTTATTTCGCCTACAGAATTTTTTTTTCAATAACAAGGTATTTCGGTATTTCTGTATGTTTGCGCCAAAGACCGTGATAACAGATGTCATCTGCAACTCACAACGGAATAACACAAAACAAGTTGTAGGAAGTGTCACGCGCAATTTCGTCAGCAACTTGCTTTGTGATGGCCTTGTAAGTTGCTGAAAACAACGGTAAAAAATATTACAGGAAATGTCTGCAAACAATATACAGATTTATTCATAAAAACTTATACTACAGTCAAAGCAACAAAGGAATTTTTCTCGTGGATTCGCTCTCTTAAGGCGGGACTCAACCTAAATTTGAATGAAATTTGAAGAGGTGGAAAGAATAAAGAAAATGATTTTTGTAACACCACCAGTTGATACGCACTTTAGAGCACCCCAGGTTGCTAGTGGACAACTTGATATCCGTCTATTAATTAACTGCAAATTTTAATTATAAAACTTCACTAAATCTTCAATATTTCTTATTTCTCTAAATTTTACAAATCCTTTGACAAAAACTATTTCCTTCCAAAATTTTACAAAACATCCCATAACATAGGTTCATGAGATGAGCAAAGAGTTTTTGGATTGCTTAAAACTTAAACGAGATATTTCTATTAAAGCCATGTTAAGTGGCGGGAAATAGCATTTAGGTTAAGTCCCTCCTTGAAGCTAAGAAAGAGTGTTTTAAGTTCTCTTTATGTTTTATTTCTAACACTGTACGGTACACCAGCAGCCTTAAACCGCTGGGGAGGATCTCTTGGGCCA
This sequence comes from Cladopsammia gracilis, assembly GCA_022457155.1. Classification (NCBI taxonomy): domain Eukaryota; kingdom Metazoa; phylum Cnidaria; class Anthozoa; order Scleractinia; family Dendrophylliidae; genus Cladopsammia; species Cladopsammia gracilis. The sequence goes on along the minus strand of JAJGOT010000150.1, from coordinate 87,848 downwards.
GGAATCGTAAAAGGTAGAAGACCTGTTGGAGACAAAAAAGGGAACAATTGTGAAGCGCGTGGTAAGTCCAGCCCCTAACGAAGTCTGTGTTGGGGAAGACAAATGTACTACAATGTGGCGCAGATCAAACAACTTTCAGGTATTTTATCTCTTGAGTTTTGATAGCCTCCAACACGGATGTTATCGTCAGGACTTACATAGAAGGATAGAGTTTTGGTAGAGGGAAATGTTGTTGATAAGCCTTGGGTAGGCTAGCCCCATAATAAGAGGACGTTCTTTAAGCTCATAACACTATCTGAGATAGGCTTCATTTTCCACGCTTTTCAAGTCCGGTCTATATTCCCCACCTTATCCCCCCTCCCCTACTCACAACCCATTTAATTTCCTGAGCACCAGCCAGTAATGGAGCTTATCCACGAGTCCCTTCTGAACATCAGTGCGGTAAAAAAATTTGCGGAATCTAAGATTAATTACCTTTGTTTTGCGCTTCTTCAATTGTCTTCAGTAAGAGTTTTTGTTGCCGTCGACATACACCTTGTACAACAAATAAGATAAGATGAACTTGAAAACAGTTAATGCCACATAATATGCATTGCTGCAATAATTACTAACTCTACAACAATCAATAGTAAAGTGCTTTTCAGTCAGGACACAAGGTCCATATTTGTCAAAGAAAACAGGTTTAGACATCTACACGTAATTAACGTTAATCAGGTTTCAAGGTTTCACATCAACATGACAACAAAACGGGATTCACTGTCAGTACAACTTTAGACAAGTTACTGCTTATTATTTAAACCACTCTTTGATTTCTTTTTACAACACAACCTTTTTAACATTACGTAAGTGGCAGACCCATGGTTCAACTATGGTTTCTATAGAGCAGAAGAGCAGTGGCGCGAGGAAAGGAGGGGAAAGGAGGGGCTGGGGCCCTCATCTCATGTTTTTCAGTCTAACATTTTCACTGCCCTCCCCCCCATCAAAAAGGGGTTCACTATTTTCGGCCAGCAGAGAAAGTGCAATAATATTATCAAAACCAGTTACCTGTTTTCTGCACGTCGAGAACCAATCCAGTATTGGGACAGATAAACTGACTCAACAACCCAACATCCTAAAAATGATCACACATATTTTCGATATATTAGTTTTTGTTGCACATAACAGCAAATTTTTAAAGGTTACTTTATATTGTACATACATGAGCAACTTTTACTTACAACTCTCATACAATTTGGTAGCTAGCAAGATGCTTATTATTAATAATAACCAGAAGCTTCTATAACAACATTTCACAATATTCCATTTATAAACAGTAAATTTAAAATTTGGCCAATTTTATCAAGTTGCAATCCATTCCATCCAAGCCATCAGCAGCCAAACAAACATGTTGATAGCTTCAATTCACTAGTATTAATAGCAGTTGTTGACAAAAATTGAGCATTTGTCTTGTTTCCAATGATATAAATACATTTTTTGTCTTCTCAAAGTAATATTAAAAATAGGTGAAAAAAACCCTTTACAGGGGCGGATCCAGGGGAGTGGTTGAGGGGGTTGCAACCCCCCACCCCCATTTTGAACAACATTTTTTATTTAATGATATTTTAGCATAAAATAATAGTTAATGTAAGAAAGCAACATCAAATCTGAGCCCGCAATCACTTCTGTGGCCTCTTCTCACATGTTGCTCCTTATTTGGCACTTGCCTTCCTTATTTGGCTTAAGTCAATCAAACAGGTTAAATTATGTGACCTTTCTCAATCACCCTCATCTCAGAAGGCTGCAAGTTTCCACAATTTTACTATGGCTAATGGCTAATGTCAAGATTTGGCCCTATGTGTAGTTTTTAAACTCTCTTCAGTTCCACAACATTTTGGATGCTCCTGAATTCTGATTACATGTTACGACGTAAGTGCAAGCCAAGAATATCCAGTCACATTGCCTATTCTTCCCCTTACCCCCCTCTCTCCCCATGCAGTTGTGTTCATTCCATTCCACATTTGGGGCATGCAATGTCGGCTCCCAGCCTTTGCTGCATGGTGGAGAAAGGGCCTTAAGGGTTAGCTCAGTGCGACAGCAGCCTTCGTACACTGTACCCCTAATTATTTGATCAACTATTATAAGTCGGCATCGTACCCCTCAATCATTGATCGAGGTTTATTTGACACCCTAACACGGAGAGCATCCTCAAAATTCATAGGTTTCTGGTTTGGCTACAGTATGGCTAGGGCTTCGCACAGGGTACTTCTCGTTCCACTCGGCGCTTTGGGCGGGGAATTGCTGCCTGCGGCACCCCTTCAGCCCTGTGCTGAAGCCCCGTCAGGGAGGGGGCATACGATACTTGCTGGACTGGGTTAACTTGGCCCCAGGACATTACCCCAGCGTCGGTGCCCGCCTTGCAGTACAGGCATGAGGCACCCCCTCGGCATGGCGCCATGTGCCGAGGCCCCTCATCCGGTGGGTTTATCCGGTCGGTGGGTTCTATCCGAGCCTTGCCAGTATATTCCCTGCCCAATTTACGCCCACAAATGAGTGTGTCTTTATTGCGTGTCGAAACATTAAATTTGTTTTAATTTTTTTTCTTTGGTTTAATCATTTTCAAACCAGGTTGATTTTAGTTTTCCTTTGTCTCAGAATATGGTAATGAATCTGTGATGAAAGAAAATAAAAATTAAACTGCTTTGAAAATTTTCAAACTAAAGATAAATTTGAACCACCACAGATAACTGAATGTTCAGCCCAAATTCTGACATTGTAATCAATCAACTATCATGCCACAAAAATGACTGACCTACAAGCTAAACTGCTGTTTGTACTTACTGTATAAACCAGTTCATAGTTTTTCTTTGATTTCAGTTGGCATATTGGACAAGGATTACTGCAGACAGTGGTCCGCCTCTGTAACAGAAATTTTTCATTAATTTATTACGCTAAGGCCATAACTTTATTTCAAACTGCAATACAAACAATATGTGATTAATTGCAACCAATGTCTAATTTTCTTTTGTAAATGTACTGTAAGTTTGAAGTAGCATACCATATTTTCTCAATTAAACGCCCCCGGCGTTTATTTCAAACTTGGCCTAGTAGACCCGGTGTTTCTTTGAACCAGCAGTTTTTTCTCGCCCGCCATTTTTTAAGAAAAGGTTATTATTCGTTTTTCTTGGCAGCCGTGTACCTTGCCCTTAAATCTTAAGTTAATTATACTACAAATAAACGTTTGAGGGGCTTACTTACAACTTCCTTTATAATACCCGGTGTTTATTCGGGGCCCGGCGTTTAATCGAGAAAATACGGTAGTTTATGTTGCATGAGTGAGTCTAACTTACAATGCATCTCTCTCGGGTTTTCTGAAAAAGAAAATAATAAAAAAAGTTTTCAACTATCAGGCAAAATCAATTCAAAAGTTGCCTCAAGCTGGCTAAGATGTGTTTAATATAAAAAATTAATGCATTGTGCAACAGGAAACATGTAGTACAATGATCTAAACAAGCCCTGGGGGAAGCAGCCTTCAATGCAGATATTGTTACATGTACCTACGGGCTTATTATGCAATCCATTCCTCCCCCTACAAACATCTCTGTTCAGCGCTTTTAAAAGACAACCAACAAACAGGGTTCTCCTTATCAGGCGGTAGCCGGTAAAATTTACTGCTTGAAGCAGCACTTATTACCGCCCGTAACCGCTTGCCCCCTGGAAAATTTTCAAGACACACAGTAATTAACTAGTAATTATTTATTTATTTTAATTCAATTTTTAGAATGTCCCCATATTAGTAAGGGAGATTTCTCCATGGCTAGGCGGTTTTTGACATTTAAATAAAGTTTATTGATTGATTGATTGATTTGATTTCTCTTTACCGCTTAGCAAAAATCCCTTACCTGCTGAGCTAAAATTTAGGGAGAACCCTGAACAAATATGTTTACAAATCACAGGCCATTTACAGGTTTTTATTAAACAAATTTTGACCTTGTTATCACCAAAATTGAATTCTAGTACAGTATGTCACTTCACTTAGTTGTTTTCTTGTACTATTTTGTGTATGTCCATCCCCAAATTAATTTCATTAAGTTGAACCAAGCAAAAAAATCAGTATCAGCTCCATGCAAAATCTAGAAGACATTCTTACAAGAGCATTGTTTTAATTAGAAACTTGTATGTGACCTAGTTACAGTTGCCTTACAGTCAACTGTTCTTCAGCCCACTGATAATGATGTGACCTACACCTGTAGTACACTCATGGCGGGAGTCAGTTTGCATTACAAGACAGTAATATTTGGCTGTTTGGCTAAGCTGCACAGCATGTCAGAACACACATGATAACTCTGTTAAGCAGACATTCTTAGGGGGAGGGGGGGGGGGGGGGCATGTGATGAGCCCTAAGGATGACTGCATTGGAGACTATTGGGGAAGTGTACTCTCCTATACAACACTTTTCTTTTTCCTGACTATTTTGTGAAAAGGTAAATTTCCCTGACCAAATCATATACCCTTAGTTAGAACTTGGGTAAAGTAGATCCCTCCAACCACCCCTTACAGCCATCCTTTCCACCCATTTATTAAATTTTCAATGAATTGCTTCACACATGCATTGAACTAATCTCTCATTAGTAACATAACTATATTAAATAGACTGAGTTTCCATAATTATACTCCTGCTTATGATCAGCTTCTTCTTGTTTTGCATCAACTTTTTCAATGCAGATATTCTAATTCCTGAGACATGCCAGCATGGTTCTCACTAAGTTTTAGAGTAGACGGTTGAAATATAATAGTAGGCGGCTTGGCAATTGAGTGTCGAAGGCACGCCAATTTCTAGGGTGGTCTGGGGGCATACCCCCCAGGAAAATTTGAAAATCTAGAGGCTCAGAATTGCCATTTCATGCATTTTTGGCAAGACATTTTTCATAAAGCCCTCAACTGAGGGATTACCTTCAATGTGAAAACAAATTTACAAGAAACCTGCCTGTTCATTAGTTTTTCATACAACTTTCACTGTTCAATCAGGTTTGTTTAACACATATGAAGCCTTTTCACATAAAAGTAGGCGGCTCAAAATTTTTTATTTTTTTTATTTTATTTATTTTATTTATTTTGCCACAAACAATGAATTACAAGGAGAAAAAAACATTAATAAATAGGTTAATTAACATTAAATTTAAAATTTGTACATAACTTGGGAGGAGTGACTGTGGCGGGGAAATCTCCAAGAAGCCGAGCTTATGAGGAATAGAGATTTCCCCCCACGGGCAATTTAAATACTAGGCGGCATTTTAAGAAATAAAGAAGAAGAAAAAGTTGTTTTTTAAGTATATAAGTGTGTTTGGAGGAAAATATAGATGTAAGTGTTAAGCTATTTAGGTTACATTCTGTCTGACCCTTAAAAATGGAAATAGCCGGTTTTTTAGCCGGTTGCCGGCACTTAATGAGAACCCTGTGCAAGCTCTCTCTAGCATCTCCCACTCATCCACCCTTCACCCCAAAGAAAGCTTGCTGGCAGGCTGGATTAGATATGAAAGCAGGGATATGATATCTTGGCAACATATCTCCACAATCATACATTTTCAAGAACTACTCCTTGGACACAAAGTATGTGTGGAACCCTATTGATTCAGTCTGCATTTTAACAGCCGATGAAATAGAACAACAATTACCTTTGGGGCAAACTGACCCAAGAAGTTCCGTCTGTAATTTATCCAAATTGGAGCTCCATCTTTAGGCAAAATAACAGACAATTTTATTAGTAGTTAAAAAGCAAAATTTCAACATTTTTAGGATCAGTAACTATGATTTTTGAATAACATTTATGTTCCTTGCAAAGTAGCTATTTATAGATGCATGCAGAACACACAATGAAATAATAGAGTAAAATGCAATCCAGTTCATGTAAATGTATATAAATGTGTCAAACTGTTGGAAATGTTTTGGTACAACTATATGTGTGGAGATCTAAGATAAGATACCAGTATTAGTCCATGGGCCAAGTGGCTAAAAATGGCGGATCGTTACCACTCGGGGGGACGAAGGCCACCATATATCAAATTAAAGCTTATCATGTGTAGACTTCAAAAATATATGATGGAAATGTTGTAAGAGTAGCTTAAGGGAGTCACGTGACCTTGAATTTTGCATAATTAGCATAAATCAATAATATACTAAAATGCGGCTTTTAGCAAGTAATTCTGTAGATTCTGCATAAAATAAAGCAGGCATAGATAAGATATAATGTCTGTTAAGTATTTTGTCACTTTTAAGGATAAATAGTCACGTGACAGTGACGTCACTTCCAGCCGCGGTAAAAAATCCCTCAATTTTTGTCTATTTTCCCTACTTTTTTTTTTTGCTTTTTTCTGTTATGTAATTCAAAACTACATTTTATAACATGAAAAGCAGTAAAAGATAAGATAATTAGTAGTGTTATTTTAGATGCATGCTTTATCATCAAGCGATTTATCACCGGTATGGTTTCCCTGTGGTCTAAAAGACTGGGCACAAATGTACATCATGGGAAATGGATTTTCAGTACAGTTGAGCAACGACAATACATTTGGAAGAATTCCCGTTGACCAGACTCTTGAAGAAACCGTAAATAAAGATACCAAAACACCTGGGGGCACTAAGAGCTTTAGTTTGAAACCTGGAGCCGTACAAAGGTACTACTTGACGGCAGAATTCAGAACTTTGTTCCTGCGCAGTTTGCGTGAAATGGTTGGCTATGCCAAAGGGAAGCACGGCCTTGCTGACCTTCACTCGTCTCGCATTGCCCAAGATGAGAAAGATGTTGCCGCAATGGTTGATTTAATCAAGAACTGAACAGATCCATTTGCAGGTCATATGCAACTGTCCAGCATCTCAACAGGAGCTGTTGCCACTACTGCTATAGCAGAGGACCTTGCGACCGCCTACATGTATAAAGTTGGAGAGGCAGCCTACGCTGATTTCAAGAAGACCCGTCTCGAATCACAGCCCCCAATGGTTAAGTTCAATCACAAGTTGAAGAAGCAAAAGTTGAAAACCTTCAGTGCTTTATCGAAGACCAAGATGGTGGCAAAGGGCAAAAACACAGAAACTGTTCTGCGCGCTGATCGAAATTGTTTGCGCGGATGATCATAATTGCTGAAAGCCGCAATCTACAAATGCAAGATGTGTTAAAGCACATTAGGCCCTCTTCCTGCTTCCCTGGCTTGCAACAATGGCTTTCCCCGCAAGACCAATAAGGCACAACTTGGCAAAGAATTAGAGAAATTGATACAGCCAATAGAAGAAGTAACAAGGCCTTCAGCTTACCTAATAGATGGGATGGCTCTGGTTCAAAAGCTGAAGGTAGATTATCTTACATTTGGTGAGATCGCAGACAAGATTTTATCTAGAGTGCTGCGCGACGGGAGAGGGTAGCAATAGAGTGGATGTGGTATTTGACGTGAACAGAGACATTTCCATTAAATCAGCAGAAAGAGAACTCAGAGGTGAAAGTGATACAATAACTTTCAAGAACCTTGCGGCTGGCCAGAAGGTCAAGCAATTCAACAACTTTTTACGCAATGGTGACAACAAAACAAGTCTTATCAGATTTGTTGTAGAACGCTGGCAAAAAAACACCGAGTCGCGAGAAACTGGAAGACAAGGAGCTGCATGTAACATGTGGAAACCGATGCTACAAGATCATTGCCGTGAGAGTAGAGGAAGAAGAAGAGCTAAGATCCAAACAAGAGGAGGCTCATACACGACTTCTTCTCCTACACGTGCAACATGCAGCAAATGAGCAGCGATATAGGTCAATCATTGTATCCTCAGAAGACACAGTCACACTGAACGCTCGGTATGTAGACATTGGAAGAATAGCCCACGCTATTGGCCAGGATGCGTGCAAGGCACTACCAGGTTTGCACGCATTCACGGGTTGTGGTGCAGTGAGTGCCTTTGCCCCTGAAGAAGTTACTGAGTAAAAATGAATACCAACGCACATTCCAGCAACTTGGAGAAAACTGGTTGATGTCTGAAGATCTTCTGATGCAGTTAGAGGCATTTGTCTGTGTATATATTCATATATTTATATATTCATTCAGGTGAAGCGGATTCCCATCATTTCCCTCCATGCAAGGACAGCTTGTTCGAGCCTGATCTCTACCGTCGTGTTGTTTCCTTAGACAAGAAACTTTACTCCACACTGTCTCTCTCCACCCAGGTGTATAAATGGGTACCGGCGATAAAATGCTGGGGGTAACCCTGCGATGGACTAGCATCCCATCCAGGGGGGAGTAGCAATATTCCTAGTTGCTTCATGCTACAGAAACCGGGTTAAGCTCCGGCCGTGTGGGCCATTGTGGCTCGAGTGCGACTTTACCTACCTTAAGGACAGCTTGTATAAGTATTGCCGGAGAGCCAACTATCAAGCGGCGATATGGAGAAATTATCTACGAAACAATTATCTACGAAACAACGACGTTACATCTGAGATTGGTGATAGATTGGATGAGTGGACTCCCGGCACCAAGAGCTGTAATAGAGCTTATATCATGTATGTGCAAGAAGGCCTGTAATGATGATTCATGTGACTACATTCGAAATGGGTTAAAGTGCTCCGACCTTTGCTGCCTAACAACTTGTTCTAACCAGCCAGATGAAGAGGAGGACATCCAGGTAGAACTGGATGAAGAGGACGTTGACTTTGACAAAAGTCTCTTACGTGTGAGTGTAACGTTTTCAACATATTACCCATGAGAAACACCAATCATTCTGAGAACACAGGGTACCCAGTTTAATTCTTATTTTAACATACATTTAGAATAACGCTAATTGTTACATATTTTAGTGCTTTTAATGGTAAAAATGCTCTGAATTGTATTTTTGAATCACATAAAAGAAAAAAATGGAAAAAAGCAAAAAGATAGACAAAAATTGAGGGTTTTTACCGCGGTCGGAAGTGACGTCACTGTCACGTGACTATTTATCCTTAAAAGTGACAAAATGCTTTACAGACATTATATCTTATCTATGCCTGCTTAATTTTATGCAGAATCTACAGAATTACTTGCTAAAAGCCGCATTTTAGCATATTATCGAATTATGCTAATTATGCAAAATTCAAGGTCACGTGACTCCCTTAAGCTACTCTTACAACATTTCCATCATATATTTTTGAAATCTACACACGATAAGCTTTAATTTGATATATGGTGGCCTTCGTCCCCCCGAGTGGTAATGAAAAGTGACTTGGCCCATGGACTATATGTCCAAGATCACAAAGATCTGTTAATCTGAAGATTGTTGTATTTCCCAAAGCAATAATTTGCAATTTTCTTTGAGACAGAAACTTACTTGTGAACAAAGGATTTGCACCAAAATACAGTACCAATCAAATGTAAGTTGATGGTATCAACTTGAAACTTGATCCTGGATCCACAATGTTTAAGAGAACTGATAATCAAGTTTCAAGGTTTGAGGTTCAGGTATTGAGTTTCAAGAAACTCAAACAGCTCAAAGGTTTTTGAGAATTTATTTCTCGATGACAGAAAAAAAAATCACGGATGAATGAATGAGCAGACAACATACAGCTGTACATGTACATGTCTGCTTTACATTGTATTCCCAATGAGATCATATAAAGGCGTCTCTAGCTGCTGCTATCAGTCCATTCTAGTCTCCTTGTTACGTACCCACCCAATTCATGAAAATGTGAAGTGAAATGAAATAACTGGCAAAGCCAGACCACACATCAGGTCAGTGACAAAAACAACAACAATAAAAAACAATAGTGATTTTGCATTGCTTTTGTGTCTACTGTACATGTACATACCTGGCCAGAAAACTTGAAAGTGTTCTAATGTTAACCTGAATATACAGAAATACATAAGATACAAGTGACTAAAATCTTTTGTGAATCTCAGCCGAAGGAACACAAACAGAAACTTGCATCACTTTTTATTCTCTTGTATTAATTAGTTAACTCTGTACACAATATATCAGAAGTAAAACATACTTTTCATATTCTGTAGAATGATGATCAATAATTCCATCCTCGTATCTTTTAACAAGAGAAAGGCGATGGCCTTGGTCCATCCACTTTTCTTTTCCTATTCCAAATTAAAACATACATGCATCATTTCAATTTACATGCAAAAAGTACTTCCTGTTCAAAATATAAAAGCAAAAACAATGTACATTATATCAGAAGGTATTTGTATTTAAAACAATGACATGCAAGGTGAATAAACTGCAAGCCACAATGGTATTCACGCTCTAGAGGGTCCCTCTATAAATAGATAAAATGATAAATAACAATTTTTAAAGAGGCTGGAACCAAGCTAACTCTAGGTTAATTAAGGTGTCCCTCTAAAAATTTCCGGTCTTATTGGAATTAAGAAATGTTAGTTTTTTGAGGAGGGAAGAAAACCGGTGTACCCGGAGAAAAAACCCTCAGAGCAAGGATGAGAACTAACAACAAACTCAACCCACATACAATTGAATCTGGGAATTGAAACCGGGCCACATTGGTGTCTTAAATCTGAATTCATGAAAATTTGTCCTCGAGAAACACAAAAATTAAAAAACAACTGTGAAAACTTCCTGCTGCATGGTAAGTGTTTACAATACATGTACAAATTACCATATTGTATGCTTTTGAGAAGTTCAGCCATAACAGGAGTTAAAACTCTGCTTGATGTTGAATGTGAAATCATCCTGGTACTGTTAACTGCCACAAATCCTGCAAAACAGTGCCAAGTGTAATAAAAGTCAAATATCTCCTGCAAATACATGTACATGTATTAATGCAACATCAGTTAGGCAGGATATAAATTAAAGTATTAAGAAATCATTGCTTAGGCAATATTGTATTCATGACAGAGATGGCATTTTTATGTGCATGTCCTATTTCCCTGTGTGTTTCTTGAGTTTGTTTTGTTCTCATCTTAAAGGACATGACCCAAAACCTGGGGAGAGAAGGAAACTGCCCAGGGGGAGGAGGGGTAGGGATGAAGAGGAGGCACCCCACCCCATGATCGTCACGCTAAATTGACCCCTGAGCAGTTCCATGTACTATTACCAGTATTTCGCCTTTCAAATTTACAGCTTTAAAAGTCTCAGTATGCACAGAGTATGCGTAATTGAAAAATAAAAATGCTTGGATACACAGAAGGTCCTCTGCATCCTTGGAATACAAGAAATCACTTTAACAGATTCGTATCAAAGAATAAACATGCTTGTGTGAAATAATCAAACTAAAGCTAGCCTTCAATAAGCAAAGGAGATACATGTAATTAAAAATCATCTTAACATAAAATTTGTGCATCTAAACTTCTAAAAGAAATGTTTTGCTGTCAGTGAATGTCTAAGCTTGGGTCAGCAAAAGGTTAGTTATTGTTAGGTAAGATGATAATGATGATGATGATGATGATGATGATGATGATGATAATGATATACCTGCTAAGTCTCGAGCCTTAGGCATGAGTCTTACGCATGCGAGTCCAAAACTCTGATCTACTCATGCCTATGGATCGAAGCAATTTCTCACGCCTGACTTACAGATTTGAGCTATCAGCCTTAACTGATTGCATGATCCAACATCAACAACAACAAACAAAAATTTATTCGACATATTAAACTTAAATACAGTTACCCTACAAATTAGCAAAAATGCTATTCGAGGCAGGGAAAAGTAATGTAATTAAAAATAATGAAAGTAAGACAATATAACAATACAGAAGCTGGTCTGTGTTAAAATTAACATAGTTACGTTCATGAAAATTTGGCACTTTTTGTAGGTTTTTATCATTCTGAACATTACAATTACAGCTGGATGTTACTAAATGGAGGTCTGAGGACCATGGAAACTTCTGAATTCTTTAAAACATCTTCAGACAACTTCGGACATCTTCAGAACAGATCAGGTTGTCTTCGGATTCTGGCACTCCCACAAAAAATTCTCATGCCTATCACTCGGAAAAAGTTGGCAGGTACATGTATATGATGTTTGATGATGATGATAATTCTGATGCTACTGCTGATGATGATGATGATGATGATGATGACAATGACAATGTCGGGAATTGGTTCATGCTGACAAAGGAAACTCATATTTAGTTAATAATCTAGTTTAATCTCACAGCTCTGGCTGTACAACTCTCACTGATAAAGATCCTTCTGATTTTTAAAACTCTGCAATTCTACACTCAATGTTTGATTGTTCAAGGTTCAGCGATCATGTGCATGGTGCGGGTGATCAGTACATTAATAACACAACACTAATAAAAGGTAAACAAATGTCACACAATACAATCTCCGGTTGTGACAGCAATGATGATGACGGCAATGACAATGATATATGATGATGATGATGATGATGATAAAAATTGGTGATGACCTAACAAAAAGTAAATATTGCAAAAAAATCTTATCAATTTATTTAAGTGTCAAAGTATTTAGCATGCGAGTGATAATTGTGGACACTTTTCCAGATCTAATTGGAATTTGGAAGTGTTGGTTTTTGAGGAAAGGGGAAAACCGGAGTACCCGGAGAAAAACCTCTCCGAGAAAGGATGAGAACCAACAACAACTCAACCCACATATGACGCCAGGGCTGGGAATTGAACCTGGACCACATTGGTGGGAGGCGAGTGCTCTTACCACTGCACCACCCCTGCTCCTTCTGAAAGATATCAGCTGAATGACAATTTACTTCCTCTTATCATCTAATCAAAAGATTTTATTTATATGCTGACAAAAAAGGATTTCATCGATATCTCCAATAGTTTTGGCATCCCATTTCCTTCACCAAATTACACTGCTCTCTATACTTCGCATTACTCGACTAGATTGTATATATTCTTTATTAATCTTTAGACTTTCTGCACAGATATTAAGCTCACAAAACATACAAGTTTATATGAAGCAAGTTTTATATAAGCTTATGAAGCACAGTACGTACCTCCAATGTAAGAATGACGTATAAGCCACGACTGACGACCTGAGCTGCAAATGTGAAAAGCATTTACTTTCAAACAAAAGCGAGTTAATTTTTGATGGAGATTTCTTCCAAAACTTGTGAAGGGAACCACATTTTTCAGGCTCGATAAAACTCGAACTGGAGCCGCCATTTTGATTTTTTAGAACATACCCGGCCCAGTCTCTTCTCCGACTCATTCAGCTGATGATTTGATTGATGGGAGATTGACCAATCAAAAGTCAGCGTCTTTGTTCGATTCACATAGGTCCATCGTGCTTTTGGGGTGCGGTATGATTGCAAGTCTGAATTGGTAAGCCATGTTGTTTGGAAAATTCCCGCCCGAAATTTGTGCAGTTTTCTTCCTCACAAGTACGATTTGAAGTGGAAATTTCGACGCGGTAACAATCTTGGACTAATGGTGTTCTTTTTCTGTGATTTTCAGGGTGAAGTGATGCACTTTTGAAGACGAAACGATCAACAGACTGTTTGAAGTTGAGCGGCCATGTGAAATGGCCGCTCTTGTAGTTTGTGTGTTTTGCGTCAAATTAGGTCGCCCCAAACTCTTTTTTAAAATATATGTACACGCTTAAAACGTGTGTATATTGACGAAAGAAAGTTCTTTGAGGAAAGGGTTAGCGAAGCGTGGCAGAACCCAAGAGTAAGTTGGTTGAATATGGCCTTTCTCTTTCACTTATCGTATAAAACCACCTTTCACGTTGAACTGCAAATAAAGCGGTCTTCGCGTGGTGGTTCAAATCAGTTACAGTGTCCTTTCTCTTTCCTTTCTCACTTGATCTGAAAAAGCCTCGGTGGCCTGAAATAAGCAGTCTGAAATAAAGACTGTCTCGGAGAGGCGAAACGATCAAAAGACGAATGAACAGAAGTTCACGCGGAGAGTAGGATAACGACTTACAAGTACACGCGCACAAGTAGTGCATGAACTAAATTGATTTGAGGTTAAAATGCTGGCGAATGGCGCATAACGTGTGTCTGGAAAACCTTTCAGATGTATTTCTTTGTCATATTGATGAATTATCCAGACTTAACAATTTGATCGACTTGAATTTTTGGAAGTTGTGTTCAGTTGCACGCATTTTGATACTGAAGATGTTGTGTTGAGTCTTCATATTGGCTTTAGTGCGTGTAATGACCGAACGAAAATTTCTTTATTCTTGATTTTATTATCAAAATTGGTATTTGAATTAAACACTTTATGTGAGAAGGTCCAAAGAAAAGCTGTTACTTTAGGGTGCAAAAAGTAAAGAAGAAATCGTGTGGTTATTTATTAATATTCATGAATTTGTAATGATGTTGTTCCTTGTGAAGCTCCTGGTCAGACCAAGTTTTAGAAACTGGGAACAAACCACAAAATTCATAAATTTTGCACTTTACAATTGTGCAATTATTTTCTTTCAAGGAAAATAAACTTTTTGACAATTTTTTAATTTTTTTTTATAATTTTTTTTTTTATATTATGGTGCCATTCTGAAAACATAACCTGTGATAGCATCCAATTTTATCATCCTATATTGTTTCACCGAATGGGAAACAGGCAGTAAAGAAAAACGTGCAATCGCAGATCACCAAAAACATCACTGAAAATAATAGTTGTGTTCTTTAGAAGGCTTCTGGAGAACAGATTAATTTATTTCTGATGTTATTAATTAAATTAGAGAATATTTTTTACTCTAATTAGTCCATTTCCTGGGTGGTGGTTTCAAAACAAGAATGAGGAAATATCAAAATTTATTACATATCCAGCTTTGCTTTGTGTTAAACCAGATGAAGGGCCAGTTGCCTCCATCAACTACTCGTTGATAGGTTAACTTTTAAAATGAATTTCTTGCTGTCTTAATTTTTTCCTCTATATTTTTCAACACACACAAAAGGTCTGTGTTTAATCTAAATTAAGGTTCTTTTAATGTTAAATGGTTGCTATTCTCGGGTTGTAAGAAAAGGTAGACTGTGATGAACTTCATGTTTTGGATTTATCAAACATTCTCAGGCTACCTTAGCTTTCAAGAATTAACTTTCAAGAATTATGAAAAAGGAAAGAACATAATATATGTATTTTTTGAAAACGATTGTTCCATCAATGTATGGGACTAGAACTTCTTTTTTGTAAATAGACGAAAATGTCTTACTGTCTCAAAGAATGAAAATCATGCGAATTGCACTTCATAAAATTACATCAAGATAACTGCCTTTTGATTTCTTCACTCAAATAATTCAGTTGTCATGTGTTAATCTACGCAAAGGATTGCTATGTCACAATCCTTATATAAATTGTAGTTCTTTAGCAACAAACATCACTGTTTTAATGACACTCTTATTTGACTGTCTTATTAACTAAGCTTTAACAATTTCCTTGGAACTGGCTACTAAAATAAGACTGCATGTTACAGAAAAAAGATTTCATTTCAATGTAGCTTATTTTGAAGCAGGGCAACTTCTGTCCAGAATGTTGTTTTGTTGTGAGAGTAGTGATCCTTTTCTTTGCACAGTTCTTTTCCTTGCTTCATTGATAAACTAAAAATGATAAAACTTCACTTGACTCAAGTAGATCCATTCCTGTTTTTGATGATGCTTGGAGACAAAAATCTAAAATCTTTCAAATTATTGTTGTTCAGTCAAATTATCTTGTGTTATTTTTATCATTATAATAACTACAGGTCACCTCTTCATTGTATACAGAAATTCCAAAAAAGCATTTACCAACATTGCTTTCAAATGATTTTCAGCATTCAGCATTCAAACGTATTGATTTTAATTTATACAAAAATTTAAAATATGGATTTTGGCTTTATAATCCTGTGCTTTGTTCTGACTGTTTCTCCCAGAAGTTATTGCAACAAACATTTTTGTATTGACATATTTCCAGCTGTAAAACAAACTGTGCACTGTTTCTGAACACAATTATTTAGAATTCTTTGTTTCATGAACTGGACATAGATAGTTCACTTGACTGAGTTGACATAAATGAAAGAATAATTTATAAACTATAAATTGCAGCAGAATTGAGATTAAACAAGTTACCTTGCAGAATAAAAAATGCCACTTAAAAAAAGTCTTGTGTAGATGTTTCATAAAAGTTTTCAATTAATAATTTTGTAACAATACAAGGAAATCAACTTGCCTGCTTATTTTTATTTTGTGATGTTGTTTATAATGCCCAATGTAATAATAATTTCAATTTGTTGTGATTGTGCCAAATTGTCAAGCTGAATCATTGCCATAACATACAAAGAAGGGATGTGCAGTAAAAATTCATAATACTGATTTCTTTTTTATTGTAGGTAAATTCATGACTGATGCCAAAAAGAAAACATTCACAAATTTGTCTTAAAATCAATCTTCAAGAGTAGGAAACATGGTGAGGAACTTGTTGGTAATTTCTTTGTTTCTTGTTTCTAACCATTTAAAGTGTTGATGGTTAACTATTGTAGTCAGGAAATTACAGAAATACAGCAAAAAGCTTTTCAAGTAAATAAACTCTGGACATTCGCATAGACCTCTTTTAAAATGGCGGCTGATTTATTTATTCTCTTATATATGTACATAAATCAGCCTTGGTGGCCTCGTTAGACGTGCAAAATTCAAAAGAATTTTTACTCTAAAATGAGGCCAGTGAGGCTAATTAGCATCGACCACCATTACGATAGAAGTCTATAGAGTGTCTGAAGACATTCACGGTTTACTTCTATTCACGGTTTATATTTTATTACCGCTATGAAAATCAAACCAGGATTCAGTTTATTCGTCGTTTTTCCCAACCAGTGAGGACTATGAGATAAATATTGCCTTACTGCAACCATATGCGTGTATGGACACTTGCAGGCATCAATTTTGCGGAAGCTGATCATTAAATATACACTCTTACTGCAGTTTTAATGTTCCTTAGAAAAAATGAGACCAGAACCCTAACTGTGGAACTAGTCTCACTACTCTCTATGGCATGGAAATAAACAGTGAATATTGTGAATAAACAAACGACAAGTTGAAAACAGGACTTGGTGATGGCGTATTCACTGCAATTATATGTGATTCCACCCATGGCCTTCCTGTGAATGGTTTTGTAACCACATATAAAATGACACATGACGACAAAGGTGACTGATGACAACTGTTTTAATTTACTTTAACTGACTGCCTCTCTTAAATGGAAGGTGGGTGCCTGGGGTATCCAGGGGCTTCCACTGTGGCCAGCCAGCCCCTAGATAAAATACTGCCCCCATGGCTGGCAAATCCCTGCAACCCAGCCATGAGCCCCCATTCCAGGCAGTGGAAGGAAAAATGGGGTGGGGTGGGTGGGGTGGGGAAACGCCGAAGACAACCACTACAAGACCGCTAAAGACTGAAACAAAAACCGCTACAAAAACCGCTACGAAACCACTAAAAAAAACTTGAAGATCCTAGCTGAGATGAAGCTGCAACGTTCCGCGTGAGCCTGCACTAGAGAGTTTGACTGCTGATCGGAAGCGTCTGCTAAGCTTGTGGTGGTTAACTTTGTTAAACTGTCATTTAACTAAATTTATTAATCACATGTGATCAGGCTTAAACCGCCCGTTGTGTCTTGTGAGAGTTCAGAAGTTTTTGACAGGTCACTATAAAACACAACAAAAATGTGAGCGTAAATTGATACGGACTTAAATATTTGATTTCATGGAATTTTGTAGATAGAAATATATATAGTATTCCCAAATCATGGCTGGATTTATTTTGTATTCCCGAATCACGCACTCAATTTCGGCTAAATCCCGGATCACGCAGAACCCCTTCCAGACCCTGCTTGATCTTGCACAAGAGACTGTGTTTGAGCTAGTAACAAAATATTAATACAGTTAAACCTTAACTAAAGGCCAGCTAAAACAGCTACATGAATGTTGTCTTGTCCTGTCTTCTGTATTCATTTAGCAAAAAAATTCCCTAACTGAAAATTTCCCTATAGTGGCTACCTCTCTGCAATGCCTGCAATTCTCTCCAAGGGTGGTCATTATAAAGAGTTCTGCTACTAGTAGAAAATGTTTCCATAAAGTTAAAGGTTGTATTAACCAGTTCCACAACTAACTGGCTTGATGACCTACAAGCTATCAACTTTGGAAAGTCTTTTTGCCATTCTGGTTCAGTCCTGTGCAAGTAATGCTCGTTTTATTGTAACAAGTGTTGTGCAGTCGAACCTGTACAATGTATATGTTGTGGTTCAAATTTTTCTTTGGTTTGAAAATTTTCAAACCAGTTTAATTTTTATTTTCCTTTGTCTCAGATTCATTATCAAAATATCATATTCTGAAAATTTTCAAACCAAAGAAAAATTTGAACCACAACATATATAATGGGCTGGCCCTGAATTAAGTGAACACCCTCTATTAAGCGGCCAGGTTTCATGCTCCCGAATTTTCGCCCACGCAGACGTTGTATTTGCTACCTGTATTAAACAGTCACCTCCATTAAGTGTGGCAGCCACACTTCAGTAGTCCTATGTTTGTCTGTCTTTGGTTTTTGTACCTGTACTGTATTAAGCAGGTACACTTGAATGGAAACCCAAAACCACACATCATTTTACCATTTTATTTCACTAAGAAAGGATCCATGCATCATAATCTTTCATCATTTCATTAGAAGCAGTTTTGCAACATAGAGTTTCTTAGGCTTGTGGCCATCTGAGTTGCCACTGCAGTTACAATAAAGCACAGCTAGACCAGTTGATTGTGTTATTGTTAGATGAGTTGCTAGTGTATAGAGTAATACTTGAGGTTAATAAAATTGACATTTGACCACACCCACAAAGTATTTTCAATGAACTTGTACTAAGCAGCCAATGTGTATTGAGCCAATTGCCAAAGTCCTGATGGTGGCAGCTTAATACAGGTTTGACTGTAGCTATACAGTGGTACATGTATTCAAGTAGATAATGTGTACATGTATCTCATATCTGTTCCTAAAAAAAGTGCAACATGACCTGTATGCGCAAAATTTTTTTTATATACATTTGTATATAAAGTGAGTGATGTGCTCTGTTCTATTGCCACTTGGCAAACTTTATATTATGCATTTTTATAATTATTGTTCTACTTTCGTTTTTCTATAATATATTTTCAACTAACAACTTTTTAACATCGATTTTTTTTTAAATGTTTTCAGAGCACCTCAGGTGGTGAGCCCCGCACTATGCTGAATGCTCTCGGACCAATGCTGGGTTCTTTAGGAGACATCAGGACACCACAAGAAGTTGTGAGAGTAATAAGGTAACAGGCTTTAGCTATCAGGAAGAGTGTTTTATTGTGATATTAAATCACTGAGAAATGAGTTGAAAAAAATGAGCTACAGCCCAGTTTTTGTAACCAACTTCAAAGGGTTTGAATACCTGATAAACACCTTTTGAAATCTTTGATGCAGCTTATCATACAGGAGCGGGGTGGCATAAAATTGAGAAGTGATTGTTGATAACCTGTGGTCCCGAGAAGGAGTGGTGGGCATAACTACATGCTTAGCTACAGTATTTAATGTCAAACATTTAATTTGCAGTTTAATGCGAAATGCAGAGAAGCTTATGAGTCGCTGTATGTATCTGAATATCCTCAAAGCTACCATCTCAGCTGCCAAGGACAGTCAGACAGCAAGTGAAACACTTGATAGGTAAAATGATAATGTTTATTTATTTTTAATATATTTAATATATCAATTTGTTAAAAGTCATGTAAATAATGCACTGTAGTCTTCAGGCTGCATATGTGTTTATTAAAATAAACTGTTCACTGCTGCTATTCACTGCAACGTTGTTGTCTGTTATCAGCAAAATTATAACTGAAAGCAACCTTATAGTGAACACAACATTTTCAGTGAGTTTAGTGTTCCAAATGACTCTGGGAAATCTTTCTGCCAAATTTCCACTTGGCAAAATAAAAAAAAAAAGAAACATCACTGATCATAAGGTGATACAACATACATGGATTTCTCACATACCACTGATAGCCATGACGAGCTGACTGCCGCAACCTGAACTTTATTGTAAAATCAAAAACTGTACACATAGATTGTATCGTGATGCTACAAAATGGGTACACTAACAAAATTACACATACAAGGTAGGGTAGGAGGGTGGGAAGGTCGGTAATAGCCGACGCAACAAAAGCAACTGCCTACCTTTCAGATCACATGACCTATACCCAGGTCCCAGTCAGGGACAGGCAGCTTAAAGGGGCAGTATCAGGAGGTCGAAACTTGAAAACGTCCGGCCAACATTTTCAAGTTTGATTCCGCAAATTCAAAAAGGCTGTCGAGAAGTGGAGGTATTTGCTGAATCAAAAAAATCCGTTTTGATAGCCAGAAGAAAGAAAAAAATCACATTTAACAGTGACATGTCCAAAATTCCGGTGCAAGAATAGTGAACAGTGCCGTGCGTGGAACCTCGCGATACTGCCCCTTTAATATGTGCAAAGTGTGAACTAAAGAAGGAAAAGGTTTAAGGCCTCAATATATAGTGAAATGGACAAGTTGAATCTAAAATACACAATGTAGTGTAGGGGTGGCAATTGGTAAATCCGAAATGGCAAGACTATAGCATTTTCTCTGCAAGCCCAAGACTTCTTTAAATAACATGCGAGACCAAGATCAACACTCTGAAATGGCTTCATGAAAAAATCAAGACTACAAGATGTGGAGAAGCGCTAAAAAACCCCTGCAAAACCCATGAAATTCCACTACATTTTGCAAGACCCATTATTTTTGGAAGACCATTCCAGAGCAGCATCACTACATTTTTGAGAAGTCAGGCAAATGGAAAAAGTAGCCAAGGGGAAACAACATGCAGTTCCAGTAGCACTGCCTTGTTTGTCTATAAAAGTAGCCAGAGCTCAGAAGTGAATTCCCCCTTGGGAAATCCCCAGGGGAAATTCCTGGGCCCTGCCCCTTAATGGCAGCCCTGCAACTAGTTTCCCCTGCTTGCATATCCAACCCCACCCTCCCATCCAAAAATGTGGGTAGAGCTTGTGGTAATTAGCTTCCAATTACATGTAATTATTGGCAGTAACGTGCAATGAAGTTATGTATAAATTTTATCCTTCAACAGTTTTATGAGTACAGGAGGTTGGAGTATCCTGAACAAGTGGCTTGTTGAGGCAAAGAAAAGTGAAAACTTTCCTGTTTTAGTAGAGCTACTCGAGGTAAAGTTGAGGTGTTGCATTACCATAAAATTTTTAACATCTGGCATATTACATTATGTTTATGTATGTATAGTAATTTGTGGTTTTTATTTTGTTTAGGTCCTAAGAGATCTCCCAGTAAATATAGACACGTTGAAACAAGTAAGTTTAACCATATTATTATTGCTAGTGTTCTTCAAGTGACAATGATTTAAATTGTCTATGTCCATATACCATCATGTAGAAAGAAGTTTAAACACCTGCATATACATGTACATATTATGCACAACTGTGCATTCATATATCACTGCATAGCAAATCAAAAATGAGATGTCACAGGTCATTGATCATGATTAATAATTCTGTTTTTGCAACGTTTTCTAAGCCTGACCTTTGCAGTACAGTTTTTGGTGCAATAGGCCCAAGCATAGCATCAAAGCATAATCTGTGATTTTTCTCAGGAGCTTTACAGAGTTCTACAAGCAGTTGCAAAAAGGTTGAGACACTTTCCAAAAAAAGTGTTCATTCCGTATAAAAGCGACTGCGTAACACAAATGAAATCAATGCCATGTGCTACTGACCCCCCTCCCCCTTTCAATGTTGATGACTGTCAGTTTGAATGGCATTTTTGATCTGGTACAACATTGATAAGGGGGGAGGGGGTGGGGACTTGTTGAAAACCATGTTAGCCTCAAAACATGCACTACAGTACACAATGTCTCAACTCTTTTTGCAATTGCTTGTAGCTAATCATACATGGCCAAGTGGTTGTCAATGTCATTTGCCTTTTAATTTACATATTTTTGGTAATGGTGGAATGCACAACAACAAAAGTGATATCAGGCACTCAACCAGTTTGCACAGTAATGTACATGTAGGTGTACTATTAATGTATAGTAGAATTACAATAAATTGGATACCCTGCAACTCACACTTGTTATCACAGACTTGAATTATATACATTTTTCTCTGCTACATGTGGAGTAGTTCTCAGATTTGTTGGTCTGATCTTGCTTGTGTTTTGGGCAGCATGAGGATTCTCGGCCAGCGCTGTTTGCTGCGAGTCTTGGACAGCAAGTTTCTCTTCAGCCCCGCCCCTGCCCCTACCCCTGCCCCCATCCCACCTTTTCTTCTTTCCACTGATACTTTAGTGTGGCAGGTACCTGTGGTTGGCCTGGGTTGCTGGGTTGTGCCAGCCATGGGGATGTTATTCAATCTAGGGATTGGTTGCCAAAAGCTGAAGCCCCTGGATATTTCAGGCACCCAATCTCCATAAAGGGATGCGGTTAAATATTAGACTCAAACAGTTCCTAGTTTCCCCTTCTGAGTGACTGAGGGAACTGCAGTTCGCTATACTTCAAAGTCAATTTTATTTTTGTGCCTTGTCAATAAACTGTAGGGTAATACTGGCAAAATCATCAAGCATCTTACCAAGTTGGACAATCAAGGTAAACTGACTTGGAATTACATTATTTAATTTAAATGTTCTTGTTAGATTTAAAGGAGCTAGGTCATTGGTTATGGGCATTTTTAGGTCAACACATTCCCAAATTAAAACTAAGTACCTTGGTCAAAACACAAAATGCTTGTAAAATACCAAGAGAAAGATAATCAAGTGAATTTTCAAAGAGAGAATAAACCATTATCAGAGTTTTAGCAAGTTTTCCAAGACACAGGACAATAAACTTGAAAAAATCGGGCCAATTTCTTTAAGTTGCAATCCATTACCATCCTGGGCATCTGCAACCCAAGACACTTATTCAGGTGCAGATCCAGACCGGTTTCACCGTTTAACGGAAATTGGTCAGATCATTAAAAAATGACTCAAAATCGAGGGACAGAGATTTTAGAGAGTGAAAATCTAAAATATATATTAGCACTTCTAGGAAAACGGTCAAGTTTTTTCCTGGATCCACGCCTTTTATTTTCACTCTTAAAGCCCTTAGTCTAGTAGTCGAATAATTTCATACAAACCTGGACCATTATTGTTGGGTTTCCACTGAATCAGATATAAATATATGTATTTTCATTGGCTTTTTGAAGTAACACTACAAATGGTGACATACAAAAATTACATGTACATGCCCATTTAATCCATTGAATTTTTTGCTGCAGCATTTGTAATACATTAATGTACAAGTTGTATATATTTTCTTCAGATGTCAAAAAACTAGCCTCAGTTATTGTCAAGCAATGGATGAGTCTAGTAAGAAATCAAACTGGAAATTCAGGTATTGACACATAAGTAACATGATTGATCGAATGTTTCATATATCCTTAGCTTTTCAGATTGAGGTCATTAAATTCCGAAAACAACCATCTCTGAAATGTATTAATGCTACAAAAGTGAAAAACAATATTGCATTCTTTATTCTAATCCTGAAAACAGTGTCCCCTCTCCCCCAGCAGGGCCCTCTTTAAAGGGGTCCTTGTGTTAACTTGAATGTTGTTTCTTGATGGCAGAAAAAGTGGAGAAACCCAAGCAAAATGGCTCAGCTGAAGTTGAGGACAGTTTGCTGGGAACCAAGCAAGGTAAGTGTCTCTAAGCCTTTCACTGCCACATGTGATCAACGTTTAATTTCTCATTCAGTGATATTTACAATCAGGCTTATGTCCACTGTAAACCATTGAACTGTAGCTTGTTTTGGATACATTGTGTATAACCTAAGATAGAGTGGCAGTGCATGGAAGTTAACAAGACTCGATCCTTAGTGAAGTAGGAAGGGCTAGTACTCAAAACAACAGTTTTTGAATCTCTTTACGGTGACCAATTTACCTTATCAACTCATTTGGTAAAACCAGATTTTCATGTTTCACTCCCCCACTGACATAGCACCACATTTTCTTTACAAACTAACTCCTTTATTCATTTGTGGCTTGATTGTGTAATTTTATATCCCACACATCCATCTCTAAAATGTGATGGGAGTTAAAGTGTTTGAAATAACAGTCTTCATCAAACATTTGTCCAACCAAAATCCTAAAATGTCAGACTAATTTTACATTACAAAAATGGTCTTGTTAAGTTATCTCATTCAATGATTCTAGAAAATTCAGAAAAGGCCATGTGATTTCAAATGTCCTATAATGCATTGGAAACTGCAAACCTCCTTATTAATATGTCATGTATGCTAACAGATTGTGTCCCAGGAAAAAAATTAATCCAAAATGGCAATGCCTGAACAATTTTGTAAAATGTCCGATCACAATGGAAGTGTCCTTCTTTACAAAAAAATATTTCCAGCAATGGAGTAAGGTGTTGCCTAGGTGTCATTAAAAAGGTGCATAAAGCTATTTTTAAATAATTAATTAAATGTTTTCTCTTTCTTTAGCTGAAGGAAAGCCTGCCAAGAGATTGAGGTAAGATTCATATGAAATGACATTTACTATTACAAGTATGTGTCAATGATCACTCACTGTTTACTACTGCTGCTACAGGGGCGGATCGAGGATTTTTCTTAGGAGGGGGTGTACCTCTAAGGAATGACGTAACTGAAGGGTGATGTAAATAAGAATACTGGTCATCTCAGGAAGTTGCGCACCCCCTGCACCCCTCCCCTAGATCCGCCGCTGAAGCACCTGTAATAATCTTCCTGCTATTTGAAATACAATGCATATGTATATTGCAATGACATCTTCACTCCTTATTCAACCATCACAAGCACCAAGGGTGGAAATAACGGCCGGTCAACGGACAATGTCCGGCCTGATTGGGGCTTTGACCGGTCAAACGTTCATCTTGCCGGTCATGTTGACCGGTCACATCCATAGTGATCCTTTCAAAACTTTAGAAATACAATAAAATAGCTGTTGTTTACTATGCACTATGACTTTAATAAATATCGCAAAGTTATCCTAGAGTTATCTTAAAGTTACCCGTAAAGCTACCGTAAAATTATCGCAAAGCGGCTACCTCCGAACGTTAGATTAACCGTAATTTCCCCTCGAAACTACCGTAAAGTTATAGCAAAGGTAATGTAACGTTATTGTAAAGTTCCCGTAAAACTAACGTATAGTTATGAAAGCTACTGTAAAGTTATCGTAAACGGTTACGGTTACTGTAACGTTATTGTAAAGTTCCCGTAAAACTATCCTATAGTTACGAAAGCTACCGTAAAATTATCGCAAAGCGGCTACCGTAACGTTAGATTTACTGTAACGTCCCCCTGAAACTACCGTAAAGTTATAGCAAAGGTACCGTAACGTTATTGTAAAGTTCCGGTAAAACTACCGTGTAGTTATGAAAGCTACTGTAAAGTTATCGCAAACGGTTACGGTTACTGTAACGTTATAGTTATGGAAAGCTACTGTATAGTTATCGCAAAGCTACCAAGCCGTTATCGTAAAGTTTCCGTAACGTTATATCATAAAGTTGCCGTAAACTACCTTAAAGTTATCGCAAAGCCATCGTAACGTTTTCGTAAGGTGCTGGTAAAACTACCGTAAAGCTATGGTAAATGGCTATAGCAAAGCTACCACAAACGTTTACCACTGAGTTAGCCATTGGTTTGGGGCGGGGGGGTCGTATTGTGTACTTGTGGAAAATTAAATTCGTTATACTTGACCGGCCAAAAATGAAGTATGACCGAGCTAAAATTTATTTGGCCGGTCATCGTGACCGGTGGACGTCCCAAAATTATTTCCAGCCCTGAAGCACATGCCATCAATATATACCCTTCACCCTAACCCTTTAACTTCCAGAGACAATAATAATGGAGACCTGTAATGTTGTTCTAACTTTTGAGTCTGAATGAAATCACATGGTGTGACCATTCAAATGAAACCTCTTTGGCAGAACCTTCACCTGGTACCATTTGTTTTTCAATATTTTACAAATTAAATTTGGGATTTTCCTTGAATTTTGATGTTTGACACTCTTGGAAGATGAAGGGTTAAGCCGAAAAGTCGACATAGAAATTCTCCTCTTTGGCCTTATCTTCTTTCTCTTCTTATCTGGGATTTTTTTTCCTGTAGGGATAACAGTTCCACAGATTCTAACAGGTCACCTCAACCTGAAAAGAAATCTAAAACATTAAGTGAGGTTAAAAGTGATGTCAAACAAAGCATGTCACAAAAAAATGTTTCCAAGACAAAAGTAATTCCACCTCAGCCTAAGCGTAAGTACCTATTTACATTTTAGTAATGCATATAAATAAAAAAAATGATGTTAACTTAATAAAGTTGACTAACGATCTTGTGGCACTTGGATCTCAGTTTACTGTCTCTATTAACCCCCCCCCCCCCCCTCCCCCTTCTTGAAGCAAGAAATTTATTGAGCTCCCCCCCCTCTCTCTTTTAAGCCCTCCCCCCCCCCCCTCCATTCCCCCCTTTTCCTTCAAAACGTAAGCATTCTAACCATACTTATCCAGGCACAAATTCACATGCAGTACTCACAAGCTTTAGGGAAATAATTTATTAGCAGTACTTGTATAGCAATCATGAGACTATAACACTTTATTGATCAATCAGAGTATGGTTTATGGACATTTATCGACATGTGGGTACCTAATTTGTAGTGAAATTTAAATTACAAAAAAATGATTGGTGAACTGTTGGCATTTTGCTAAATAATTGTAATAAGCCCCAAATTAAAATAATTAAGGGGATTAATAGAGGTAATAGAGGTAATAGATAATTTAGGGTAGTTGAAAGGTTGTTTTCTTGTGGTGCAGGGCCAATACAAAAAAACAATCTTGGGAGAAACTCTTGGATCAAGGACAATGACAAAAACCAGTAATTTATGGGCATTAATATCTTGTGTTGTATTTCCCTTTCCACTAGCGGTGGCCATGGAAAGTGCAGGTTTCATGAATGCATTGTCTGCAGCTTCTGCTACTCCAGTTGTTAGAAAGAGGAAGCGCGTCACTACTGCTGCAAAGGTAGTTTGTGCATTTTAAATTGGATTTTATTTTTATTGTATGGTATGATCATTAAAATAATTGTTATTATTAATACAGACTGGAACAACTACAACCACTACAGCGACATCTTCGACATCAGCTACCAAGGTAGGTAGGCTGGGACAGAGGGTCTAATTTTTCTTTATTTGTACCCTTTAACCAATTCAGCCCCAGCAGTGATCAGTCCCAAATTTCTTCTTGAAATATTAGGCTTAATCCTTTTACAGCCAAAGGTGACCAGCCCAGTCAAAATGTGCTGGCAGCCAGTGATTTTACTGCCTACAACGGAATATCTGCTGCCTACTATACACTAAACTTCATTAACAACAAATACAAAGTCTCCTCTAGTTCAAATTGTAACAGAAACAAATACTGTTACTTGTGAATCAAGCTGCACATGAACGAACCTTGCGTGCTGAGTGACAGGGTTACTTGGGCCTTGGAACGCCTTGAACATTATGTGGGAAAATGGCCAGGTGAATGGTCAATGGTGAATGCTCTTGCAGTTACAAACAAGATGGCGTCTAAGCAAGCTTGTGGCCTCTGCTTCGTTCTCCTCCAGCCATCTTGCTCACTACTCAAAAACATTTTGACCTGGCTGGGTGACTATAGTTACCTTACAGCCACCTATAATTGCCATATGCTATTTGGGAAATAAAGTATTTGGCTCTGGATAGAATGAAATTTGAGTAAACTTGGCTGCAAAAGGGTTAATTAATCAGATAGGTCATGAGAATTAAGGATATGATCACCCAAGATGAATTCTCTTGATATTTTAACAACTTTTCCCCACTACTACAATAACAAATGTATGGAAAGAAGAAATGAGAATTGATATTTTGATATTAGAGATTAAAAGGTTATTTCCTGTCTTCTACCTCTTCCTTGTTAGCTGCTGCCTATTGTAATTACTCTTTTGCTATTGCATGTACATGTACATTCAATAATGCCAAAACTGCACAGGATCTCTTATTTCACCTGCTTTATGTCGTATCCAATGCCATTTTCTCCTGCATGATTCTGTTCCCTAAAGTTTTCTCCTAGTTCCCTTCTTATTTTCTGCCAGGTTTTAGCTCCATTTTACCAGAGAACATGCCTTGAACAGGGTTCTCTTTATCAGACGGTAACCAGTAAAATTTACCGCTCGAAGCAGCACTTATTACCGCCCGTAACCGCTTGCCCCCGGAAAATTTTTAAGACACACAGTTTTCCCTTTACCGCTTAGCAAAAATCCCTTACCTGTTGAGCTAAAATTTAGGGAGAACCCTGTTGAAGAAACCTACACGTACTTGACAATCTAGTCCAAATGCCGTCTTGTAACTACATTGTAACTCTATTCCATTGTACATTCTCACTGTTGACAACCAGTTTTCTCACTCACTGTCTTGTGAATGATTGGGAGCATTAAAATATTTTTTCTCAGCCTGTTCCTGGTGTTTAGATAGTGGGAATGGCAAGAAGGAGTGGCGCGAAGAAAAATTGATGTGAACAGAAATAGAACAGAGGAGGTGCTCCCCGGCCCCACAATCCTAACACCTGGAACAGGCTAATTTTGTCATACATTTTGATTAATAATGGATTATTATTTAATATTTTTAATGTAATGAAATTATTAATGCTTTGATATGTTTTTAGCCAACATACACAGGGATACTTGATGCAATACTGGACAGTCAATCACAGACACATGGCCAAGAAGATGGACGAGAGAAGGACAGCAAGGACAAAGAAAATGATAATTCAAATACAAGGTTATTAACCTAAAATCTGAAAATTTATGCACAGAAAACACCCCTAAGGCTGGCAGTCTGACTGGATAATGGATAGTCATACATGTGTTCACATCACAACTGAAACATGTTTAGAGGAAGCATGTTTCCATTTCCCCTAAACATGATGTTGTTTGCAATTTCATTGTTCACATTAGTTGTTAATTTCAAAACACATTTCACGCCTGGTTCGATAATTTATGCTGTTTCACAAAACAGGCATGAGCTCGCATTAAATCTTTATAATTGCTGATGGACAGAAAAAATAGAGCTCTAACTTTCTGTTGCATAATTTTGTGGTTTAATTTCCCTTGTCAAGTCCTTCGGGAATGAAGGGCAATGCAGTGTTTAACAAGGCGATGACATTTGCGCTGTTTCCTCTGGCTTAGATCAAAACTACCTCGTAAGATAGTTTCATTTCAATCATGATCAGAATAAACGTGTTTTGATCATGATTTGCACAGTGTGCTTCCTGATGTGAACACTTTTCATAGAGGAACATGTTTCATTTGTGATCAGACAAAACATGTTTCACCCTACTGTGAACACAGCATTAGAGACATGTACATCTGCCATAGACTGTGGGAGAAGTAAATCACTGAAATAATTGTACAGTTAAGAAAAAAAAAGATTATTATTTCATGTGTTAACTTTAGAGAGCTACCTGATTAAAAGTGCCATAAAAGAGAGAGTTGGTTTTCACTGTAAATGTCTGCTTATTTACTTTTAGTAACAACAAGTCGGGTTCATCTCCAAATGGATCACCAGAAAATGCATCATCAGTACCAAGTAAGATTTACAACATCCATACTTTATGATATCAAATACAAGTCTTTACAGCAGTTTTCAATTGAGTTTTGAAAGTAATTTAGCAATTGCTGTGGTTTTGCATTGCTGTGCCTTGTGATTGTCTTAAAAAATCTCATGCCACTTTCTCAACCAATCAGAATTATAAGCAAAACCAATTTTGAGTTGCTCGCACACATTTTCCCATGCTTGGCTGCGTCTACATGTCTGTTGTGATTGGCCAGTTATGCCGAGTGATCCACTTGGTTTTAGTCTGATTACATTCGATTTGAAAACTGCTCTAAAGTGGTAGTTGACTGTATTGGTCTGGGTTTTGTGTGGCATAGAGTTACAAGGAGAATTACTGCTCCTTTGATATCATGCTCTGCTCTAGCTGCTCATCTCAGGTGATGATCACTTTTCCTCTCAATTCAATTTACCTTGTATCCATTGGCACAGTTACATTGTCTTCATAATATGTTTCTTGAAAATCAATGGTTCACACAAGGGTGAATGGTTTATTGTTATTGATTTATGAACATAAACTTGTACAATGTTACATTCTTCATGCCTGTTTTATTGTCCAGGTGGGGACATTGGAGACTTCAGCAAAGGATCAGAGGTAGGTAAACTGTCAAACTGGACACAACTTCTCATACATATTCTACCATTTGGCTGTTGGATGTCTGATGGGGCAATTAGTAATGGCTAGGCGTGTTAACCCTGTGAGAATATGAGAGAAGGGGCAGTGATTGGTAATATAAGTTCATGATTTTGTTTTAATTCAGCCAAAACAAATTGACTGCATATAATTATGATAATGGCCTAGTTGTACATGTAGTTAGGGTGATTATTATCAATGCAAAATTTCCTTTGCTTAGTGTTGTTACCCACTAGCAACATAACAATATTATAATGATCACAATAATTATGATTGTAATCATAAACATGAGCTTCTTATGATCTAGTAGGGACAGATTTCTTAAATCCTTTAGCCAAAATTAGCTATCTCTCCTCAGAGAACACCATCTTAAAATAGCTCATTTCATTGTTATGTTTATGTCGCTAAGGTTTTTTTCATGTTTCCACTAAGATCGGCATGATGTGATCATGACCATAAAAAATGGTCAAACATTCTCTTATGATTGTGATCTGTTTTAAGGTGTTCCCACTTAGATTTAATTAATACATCACAGCACTTTTGATTGTGATTATGAGCCCTATGTCGCAAGTAGTGGGTACCAAGCCTTAGTGTTGTTGATCTGTTGGTTTTGAATATTTTTTTAATCCTCTTTTTTTGTGTCTTGCAGTCATCTGAAAAAGACAATTCTCCTAACTCAGGTATGTGTTCACTACAAAGTAATTTCCAATTGCCTCATTCTGTTCTAAAGGATTATTTTTCCCAATGAGAATAATGAGAATACAACAGCCTGAAATGCGTTGTTGTTTTTGTAATAAAGTAACTGTCAACATCATCATCACCTTATCTGAGCCTAAGTGGCACATAGGGTTTTCATTTATTCTTCTCTACTCCTTCCGATTGACAGCCACTGCACAGGTGCTCTCCCTCTTTTCTTCCACCCCAGCTGTAGATGGCAATAAAATTATTGTTCTGTATAAACAAACAGTGATTTTGTTATCATCAGTGGTAGAATGTTAATTGCTCAAAGATGTTTGAGATGGCAGGAGATCAGAGATAGCAGGAGATCAAAGATACCCATAGTCCAGAATGAAACCTGAAAAATCCCATTTTCTTGATTATCAAGATTTAA
This sequence comes from Cladopsammia gracilis, assembly GCA_022457155.1. Taxonomy (NCBI): domain Eukaryota; kingdom Metazoa; phylum Cnidaria; class Anthozoa; order Scleractinia; family Dendrophylliidae; genus Cladopsammia; species Cladopsammia gracilis. The sequence goes on along the minus strand of JAJGOT010000150.1, from coordinate 56,540 downwards.
TAGTAATAAACCTGCTTAAACTGAACCCCCCAAAATACCTGCCAAACTCTTCCTACCCAAAATTTATAATAATCTCAAAATCATCAATTTTAAACCCAAAAAGATCCTTTTTCTATACTGTGTTGGTTGATCTTAAGGTCGGTGGTTCAAGACCTGGTCTCTGCGGTCATGTTGTTTTCTTGGACAAGAAACTTTACGCTACATCTACATTGTATCTCTCCACCCTGCTGTGTAAATGGGTACCTGCAACATAATGCTGGGAGTAACATCCTATCCAGAGAGGGGGGTTGGCAGAAACTGGGTTAACCCTTTAAGCCCTAAGAGTGATCAAAATCCAATTTCTCCTTGTAATGTCAATGCCTTATCAATCAAAAAGGTCATGAGAATTAAGGACATGATCACACAATATGAATTCTCTTGATATCTAAACAATTTCTCCCCACTACTTCTATAGGAAATGTATAGGGACAAAAAATGAGAATTTAAATTTTGATATTAGGGCTTAATAAAGGGTTAAGCAGCCTGTGGCTCATGTGCCACTTCCTATACTGTGTTTACTGTACTTTATTGCTGATGATATTTTTTTTATACACAGCATCGCAGACTTCATCAGACACAACAACATCAGCAGGTGATGATGCTGCAGCTGAAGATAAACCAGCTAAGAAGTCAAAGAAAGGCAAGAAAGTTTCATGGCCTGCTGATGACTCAAACCTGGCTGTCTTCCACTTCTTTGAGATGGACGAGGATGAAAGAGGTCAGTTTAAAATTTTTCTTTGGTTGACAAATTTAAAACCAGTTTAATTTTTGTTTTCCCTTGTCTCATTTTCATTAACAAACTCTGAGACAAAGGAAAGCAAGAATTAAAATGGTTTGAAAAATTTCAAACCAAAAACATTAATTTCTGTGATACTGAGGAAAGAAAAACATAAAATGAAGTATTTTGCCCCAATACATAGCACAAGGGAAGTAACTAGGACTCTGCTCCAACAACCAGCTTCTTTAACTGAAGTTTGTGCTCCAAAGCTCATGAGCTCTGTTTTGCTGTATTCAGCAGTGCTAATGAAATTGTTTAATTTTCAGCTCTGGTGAGGCACCCTGTTAATTTTCTTGATGCTGCTCATAATGAGATGGTTAGGGAAAGGCAGGTATGTAATAAGGTTTCCTTTATCAAAGAACGTGTTTTCCATCACAGTATTTTTAATATAATTATTTAAATCTAAATCAAACTGTGAATCCTTAAAATAAAACTGTGAACCCTATCAGCATAACTGTGGTCATTCATGAGCTTGTGGAACTCAGGAACACAGAGGCATCCTTTGTAAATGGATGTATCTTTGTGATCAGCAACCAGTGAGGAGCCCTCTTAAATGTTTTGTAGTTGTTGCAGTGTTCTCAGTTACACCCGTTACCTATAACACCACTTTCAGGTGGAGAATCCCCATATAGCCCATTCTAGGGAGTCCCCCCTCCCCCCACCCCCATCCCCCGGGCTGAATGGGCATCATCGTTATCATCATAAAAGGGTGGAAGGTGAAATATTTAAGACCTGCGGTGATCAGTAAGCTGAATAATATTGCAGGAATGTCCAAAGATCATAACGAAAACACAGTTTGACCATCTCTGCATCGACTACCGTGGTCTAATGTAAAACTGTGCATAATTACATTCCTGGTTAATTTCCACGTCTTCATTCATCATACAATGTAAGTTTTGCATTTTTACTGACTTACAAAATATATATTTTTGTTGGCTAACCAGGGAAAGTTCTGTTTTGTTTCAGCTTGTGGAGCAAGCTAAAAGATTAAGTGAAGACATCATGGCTGAGAGAATAAAGGTAAATAACTAGCCATGAACATTTTACAGGAAGATGTTTTGCTGGAGTAATGTGCTGGGAAACACTTGAAAGAAAACAACATTAAGAACATTATTTCAATGTCAGTATTTCGTTACTTATTTGATGTTTTAATGTACAAAGCAGTGTTGCAGTTACAAGTCTACAGCAAACAGCATTATCGAGACCAGAAACTATTTACAGTACTTTACACTAGCGTTAAAGAACAAAAGATAAATGTACCTGAGATGAAATAAAAAGGGGAAAAAATGCAGTAGTAGATATAAGTGGGACAGTAATTAGATTTGTGCATTTAAACCTTGGTTTAGTTTTTGCATTTTTCAAATTCCATTATAGTAATAGTGTTGGTTCCATTTCTAAAAGTTTAGGGACTTTTTCCAACATTTTTTAACAGCATGATATATTTTGTTATTCATGGTTGTATTTCAGTGGTACAGACCTATAGTCTTAACAACTGATCATCAGACAGAAAAGGGAACCAAAAGTGAACAGAAACACATTCAGGTTGGCCATGCACATGTTTTATTTACTAAAGTAAATTCTGCATCAGTTTTAATGACATGTTGAACGAGATAGATATAGTCCATCTGTGTCAGGGATCATCTTTTCTTCAGTATGAAGCAGCTACAAGTTTTCTTCTCCCTCCCCCCCTCCCCTCCTTACCCTTGAGTAGCCCAGTACCTCATGTGCACCTCTAATTTCATTCGTTTTCTTAAACAATAGACTACATTGTTATCAGGGTTAAGGACATTGTTAAGCTCTTTTATCTATCATTTTCTTAACCAATAGTGTTGTCACTTCAGTGAGGTCCTGTTTGCCCCCACCCCTTGGCCTGAAACCTGATTTTTTTTTAACCTCCAAGAGAAACTGAAATTGGTTTGAAAAATTGAAGGTGGCATCAACTAAAATCAAATGCTAGGGAAATGAGTTTTGGTTTGAATAATTGGGAAGTTCAAAATATAGTGGGTTTAAAAAATTGGGATTCCACTGTACTTTTATATGTAACCATTTGTTTAATATTGATTTGTTTCTTGATGATAGAAAACCCGAGAAGCAAGTATCCTTGCAGATATATTTTTAACTAAGTCAAGGTATGAAAGTTTGAAAGTTTTCTAGAAAAGTGCTTTAGGTTAAAAGATCTTTTTCCCTTGATAAGTAAAAGGAAAAAATAATAAAGAATTGACAGAAATCACTCATTAATTTCCAGTGCTGATAAGTCATTGAAGTAAAAGGAAAAATTAAAAGAAATTGACAGAAATGACTCATTTATTTGCAGTGCTGCAAATGGTTTGCCAAGCATATAAAATTATGTCCTTCCAGAACTTTACATTGATCAGAAATTTTACATAATTGCTCAGACATCTTGGACATTTTACCTGAGACCAAATGAGACATAATCCATCAGATTACATGATGTACTAAAAAGTGTTTGCAACACAGTTTAATTAGCTATATATATATAAACAATATTTGACATATTTGCTAAATGTGCTTTACAATATGCATCTGTTTGTAGTCTCCCAGACAGTCCTGCTGAACCCGATCTAGAAAACCAGCAAGGAAGCTCTGACGAGCCCAAAGTCATCCCTCATGATGAGGTACTGTTGCCTGTTAAAAAGTCAGCAGTGTTCTACAATTCCGAAATGCAGTGAACTCTGTCAAACCTGGGCACGTTCAGGGCCATCTCTAGACGTCTTCCTCATAGACAGTTTAGTTACAGACAAACAAGTGAAATTCCACCATAACCAGCCAATAATAATATTGATGTCTGTGTTAGAGAGGTGTCCGCCTTACAGGGGTGTCCATATTAAGGGAGTTTGCTGAAGATGGGTTATTTTTGCTTTCTCAGTTTCAGGAGTTACTTGTTTTGGGTGGTTCTTTCTTTTAGGGCAAGTACTCGGAGAACATTCGTAGGGCATATTCTTTAATTTCAACTACTCTCTTACAATGTATTCACTAAATTAAATTTCCTCATTTTCTGCACAATGGAATTCCTGTGTACTGCATGTTAGCCAACTAAAATCCTACCTTCTATTACTTGACCTTTTTTTTAATTTTCTTTTCGCAGAAGGGAACCACTCATGTGCCTGCAAAGACTCCAGCTTTGCCAGCCAACAACACTGGCGTTCAGCTGCCGGCAGCTTTAATGTCGCTTTTGTCGTCAGCATCATCAAATCCAGGTTTGTAACCTGCTACTTGTATTAGTATTGAGAACACAATTGGAAAATTCAAATGTTCACTGTAGATCTTGCCCGCTTTATTACTTTTTCCAAACATTTTGAAATATTTGACATTTTCAAATGAAAGCTATTGAACAGTACATTCATGTGGTGCTGTTTATTATGCGGTACAAGGTGGTTCCAACTTTTTAGTCTGTGGATGAAATCCTAAAGTGTGACCATTTAAATGAAAGCTATTGAACAGTACTTTCATGTGGTGCTGTTTATTATGCTTTACAAGGTGGTTCGAACTTTTGAGCCTGCGGATGAAATCCTAAAGTGTGACCATTCAATTGAAAGCTATTGAGCAGTACTTTCCTGTGGTACTGTTTATTATGCTGTACAAGGTGGTTCTAACTTTTGAGTCTGTGGATGAAATCCTAAAGTTTAACCTTTCAATTAAAAGCTACTGACCAATACTTTCCTGTGGTACTGTTAATTACATTTGAACCTGTGAATAAAATCCTTAGTATGACCATTCACATGAAAGGTACAAAGCAGAACTTTCCTGTGGTGTTGCTGTAAGTTTATTGTATGAACAAAAGGACACAGCATAATCCTTAATGTCTTGTGTTGTTTGCAGCTGGACCAGCTGTCCAGAGCACCTCAGACAGGAGCCCTATGACCGTCCAGACCCTTCTTGACAAACTCATGGTAAGTACATTTGACATCTGTGTTTTTGTTAGGAAACCTCTTATTGTATATGAGGAAAATGTAATGTTTATCATGTCACGAGCGTAGGAGAAAGAAAAGAATCTGAGTGCCAGACAGGATTCAAACCTATGACCTTCCACACACCGGTCGGATGCTCTAACCACTGAGCAACGAGAGACTAGTGGCTAGCAAGGTCATATACTAGGTTCACACACTGGTCAGATGCTCTAACCACTGAGCTACGAGAGACTCGTGGCGAGCTAGGCCATATACTAGGTTCACACACCGGTCAGATGCTCTAACCACTGAGCTACGAGAGACTCGTGGCGAGCTAGGCCATATACTAGGTTCACACACCGGTCAGATGCTCTAACCACTGAGCTACGAGAGACTCGTGGCGAGCTAGGCCATATACTAGGTTCACACACCGGTCAGATGCTCTAACCACTGAGCTACGAGAGACTCGTGGCGAGCTAGGCCATATACTAGGTTCACACACCGGTCAGATGCTCTAACCACTGAGCTACGAGAGACTCGTGGCGAGCTAGGCCATATACTAGGTTCACACACCGGTCGGATGCTCTAACCACCGAGCTACGAGAGACTCGTGGCGAGCTAGGCCATATACTAGGTTCACACACTGGTCGGATGCTCTAACCACTGAGCTACGAGAGACTCGTGGCGAGCTAGGCCATATACTAGGTTCACACACCGGTCAGATGCTCTAACCACTGAGCTACGAGAGACTCGTGGCGAGCTAGGCCATATACTAGGTTCACACACCGGTCTGATGCTCTAACCACTGAGCTACGAGAGACTCGTGGCGAGCTAGGCCATATACTAGGTTCACACACCGGTCGGATGCTCTAGCCACTGAGCTAGGAGAGACTCGTGGCGAGCTAGGCCATATACTAGGTTCACACACCGGTCTGATGCTCTAACCACTGAGCTACGAGAGACTCGTGGCGAGCTAGGCCATATACTAGGTTCACACACTGGTCGGATGCTCTAGCCACTGAGCTACGAGAGACTCGTGGCGAGCTTGGCCATATACTAGGTTCACACACCGGTCGGATGCTCTAACCACTGAGCTACGAGAGACTCGTGACGAGCTAGGCCATATACTAGGTTCACACACCGGTCGGATGCTCTAACCACTGCGAGCTACGAGAGACTCGTGGTGAGCTAGGCCATATACTAGGTTCACACACTGGTCGGATGCTCTAATCACTGCGAGCTACGAGAGACTCGTGGCGAGCTAGGCCATATACTAGGTTCACACACCGGTCGGATGCTCTAACCACTGCGAGCAACGAGAGACTCGTGGCGAGCTAGGCCATATACTAGGTTCATGCATCTGGCGTACTGCTAGGATCAGCATGTCAAAAGCGTCATGTGTGGTGATAAATAAAAGATGGTAAATATTGAGCATTGTTCCTATGGGCCTTGATAAACTGTTTTGCAATGTGGCTAAACTGGGACACATTTGTTTCGGTGGCAAAATTTGTGTGTGGGAAGCTAGCCTGCGTAGCAGGCGCATGAAAATAATGGGCGCAAGAAAGAACGGGGCACGCGAGGGAGACAGCTACTTTCCTCCTTGCGTGTCTCCCTTGCGCGATTTTCATGTGCCTGCTACGCAGGCTAGTGGGAAGCAAGAACGTTATCTCGCGCAGCTAAACTGGGAAACATTAGCGTCCGTCCGCAACATTGTTTCCTAATTTAGCCAGACCCTAACAGAGGGAAACACAAAACTGTTCAGGTCAAAGAAACGTTGTGGTTATCCAGGGCTATGTAACTACTTCAAGGTGATGCAGTGAAGGGCGACTGCTTTGGGCTGTTGAAGTTAATGGGATTTGAGTTGGCTACACTAGTCTCAAACGCAAATGTCATGCGTCTCTTTCCTACGAACATGGGGGTGGAATGGATTGCGTGACAAGGGCTTGGAGGCTACGGCTACACAAGCGATTTTTTGCTTGCAAAGGTGACGGGAAAATCGCACTGTAGCCACCCTCACTTTGGCGACGTGACATTTTTTTGTCGCCTGTGAAAGAGTGTGTTTGGGTTATCTGTGTAAAAGTGGCAACACATGGAATTGGGCTGCCTGTGCAAGAGTGGTTCGGTTGCCTGTGTGAAAGCTGCTGCACGTGTGATTGGTTTGCCTGTGCAAGAGTGGTTGCACTTGTGTTTGGGTTGCCCGTGCAAGAGTGGTTACACGTAATCTTACCACGCACAGGTAATGCAACATTTTCGAAAAATCGCGTCACACATGCAATTAAAGTACCGCTTTTGTAACCGCGGCTTTATCAAGATCCTTATCATTGGATTGTTATTTACACTTGCCATGTTCTGTGATTTCAGAAGCCTTCCCCACAGGGTAGTATGTCCTCAATGGCACCCAATTCTCATCCTCAACTCCAGAACGAAGCAGGTGGTCCATCTCTACCCAATGCCCTTAAACAGATCCTCGAGCCTCTACAGCAAAGTAAAATGGGCCCTCCAAGAATGCAAGGGCCTGGTATGGGTCCAGGGGCAGGATTACTGGGAGCTGGTAAGTCATCATGCCAGTTTGTGTTTCAGTGTAGTTTGTAAGTACTCTTATTATTATTATTATTATTATTCGATTCTCTCCAGTTGCCGGATGTTCTACTGGGTAATGTTTATTGTGTCTCAGCCACTCCCCGTAGCTTAGAGACACAACACTTTCCTCAATAAGTGCGCAGTTCCGAGAATGGCTGATATTTGTACACTTCCAAGGAAGTTATTATTATTATTATTATTATTATTATTATTATTATTATTATTATTATATTTATAATTATGTGTTCTCCATGGGGGCCGGGTCCAAACCATGGACCTGGGGCACCCATGAGGCGCTGTGTGGAGGCCACACTACTCAGCATTGCAGGGAAAGGGTCTTGCGCAGGATGTTGGCTGTCCCAAGTAGTGCGGTTTTCTGAATTTCGCAGAGGTTGATGTTGCCAGGGATGCCAGTGACTATTTTTCCTATGCCTTTCTTGATCATCCCCAGTGCGCCTACTACCACAGGAATGGTTTGAGTTTTCGTCTGCCACATTCTTGCTATCTTGCTATCTTGCTTTTATTATTATTATTATTATTATTATTATTATTATTATTATTATTATTATTATTATTATTATTATTATTATTATTATTTTATTATTATTTTTTTTATTTATTATTTTTTTGATCATATTCGACATAGCTCCTTCCTTCCAATAAGGGCCCCCTTTCTGATAAGCCCACCCCCTTGAGTGTTGCTTTTAGCTCCCCTTATTCCACTAATAAGTGCTCCATTCAGCATGGTATCAAAGATCAACCACTGTCAAAAGTGTCTCGACCGTTATTTTCAAGTAAGAGCACAACTCCTTCAAACGTAAGATCTGTTCAAACTTTTGGCGATCATTAGGCTGGTCATTGTAGCTTGAAATGATCCCAGTACAACAAGTCTATTTGCAACAAGTCCGTTTTCCAGCTTCCTTGGTTCCGTCACTCTGACTTGCACGTTGTTCTGACTATACAAATTGTACATTTTTGTGTTTCTTACATGTTTATGTCAAAAGAAAAAAGAGACAAGCGCCCCTTCCCTAATCAGAGTACCCCCTCCAATAAGCATCCTCCTGTGAGCTACCAATAGTAAACAAGCGCCCAGGCGTTAAACGGCATCATTGCGTAACTGTCTTTTTCTGTTTTCGTTTCAGCACCTGGGGACCCAGGAGGAATGCTAAATGCCTTCAGACCACCTGGTCCAATGGGTCCCATAGGAGCACAGGGCCCGCATCTAAGACCCGATATACCTCCTCATTTCCAAGGTCCTGGAGGACCTAGACAAGGTCCCCCTATAGGACCACTTTTCCCAGGTCCTGAGGGCCCAATGATGGGGCCACGAATGAGGGGTCTTATGCCACCTCGAATGCAGGGTGGGCCTGGAAGAGGCATGGCGACAGGTCCCCGACCACTTCTGCCAGAAATGGTAAGCTCAACTGGCGTGTGGATAGAGTTCAAGCCAGCCCATGAAATAACGACAGAATGACAAAAATCCATGCAAAAGATAGTGTACTTATTAACCCTTTGACTCCGAAGAGTGCAGAAAAAACAACAAAATTCAAGAAAAATCCCAAATATTGTGCATAGTGAAATGTGGTTTTATCAACTAAGTTTATAAGATAAATTGTCCACCGTAAACAGATATAAAAAGCTGACGGTTCGAGGTCGAGCGCTCGAAACATCAGCTTTTTTTAATCTCCGTATGGTGGCCAATTTACCTCAACTCAGTTAATAAAACCACATTTTCATATTCACTCCCCCACCCATGCAGCACAACAGTTTCTTTACAGAATGCAGGGTGGGCCTGCATACTGCCGAAGAGATAGGAAAGTACTGCTCAATTGCCTTCACTTGAATGGACATACTGCAGGCTTTCGTCGACAGACTCAAAAGTTAGAACTTCATTACATGTTTCTGTCGCCATTATTGACTCTCTGGGAGTGAAAGGGTAAAAAACTGCGATCTCAAACCTAACTTACTTCTCTTTCAAGTAAACCACGACACCCACGGATACTTTGCCCGCCTTCAGAGTAACAATAGGCCTTTATCACGCCCCGCCACTTTGTATAAAAACAAAAGATTTTTGCCCGCCCAACCTCGTTTTCAACTTTTTCACTGCGAGGCTGGGCGGGCAAAAACAAAGCATTTTATTCTCTCCGGGGAGTCAACATGGCCGCCGCGTGATAAAGGCCTATTGCGATGCCGTGAGTCTATTTCAGATGCATCGTGTGGTGCATTTATCTGTACCACGTGATGCTGTACAAAGGAAGTGCGATCACGCGATACAAAAACCTCGTTACGTGCTACAGACAAATGAATCGCGTGATTCTTTGAAATGGACTCGTGGCATCACGGTCGTAACTCGGAAGGCGGCCATACCAATTGTGTGTGTCGCGATTTACTGGGAGAACTACTACTCAGAGTAGTCGATTCCATTCTTACAAGTGTCGATGAGATTATTCAGTATTTTTATTAGAATAAACAACTCAAAAGTACTTTTTTTTCGCTAGAATTGTGAGTAAGATCAGTTTCACGTGTCACAGTTAAATATGAAGAATTGTCACCTCTCCCTCCCTCCCCCCCCCCCCCCCCCCACCCAGCTCCCCAAAGTTACGTAACTTGGTACTTTCAAAACTTTAAATACAGCTATATCAATTAACGTTGTCGGATGAAGGCTCAAAGCCAAGACCGCAAGGTAGTATGGTTAGTTGTAAATAGCCATTGCATAAAAATCCCATACTACCTTGCGGTCTTGGCTTTTCGCCTTTTTCATCCGACAACGTTAATTGAAATAGCTGTATAAGCAATCCACCTAGGATGAAAGAAGTCTATTGTTTCTGACAAGCAAGTAGCATCATCGACACGACTACAAAATGTTAACTACAAGGTCTTAAGAAGTAAACTGAAAATAAACATTGGAAAGACAGGTTTTCGTGAAGTGAAACGTTGTCCACTGTACTTTAGAAATAAGAAACCAAATTAATTTTAGTTAAATGGGGTTACTGTATTTTTTTATACCTTCACAATAATAACACAAATAAAGCCAAAGCATTCCGGACCAAAAGAACTCTGAAAATCGTGTTCAGTGACTGACATGAATATCCAAAAATGACAGTGATCCAAACACTTTCAGACACGATATTTCACTAGTAGACATGAAATGAAAGCAAACAGAGTTGTAATTAACTTTTGTTTCTTTCCCCAGGCCAACCGCGACGACTTTCTTCCAGACCAGTTTGACGACGGAGGGGAGTATGGTGATGAGGATGAAGAAGGCGAGCTAGGAGACAATATGAACATGCGCGGCAGAGGCCGAGGAATGCCGCGCGGCCGAGCGCGTGGAAGGGGCCGTGGCCGAGGAGCGCCTCCCATTTGTCGGCACTTTGTTTCAAAACGAGGCTGCCTGAGAGGAGCCACTTGTCACTTTCTACATCCGGGAGTTAATGGACCGCCTGTCTGAGAATAAATTATGCGAATTTGAAGAATGACACTAAATTTCAAGACAACTATATGGTTAGATTTACTGATCACATACGTCATACGCCTGTACTGAGCCATTTTATTGAAGCAATTTTCCTGGAATTCAGTGCCATGTTTTCAAAGCGACTATATATTTGGAACGAAATGTTTAAGGAAAAGACAAAAATTAAAGAACTATAGTATTTAAGAAGAGCAAGAAGGGATAGCTTCTACAATAACGGAAGCAAGTCTCAAACTGCTCCATATGTCCTTTGGAATACGTGGTGAGCGTACGTGAAGCGCGAAGCCAAGATATCATCTGTTGTATCTGCCTTAAGATCTACGGGTAGTTTAAATTTTAAGATCGAGACTGTTGAAATTAAATTTCTATTTTACTACGAGCCAAACCAGGGTACCAAGACTCAAGGGATCACCAAACTGGTAATAGCGAGATAGCCTAAGATAACCTAAATAAACCTAAAATGTTAACCGTGATAACCTAAAATGTGTTGTTCAAACCAAAGCCTGTTCCTTATATCTCGTGTTTGTTATAAACGTGTCAGGAATTTGCGCATCGTTACGTTATAAGACATTTTCCAGAGTTTCCGAGTGACACCTTTTTTCCCAGCCAGGAGACAATAGTAATATTATATATAGAGAGAGGCTTAACGACATAGAAAGCGGGTGAAGCTCCAGCACTGTGGGCTGCCTGTGGCTCTTGTTTGCATTAACATTTCTTTGACGACTTTTTCAATACTTATTTTATATTTTTCGCGTCTATGGCAAAGCTGTCTTGGTACCCTGTTTCGGTGTATTAACTTAAAGTCATGCTTAATATTCAGCCATCAAACTTTCTTGATAGACTTGGTGGAAAATTTCACAAACAATCGCCGACTTGTACACTTTGGTCATTGACTGACTGTAACATTAAGGATGGGAGTTTTATCCACAGCGTTCCTTCAATTTATCTTTGTACAAATTGTATAAATTTTGGAATGCAACGTATGTAAAATACTAGGTAGAAATGATTTTTAACATTTGAGAGTATTTTCTTGTGACAAATTGGAGAATAAATATTCTTTATATTAATCAGCCTGTTACTCAACAGTACAATGCGAACATCACGTGATAAATTGGTGTCGTTGAAGTTGACGTAGTAATTTGATGAATAGCAAAAGGCAAGATTATGTGAACGTTTCGTCGACGTTGAGGGAGGTACGATGCCTCATTGGTTTGATTATCTCGAATGACGTGCTCTTTCTCTTAATATTACCACAACCCTGTGACAGGCTTTTGGAATTAAAAACAATAAAAACTGACGTCCTTGAAGTGCGTCCGTGAAAAATTACCAAAGTAACCAAGAAAACGAGAAATAAATCCCCATTAACATTCTGCGTTGAAGAGATATAACTCTGGGTTTGATTAAGGGGCTGGTGCCGATCAGTTGATACAATATCTTCGAAAATTAGACAACCCAGAAACGTAGTGGTAAGATAGATGATGGATGTCGGCTGGATGCGTGGAGGTTAAAAGGTACAGGCAAGGGTAAATCTAACCAGAGACTCAATCCAAATACCAAGATATACGAGAAAAAGATTTCCCTGTTTGGTGAAATGTGTACAATTTGAAATGGTGCCCCCACTATAGCGACAAGTAACCGTTTGGTACTTCGAGTGCTCAACCGTATACATTAATTGTGTAGTAAATATGGAAATATATACTGTGTATACGGTCTTATACTTTCCTGGAAAACTTGGACAGTAATAAATTAGATTTTTTTTTCTGAACGACATAACAAGGATAACCATTCAAACAATAGATTCCTTTTGTGTTTCGTTTCCGTTTTCGTGGCATTAAATTTTTGGTTCAATAAAGCCATGAATGAAAGACGTGGAGTTGAGCTAGTTTAAGATTTGCAAAATTATGTGATTACACACTGGGCAGGGAAACCAAATGCGCAAATAGGGGATATCGTTGACCACGGATGTTACAGTAACAAAATAATATTAAAACTATTGTATAAAATTAGAGAGAGTTGGACAATGGATAGTCCACAATTTTGGAAATTTGATAACAGTCCGCATTAGTTAAGCATTGTGAAAAAACGGTTTTGTGATAAACAGATGTTAACGAGATCGTACTTACACAATATTTAGTTTTTTTGGTGATGTACTTAAGAATTGTCTGCCATTAAAATTGTTTTGAGTGAGACATGTTGTGATCATTGTGCTTATTCTATTGCTCTTCATACCAGAAAATACAGGTTTAAGTTAACCAGTTCCCTTTTTGAGTCAAATATTTGTTGACTCTGGTTGTATTACGTTGTTCTAGATGGTTTTTTTTTTCCGAGTCTATGAAGTGTGACTGGAGCAGTTCTTGTTAGCCGGTGCTGTTTATTGTGGTGTACAAGATGATTCCCCTTGATCACATTTTGTTTGTTTATATGTTTGTTGTTGTTGTTTTTTTATGGGGGGTTGTTTTTGCTGTTGTTGAGATCAATGGCCTGCCCTCAATCAAACGAGTGCAATTTTTTTCGGAGAACAACCGGCCACAAGTAGTCGGCCAGTAGAATCGAACCCCGCATCCCTATAATCCACAACATGAACACATACATTCAATAAATACTAACCAAAACAGCCCGACTACAATGAATGAACTTTTCGAAAAGTTAAGGTGGCTCTGAACCCCACCTACAGAATTTTTTTAAACTTTGCCAAAAGTTGCATCTTATCCTACTGATCAAAATGAGACAATAAAAATGGGGTTCACAGAGTCATATTTGAGTAATTAACTCTTAAAGCTAAAATTAAGGGTGTTTTTAGCACGTTATACTGTTCCTATAGTAACATATTGTGTCACAAAAATGATAACAACATGTTCACCAATCATTGGGCATTCGTTTGATATCATGATTGTAGCATCAACTGATAAAGAGTGGTTATAATGACCCATCAAATTCTAAGTCTTGAAAAGTACTGGAAACTGTTGGGAGCCACCTTAAATGAAGCTGACAGACTTTTGAAACTCGCCCATTTCTCGACAGAATGTCAACGTTAAATGGCAAGGCAAGCGGCATTCCTTGAATGAAAACCCGTTGAGATTCTGACCTTAAGCCCTGGCACAACAAAGAGCTTTTTGGCTGCTTTTTGCGAAGGCGAGGTGAAGGTGTTGTCTTTTGCAGCCATCTTGGAGCTATTTTCAGCTGTATTTGCTTTCGCATCACTGAGCAATATTTCAGTTTTGGAACTAATATTTTTTACTAAAAATGTGGTTGTTGTTCATCGTGGTGTGTAAGATTTCAAAAGACCACGATAGAGACATACGGCTTGCTCGTACTCAAACCTCCGCGGTTTCAGAACACGCTAACAAGACCGGGCATTTTCCTATTTGGGACGAGGTTAAGTTTATTGACCGTGACCCACACTGGTACACCCGTAGAGTTAAAGAGGCCATCCACATAAGACTTCATCCTAATAACATCAACAGAGATAGTGGAATTGAAATTCCCGAAGCGTGGATGCCTACAATCAAGAAGCATAACAGCCGACCGATATCAAATCGGACCGGAGAGGGAACAACATCTTTTCGGAATAATAATGAGGATCGAAATGCACCAATAGCAACAAGCCAACGTGCTACATAAGCGACACGTATCCAATCGACCTCATCGCCTGATGAAGACTAGCAGTAATAGCGGAGCACTTGCCAGGCCGAAGGCCTGGCTGCGCAGCTCCATACTCACAGAACCGATGCCCTTCATTTTTCATGGTCATGGCTAGCGGAATGTTTCGCGGGCGCGCGTGTGCCGTCCGCCGCCCTCCGCCCTCCGCCGTCGCGCAGGACTAGCTTGCCTTCGCGCAGGACTAGCTCGCGGGCGCGTATGACGTCGGAAAACATGCGCGTTCGACGTCATGTTGAAACCAAAGCGAGGCTTTGTTTTTCGCGCGGTTACACGGCCGAATGTCACGTCAGCGAGAAAAACACTTTGATGTTTCACTGTGAATTTACTAAGCGGAGAAAACCGTTTAAATTAAAGGCGTTATTTCCCTGAATATTTCGCGGTTTGCTACTCAAGACAAGGATACTAATTAAGGGATACTCAGAAGCCGCTTTAGTGTAAAAAGACGAGCTTTCAGGGATAAAATCTTGTTTTTTATCAATGCGGGAGATGTTTGTTTTCTACGGATTTCAGAACCAGAAGCGGAGATTTGAATTTCCAAGCAAGCGAGGGACTAAAGGTAAAACAGATTACAGTTTTCGATGAGAATTTATGTTGATATCAATCTGTGAGTGACTTTTTATTGGTGTTATTGTTAATTTTGGAGAATTGATTTTAAAACGTGCTTGAATTCAGTTGTATCGATCTCTTGAATTTCATCGAAGAAAGCTTGAACTCGATGAGCTATAATTAAATGGTACGCGTTTTGCTTTTAAACGTAAACTAATGGAGATTTGAAAAAATTTTTCGAAAGAAGATTGTGTTGGCCATTTTTATGTGTTTGTTCATTCATTAGATAGATTTAAAAGCGATTTTATATAAACAAAACAAGACTGATTTTATAGTACAGTTCCATCTTCACTCGCATCGCCTTATGCAAATATGTTTGTGTATTTTTGCAATTTCTGATTTTCAAATCAGTTTCTCGGGCAATTTTTGCCAAACAAAAACTGTATTTTATTCGGAAACTAGTGGTACTAGTTATTCCAGACAGAGAAAAGTTGTTTTTGTGAACTTTTGTACGGTCTATAAAAATGTACTGTGCAGACGGTCGCGTAATACTGTTTTTGAGAATTGCTAAAATTGAAAATAGCCCGTTCGTCAATCTTAATTCTTGTGCTTCCAACCTTTCACCTTAGTTAAGCTTGTTCAAAGTGCGACGCTGTTAGGCTTGGGCTATCTATATATATATTAGCAGTCGAAACGTCGCGATCAACATCTTAAAGTGACTCCATCGTGAGACAAACGAAAAATCGTTTACCTAATATTTTTTAATAGTTTATCTGACTTCTCTGCAAACATTTTTTTTACACATATCGTGTTTGCAAACAATTTATTTTGTCTTTTCAGGCCCTGCAAACATTTTTTTTTCAATATTTCTCATCCCCCCCCCCCCTCCAGAAAAATAATGGTCCGTCCCTTAGCAAGTGAAAGCCTCGAAAAATGTTTAGCAGGAGCTGTTTACGAGCAAGAAAAAGAAGCAACAAAGACGAAAAGAGTTCTTGGCGACTTGAAAAATACCTAAACTGGAACAAATCTTCGAACAGTCGAGCGCTACGAGGCAAGTTCGTAATTTTACTCTTTTTTACTTTTCTGTTCATCGTATAAAACAAATGGTTTGCATTTTGCCGTGTGTCTGTTCAGTTATAGATCTCAGAAGACGTCAAAATGTGGTAAGAACATCAGTGACACACTCGCCTGCGGCTCGTGTGCCACTTTTTTGTTCTTACCACATTTTGACGTCATCTGTGATCTATAACTGAACAGACACACGGCCAAATGGAATCAATTTGTTAATCTGATAACAGACCTGCGAAATCTACAATAAACATCAGCTAGAACGTTGTCAACACGATCAGCAACACAATTGTCCTCATGAATACGCACAGTGGCGGATCCAGGGGGGAGAGTCGGGGGGGGGGGGGGTCCGGACCCCTCCTTTCAGACCTGTGTCTCCCTTGTCGTTCATAAAAATAATAGAATAAAATTGTTTTATACGTAGTCATTTCGCTTCCACCAATTGACTGATTGTCAGTTTTTTGACTTAACAAACGCTTTTCGAGTTTCAGGAATACTATGGCGTTTCAGAGGGTAAAGTCTGAACAATTGTCCGGGAAGGCATGCACCCGGACTCACCCCCCCCCCCCCCCCCCCTTTCAGAAATTCCTGGATCCGCCCCTGACGCAATCTGGAAGGAGTTCAAGTGCTCGAAATGTCAAGAACTGGTACCGTACCCTGGGTATCAGAGGCTTTTCTTGCGCTCTCATCTCTCTCATATTACGCACCTAAGTGGGCCATAAGGTAAAGAACGACTTGTGTCTCTTAGGCTTTTACTCGTGGAACGCAAAAAGCGAAACTGGCCAATCCAGGTGGAGCTAGGTGGAGACTGGACGCTTTTTAGTGTACACTCACAAACAAGTGTTAAGACACTCGGAAGGACTGATGACACACCTAAGAGCCCAGAAAATACACAAATGTTTCCTAACTTTGACTACTGTACGACCTTTGGGCACAAGATCAGCCAAGATATGACTCTTATAGCTTGTATTACTTGTCGACCCTATCAACATGGCTGGTATCGACGATTGGCGTGAGTGCGGCGTGTTCTGTCTAACTGAGGAGCATATAATCTTGATCCACTTTTCCCTGAAATAAGACGCATTGGCAGTTTTCCAATATATGGGGTTTTAGGCCGCGCTTAGTCAATAAAAAGAGTCTATTTATCCAGGGTATCATACTTGACTAACAGCCGATGCTGTTTACTAAATAACACTATGTAAAAAAATCGAAAGGTCTCTTCTTGGGTATCTGATACAATACAAGACGACCGCTGACTCGACTGGCGCTCTTTGTTTTGTCGCATGCACCAGAAATCACAAGTGACCCTTGCAGATATTAGTAATGCATTTATATAGTTTAAATTCTAAGTAACTGTTCAAATGTAGCCTGCGTGGCAGGCGTTCTAAGGGGAAAGGGAAGGGGGAAAATTCGGGCGCGCGAGAACGCGAAGGGCGCGGTTCGCGTTCTCGCGCGCCCGAATTTTCCCCCGGCCCCTTCCCCTTAGAACGCCTGCCACGCAGGCTAGTTCAAATGCGCTTTAGATGTCAGTATGCTAAAGGATAGTTCACATGACGAGGCAAACGCAAACGCAAATGCCAACGCAAACGCAAGCACATCCCAAGATTGCGAAGATCCCAAGATGGAGGACGACGCCATCTTGGTTTCAACTTCAACCGTGGAGGGCACGAAACGAGAATTTTTCCACCTTGCGCTTGCGTTTCCCAGGTTTACATGTGTGAAATACCAACACAAACGCAACCAAATGGAAAAGTTTCATTTTCACGGTCTGCGCTTGGGTTTGCGTTATGGTAGTTCACACTAGAGCTTTCGTTCGATTGAATGTATTATTACGGAATGAGAATATGAAGAATGGTCACATAAAATTGCGTTTTACGGAATTTGGGAACTACTTGATGTATTATAAGCATGCCAAATTTGACTATAAGTGTGCCTGAACAAACAAAATATTCCCAAGGATTATTCAAATTATTCTTATTCCGGAATATACGATCAATTAAACGAGCCCTAAGGCCCGGTTCAAACGTCGAACTTCACATGTGCCGAACGTAATGCAAATGAGCAAAATCTATTGTTCTTGCTCATTTGCATTAGGTTCGGCACATGTGAAGTTCGACGTTTGAACTGGGCCTAAGACGCATATGCCGGGTAGCTGCAGTGTAATCATGATCTTACTCAAGCAGTAAATAAATGTAGGTGAACGTGCACAAATTAGACCACAATCAAAAAGGGGCTTGGATTCCGGATGCCAGCGGATGGATTGCGGATTTTGTGTCCATAGATCCTATTATAGCAGTGGGTTTTTTTTTTTAACCCTCTGAAGGGACTACCCTGGGAGAACATAGAATTTTATTTTTAAATAAAGGTGTCTGTCTGTCTGTCTGGATTTTACGTAAATGGATTCCGGATCCCAAAAGTTTTTTGATTCTGGAGTCCAGATTCCTGCGGATGGATTCCAGATTCCAGAGATTATATATTTCTTTGATTTCGGATTACATTACATGGGGCGAGCCGGGAGCAGTGACTTTTCGAACAGTGAAATCCAGCTTAAGGTCCTTAAGTCAACATGGGACTCTTAAACACGAAGTGAAATGCAAATTTAGGTCCCTTTCTCTCATGAAACGTGGTTGACCAGACCGAGCGTCCTATAAAATAACATTGCCTCAAAAATGTTATCAAACCAATATATAGTCTTGCCTAAGCAAAATAAAGAAAACAACAACAAAAATTCATTTAAATAGAACTCAGATACAACTTTCATAATGTTTTTCTAAATTTTGTCAGGAATGGTCTTAGCCTAGTTGGTAGAGGGAACTATGATCTTAGTAATGGCGTTGCCTAGTTCCTAGGCCTCTATATTTCGCCGCGGTCAATCCGTTTCGGGTCACGTGGTACTTCGTCTCGGTTACGTCACCGAAACGAATTGACCGTGAAGGAATGGGAAAGCCGTACAGGAACTAGGCAAGTTACGACGCACGTTGTCTGTCAGTTGTTAATGATTTAGTGGTTGATTGACAACTGAAGTTGACAATGGCCAGGCGAGGGCCCTGTTATACCGGAACTTCCTCTTGGACAACTTATCACAATAGACAGTATTCAAGTAGAACGTTTGAACTCTGTTTTATTTTAGAATCTTTGATTATTCTGTACACTGTAACGGGAGCAAGGAATTAAGGCTCACTTGTTACTTTATGAATATTATTTACACACCTTAACAATATTATTTATCATACAACTAGGCGGTCAATGCTGTTTAAATTATGAGAATGGAATATTTATTCAGTAAACCTCCATTTCTTGTAAACGAGTAAATTTAACATAAACACGTGACTTTGTAAGTTATCTATTTCGCTAGGGGCCTTGTGTTTTAAGACGCCATTGGTGATGACACGTTAATAAATAAGTAGAGAGATACACGTAAGATTTCAGGCCTCTTTTACAACCCTATATTTTCCAAAAGCGATTAACTATTTAAGTCCCAAAGCCAAAACACAAATTCTCCTTACTGGTCCCCACACATTTCGTATAGCACAAATTGGGAGAAAATGTTAAAGGATCAAGAGAAATCATCTTGGTTGATCATTATCTTAACTTTTATCACCTGTGTACTTAAAAATGCATTTATACTACAAGTAAACATTTGACGCTGATCACCATTGGGGCTTAAGGGGTTAAATTCTATTCTCCTTACAGTGTGAAATTTGCGATGATTAAGAAAATCTTAGGTCGGTGGTTATTATTTTCTGTGATAAACCAACAAATTCCCCCAACCAATACTTAAGGGCAGGTTATAAATTTATGGGTACGTAGTAATGAGAATTGATATTTCAAGCTTGGGACTGAAAGAGTCAATAACAATATAGCTTTGCTAATACAAAAATCTAACCATTTCTAACTGTAAGTAGTTCGTTTTAAATTAATATTTTTTAAATCTTTATTAGACCAATAAGATTAAAAAGCAGTTAAATTCAGTTGTAAAAAAACAAAAGCAGCTTTATTTTTAACCCTTTCGCTCCTAGCGTCAAACCTCACGTTTATAGGTAAGTTTGTGGATTAAATCCTAAAGTGTGAACACTTCAATTTCATATTAATGCTGTACAAGGCGGTTCCGACCTTAGTACAGTCCTTTGTGTTGTGAATGAAATCCTAATGTCCGACATTATATAATGGAAATATATTAGGCAGTACTTTCCCGTGATACTGTTTATTATGCTGTACGAAGTGCTTCTAGCTCAGTTTGAACATTAACATTTTCACGTTGGCGATCTTACTGGGAGACGAAGGGTTAAAAACAATTTAAAAATTAGTGATAAGGTCTGTACACTGCTATAAATACACGTTGTACCAATGCGGTGCTGCCTCGTCAGAATCTGGAACAAAATAATTTTGATATTAGGCTGGTTGTTTAGAGCGGACCTCTGTTTTACAACTGAGCTAAACAAAACAACAACTTGGCTTAACCCTTTCACTCCCAGAGTCAATTATAGAGACATGCAGTTTAGTTCTAACTTTTTAGTCTGTGGACGAAATCCTATGGTGTGACCATTGAAATGAAACCTCTTCGACAGTACTTTTGCATGGTACCATTTGTTCTAACTTTTGAGTCTGTGGACGAAATCCTATGGTGTGACCATTCAAATGAAACCTCTTCGGCAACTACAGGTACTTTTGCATGGTACCATTTGTTCTTCAATATTTTGCAAAAATAAATTTGAAATTATTTTTGAATTGGGATTTTTCGCACTCTTGGTGGTTAAAGGGTCAAATAATAATTCAAGAGACGTTGTTGTCTTTGCTAGAGTTCTCAAACTAATTTTCAACCATAAACTACATAAGTTAATAAGTTCAATTGACCTTTTCAAGGTAAAATCCCCTATTTGGAAAAAGACACAAGCTTGACGCGAAATTTTATGATGTCAAACATATTTCAGCGTTAAACATTACAGTGTCAAAGTTAGTACATTTGTCCAAAGTTCTGATTTTTATGGCTTCATTGGAAAGCTGACAGGGTGTTAGTAGTAATGTATGAAAAATTTAAAACGCGACTGGCTAGCACTGTTTTAGCTCTGATGTTCAGAGAAATCTTCAACCAAATTTCTCTAGATTGAATTGAGTGGATATCTTGAAACCTTTATTGTCAAGAAAATCATTTGACACTCGATTTTCAAAAACAACTGTATTTCGCACCAACCCTGCTCCAATTTCGAAATGAAGGATTTTAAGTGTTCCAGCGTCTTTGACAAATTAAATACAGTTTGCACTAATGTTTCTTTACTCTATCGCTTTCACTGGCTAATTGGTATTATTTTCTTACTTACAAGGATTTTCTTTCACTCAAAGAAGCAACGTAATGGCGAACACGATACCAAAACAAGAATAAAAAGATCAACGATTCTGCTTTCGTACTTGTAAAACTCGGGGATTCATTTGAGGCAGTTCTGATAAGGTTGCGTTCAAAAGATCAGGTACATGTGACGGAAAATATTGATTAATCAAAAAGGACCTGACCAGTATAAAAATAACGTTACTTCACTCGTAATGGTGAACATAGATAGGCCAAAAAATCCAATAGGCGATGGGTGTGTACAAATTTCACAAAATGCAAAACAAATGGAAATAACAAAATATTTCAAAAACAATAAAATGTTACAAATAATCGCGATTGTTCCAAAAGAAATGGATTTTGTTTCTAGTAAGCTTGATCCGTGATACGACAAAATGCGCAAGCAGACTTAAGTTAGTTTTTCATAAAGCCAAAAAATCTGAAACACTCTAACAGTATAGACTGCAAAGTATCTTGATAATTTGTGTTTTTTGAGGTTTTGTTCTTATCGTAAAATCTCTATTTACCGTTACACTCCCAGAGTCAATTATGGAGACATGTAGTGTAATTCTAACTTTTCAGTGTGTGTGACTATTCAAATCAAACCTCTTCGGCAGTACTTTTGCATGGTACCATTTGTTCTAACTTTTGAGTCTGTGGACGAAATCCTATGGTGTGACCATTCAAATGAAACCTCTTCGGCAGTACTTTTGTATGGTACCATTTGTTTTCCAATATTGTGCGAAATGAATTTTGGGATTTTTCTTTAATTTTGATGTTCGACACTCTTGGGAGTGAAAGGGTTAAGCACACTCTCAGGATAACGGAAAATCACTGACGGAGTCACAATCAAGTTGAACCAAACAGCATTGAAAAAAAAAGCTCTTTTTAAAAAAATTGCCGCCGTGAGTGTATTCAAAAGTAGCATCAACGAAAAAATAAATAAATAAATAAATAAAAACTTATTTAATGAATCACATATACTAATTTATGCGAGTATTAACCATAATAATCTATAGCGTTTCTATTTTACGCCACGGCAGCCGAATTGGTGCTCTAAAACAAAGAAATTTATTTCCAGCGTAAAATTTTCTAACTTCATTTTGTTGTTGTTGTTTCGGAACACCAATAAATGGCCTTGGCTGAATTTTAGTCGCCTTCTCTGGTATCTAGGGAGACGTTACCCCAGGGAGACGTTACCCCAGGGAGACTGAAAATCAGGCTATATATGGCACAAGACCATACTTTGCCGCCGTGCAATATACTTCTGAGCTTTGAATTATAATAAGTTAAAATGAATTAATCATATCATGCATAAGTTCTAAGTGATTCTGACCATTGTGATTTGTAGCCGGGTATCCGCCCATATCCCCCGGGTTAAACTGCTGCGGTCGCATCATACATTCATCGATGCTTTGTATCCCATGTTCCATGGGAATTTCTCCGGAGTCCAGGTGGTTGAGGGGAGCCTGGTACGGAGGTTGGAACTGTGGTGGTGCCATCATTGGTCCCATGTGATTTTGTAGATGTTGGTATTGAGGCGGAAGCATTCCATAGGGAGGGGGTTGAGATCCTTGGAGCTGTGGGGGAGGGGAGAGTGACGGAGGAAGAT
This sequence comes from Cladopsammia gracilis, assembly GCA_022457155.1. Classification (NCBI taxonomy): domain Eukaryota; kingdom Metazoa; phylum Cnidaria; class Anthozoa; order Scleractinia; family Dendrophylliidae; genus Cladopsammia; species Cladopsammia gracilis. The sequence continues at coordinate 33,557 of JAJGOT010000150.1, read as the reverse complement.
CCAAACTGTCTCTGTCAGCCCGTCTTTTGTCTCTTGGACTTGATGCTAAATGAAAGAAGAGCGGCTTGGTTATATGGTGAAAAGTTCAACTACGATCAAAATTTACATTTTGTATGAGAAAAAATTACATTTCTTGCAGCTTTAGGCGGTCCTTTTTTTTTTCTCCGTTTACCGTCGAATGGGTTTCCTAATTTTGGGTCGGTCGGTCGGATAAAAAAAAAATCTTAAAAACAAATCAGGAGCAATCTGGAACTAGAAGGCCCGGTACCCAAGCATCATTGCCGTGGAGCCTGGAAGCAACAAAACGTGGTTACAAAATCAACATGGCGGCAATGGAAGAAGAAAAGATCGATGTTGTGGTGAAACTCAGCCGAGAAAAGCGAAAACAATAGACAAATTCGGCTAACGCACTGTTGTACCCAATTCAAACCTTCTGGGAATAAGACTCTTTGTTCACAATATTTCCATATAATTTCCATGTCAATGCTTCATTGATATGGAAATATGACGAACAAAGAGTTCCAATCCCAAAAGGTTTGAATTGGGTACAACAATACGTTAGCCGAATTTGTCTATGTTAATATTTCAGATTAAAAGTGAAAAAATGTTTCACTTGGTCATTTATACCTTCCTCATAACTTTTTTTTTGGAAAACGCAAAAATATGGGTCGGTCGGACGACGGTAAACGGAGAAAAAAAAGGGGACGGCCTTATCAGAAGTGGATATACCTATCTGGGCCACAAAAGGAAAATATCGAGTTTAGAAAAGTAGTGTTATCGGGTCCGCTATTATAGAATTATGTTCTAGCGAGCCTATTGTTTAGTGTTGTGACGTTTTTTATCTCACTGTTTTTTTACTTCCTATCACTTTAAGAAAAACATCATCTACTTTCTCGGACAGCGATTCGGAGCGGTTGTGTGGATGTTCGGTTTGGAAACCATCTACAATTGGTAATCAGGCGGCAGGAACATGGCGGCCAAAAACTGAAAAACGGAATTCGAGCGCAAAAAACTGATTTTTGTCTTCGTATGAAACTAAACTTTGGATAACTTTTACATTAAGAAGTTAACTACCGATTCCCCAAAAATGATAAGCACTCGATGATTTGATCGTAGTAGTACTTTAATTTGAAAACGACAAAGAACCGCTAATGTTTAGTGCGTTGCGCTCTATCGATATACATATCTCGTCGCCAGGGCCGGATCACAAGAAAAAATTATGTTGGTATGGTAACACTCATGAAAATTGGAAGAACGAGAAAAGCTGTTTAAGTGGGGACGCTTGCCTTCGGCTCGCGTTTCCACAGCTACCAAAACTCTGTGGAAACACCAAAAAGGCGCTTTGTTTTGAGAATGAAAAAGAAAAATAGATCGTACTTGCAAATATGAGAAATTATAAAGAGAAATGACAAAAGTAACTTACATTTCCCATCTTTAGTTTTTTTAAGGCTTCTTTGTCGATTGCTTACTCTACAGCTAGCAGCTCCGTCAGATTCGGGATTGTTTCTTCTAGCCAGCTTTTTAATCTGTCAAAAAAAATACTGAACTTTTAATTTTCGATAGATCAAACCTTGGTAAATTAAAAAAAGTTTTTCATTAGAAAAAAAATTCAGTTCTTCCAGGTGACGGGAAGACGAGTGAGCATAACTCTAATGTACAAATGACAGTGGCGGATCCAGGGGGAGGGTCGGGGGGGGAGGGCGGGAGGGGGTCCGGACCCCGTATCAGACCTGTGTCTCCCATGTGGTTCATAAAAATAATAGAATAAAATTGTTTTATACGTAGTTGTTTCACTTCCACTAATTGATTGATTGTCGAGTTTTTGATTTAACAAACGATTTTCGACTCTCAGGAATGCCGGAAATGGTGTTTTAGAGGGTAACATCGGAAAAAAATTTCCGTGGGACATGCACCTGGACCCCCCCTCCTGGATCCGCCCTTGAATGAGTAACCTGTGGTGCTGCGTCGGTGGGGGAGTTAAACATGAAAATTTTGTTTTATCAACTGAGTTGATAAGGTTCATTGATCACCGTAAAGACATTCAAAAGCTGATGTTTCGAGTGTTAGCCTAACCTGAGTATCAGGCCTTCCTTTGGGAGAGGGGCTAAAGGGAGAAAGGAAAAAAATGGGGGGAGGGGGTAGGGGAGAAAGGGGAAGAAAAACTTCCCCTTTTTCCTTCTCTTTTTTTCCTTTTCCCTCTCCCCGCACACCGAAAGCCTGATACTCAGGTTAGCGTTAGCCCTTCGTCAGCACTTGCAGGGGCGTACCTAGGATTTTTTAAAGGGGGGGGGGGGGGTCACACTGTGTCACACCCAGGGTACTTACCAGATTGTCATGTTGACATCCACGCTGTGTTTTACTAAAATTATCTCACAAAGGGAGGGGGGGGGGGAAAGGTGTGTCACGGGCACCCCAGGACCCCCCCCCCCAACTATGCCCCTGACTTAAAATGTCGGTGTTTGAATCTCTTTATGTTGGCCAACAAACCTTATCAGCCCAGTAATAAAACCAAATTTTTGTAATGTACAAATCTTCGTTTTATTATCTTCTACTTTAAATTTAAATTTAAATTTTTATGTAGCGCTATTTGCATTTGCTAATTCAAGCTTTGCAAGTGATTTGCAAGTGAATCCATCGTGTGAGGATGGGGGGGGGGGGGGGGGGAGTGAAATGTAAAATAAATCAATAGTGCGACTTCCGGCTGTATCCAGAACTGCATGATAGCAGAGCAGAAATAATCAATCAATCCTTTATTTAACGTGGTCAGTGCGCTTAGCTTAACTCCAAATTGAACGTAGCTGAACTCCAAATTGCCTACACACCCATGAAGATTAGAACGGCTCAAATAAATTGTCATTAGGTTTTAATGTTGGTGCCGAACAGGTTAGATAAGAGCAAAAGTCACCTAAACTTTGAAAACTTCATTCATTTACACTCATTCAGGCTAACGTCTCAAGTGCCAATTAGAAACTGTAACTGTTATTATACTTACCTTCGCTCTTTGATTTTGAAACCAAACTTGAACAACACGAACACTTAGACCAGTTTCCCTTGAAAGCTCTTCTCTAACCTTTTATTAAAAAAAAGGAAACAGAAAAAAATGTTAGTATAAAAAAGATCTGGGGAGATTAAATACGGGTAGAAGCGGGGTGCAGGAGGCAGGGGGTTTAGGATCATGAAGGATCTGTAGCTCCGCCTCCTAGTTTAGGAAAGTTCCATATATTGAAAGGAAGACGCGTAAAATTCGGGTAATAGCTCTTGAGGAAAACAAAGGAAAGCTTATTTCAAAATAAGTTAAAATATCTCTCGGTCACCGAAAATGGGAAGTGGCAGTTATCGACCATTTAGAGGATCGAGTCATTTGGTTTTGCCCGGGAGAAGCCTAGGCTGGAGCTTCAGACGCGGTTACCAAGTCTTTCTGGGCATCCTTGTCACGCTTTAGAAAGGTAAGTGTTTAGACTTTTGATCAGCATTTATCTGACATTTTAAAACACCATCTAATCCGAAAATGCCCGTTTTGAGAACGTTTTATTCTTTCAAGTACACATTTGAGTATAAAGTCTGAGGGAACTCAAAGTCTATCGTGATCTTTATGAGTTTCAACGGGTCTCAGTGGCAGATTGAGACGCGTTATAGAACCACCTTGTACAGCATAACAAACAATATCAACACAGGAAACTACTGTTCATTACCTTTTATCTGTCAGAATGGATCTCATCCACAAACTCAGTAGTTAGAACCACCTTGTACGACATAATAAACAGCATCACAGGAAAGTACTGCTCAGTAGCTTTCATTTGAATGGTCACATTTTAGGATTTCATCCGCAAACTCAATAGTTGAAACAACCTTGTACAGCATAATAAACAGCACCACAGGAAAGTACTGCTCAGTAGCTTTCATTTGAATGGTCACACTTAACGTTCTCATCCACAAACTCAATAGTTAAGTTGAAACGACCTTGTACAGCATAACAAACAGCACCACAGGAAAGTAATGCTCAATAGCTTTCGTTTGAATGGTCATACTTGAAGATTTCATCAACAAACTCAATAGTTAGAACCACCACAGGAAATACCAGGTTCCCATTTTTGGATATTTTAGGGTATTTAAAAAATACCCATATAAATCCCAAATTTGGAAGTCCCAACCAGGGAACGTGGTTGGGAATTCCCAGGTTGGGACTTGTCTCACTTTGCCAAATTTGGGAATTTCGTTAGTGTTCTGTAAATACCCTAAAAAATCCCAAAATGGGAATCAGGTATTTTTTCCTGTGCACCCTGTACGACATAATAAACAGCACCACAGGAAAGTACTGCTCAGTAGCTTTCATTTGAATGGTCACACTTTAGGATTTCATACACAGACTCAAAAGTTAGAACCACCTTGTACAGCATAATAAACAGCACCATAGGAAAGTACTGCTCAGTAGCTTTCATTTTAATGGTCACACTTAACGTTCTCATCCACAAACTCAATAGTTGAAACGATCTTGTACAGCATAATAAACAGCACCACAGGAAAGTACTGCTCAATAGCTTTCGTTTGAATGGTCACACTTGAAGATTTCATCAACAAACTCAATAGTTAGAACCACCTTGTATGGCATAATAAACAGCACCACAGGAAAGTACTGCTCAGTAGCTTTCATTTGAATGGTCACTTTAGGATTTACTAGGATTTCATCCACAGACTCAAAAGTTAGAACCACCTTGTACAGCATAATAAACAGTACCACAGGAAAGTGCTGCTCAGTAGCTTTCATTTGAATGGTCACACTTAACGTTCTCATCCACAAACTCAATAGTTGAAACGACCTTGTACAGCTTAATAAACAGCACCACAGGAAAGTACTGCTCAATAGCTTTCGTTTGAATGGTCACACTTGAAGATTTCATCAACAAACTCAATAGTTAGAACCACCTTGTATGGCATAATAAACAGCACCACAGGAAAGTACTGCTCAGTAGCTTTCATTTGAATGGTCACTTTAGGATTTACTAGGATTTCATCCACAGACTCAAAAGTTAGAACCACCTTGTACAGCATAATAAACAGCACCATAGGAAAGTACTGCTCAGTAGCTTTCATTTTAATGGTCACACTTAACGTTCTCATCCACAAACTCAATAGTTGAAACGATCTTGTACAGCATAATAAACAGCACCACAGGAAAGTACTGCTCAATAGCTTTCGTTTGAATGGTCACACTTGAAGATTTCATCAACAAACTCAATAGTTAGAACCACCTTGTATGGCATAATAAACAGCACCACAGGAAAGTACTGCTCAGTAGCTTTCATTTGAATGGTCACTTTAGGATTTACTAGGATTTCATCCACAGACTCAAAAGTTAGAACCACCTTGTACAGCATAATAAACAGTACCACAGGAAAGTGCTGCTCAGTAGCTTTCATTTGAATGGTCACACTTAACGTTCTCATCCACAAACTCAATAGTTGAAACGACCTTGTACAGCTTAATAAACAGCACCACAGGAAAGTACTGCTCAATAGCTTTCGTTTGAATGGTCATACTTAAAGATTTCATCAACAAACTCAATAGTTAGAACCACCTTGTACGACATAATAAACAATACCATAGAAAGTACTGCTCAGTAGCTTTCGTTTGAATGGTCATTCTTTAGGATTTCATCCACAGACTCAAAAGTTTGAACCACCTTGTACGACATAATAGTCAATGATACACTCAGGTAACATTAAAGGAGTTTATACAAAGTTAATTATTATTTCACTTACAGCATTACTTGGCTCTAGATGCGAATAGGCCAACTGAGATTTATACCTTACCTTTCTGCAAGGCTTGGAGCTAATTTCAAACGCAGATTTGAATACTTTTCTCTGTTGACTTGTGAGGATTGTTCTCGGTCGTTTTGGTCCTTTTTTATCGTCATTTTCATCATCAGCTATTACTGAAGAATCGTCGGAATCTGAATTGTCTGCTTTCTCGGATTTGGTTTCTTTTTCAGTCTTAAAACTGTTATTAATAATATCTATAAAGAAACAAGGAAAAAGCAACATAATCGATAAGTTATTCCACAGCAATCGCGAGGATTACATAAGGTCAAAAAAGGAGCTAGCATTTAGCTTAGTGTCACAACTGAGTGTCGTAAAACCAAAACCAAAGTAATTACTCTGACCAATCACAACAGACGCAAACAATCCAATGAACCAATCAGAATTCGTAGCAAATACATGTAGCCGGCGCCAAGCGCGGGAAAACGCGTGCGAGCAAGTCACGATTTGTTTGGTTTTACTTCTGATTGGTTGAGAAAATGGGCGCGAGATTTTTTAGCCAATCACAAAGCGTAGCAATGAAAAACCAAAGCAATCGCGAAATTACTTTCGATACTCAATTGAAAAGCGCTCTAATTACTTTCAACACTCAATTGAAAACTGCTCTATGTAAAAAACTAAAGAAATATTAACGGGACAAAATAACGGCTAAAAGAGTGAAAATTCCACCAGAATGTCAATTTTGATTTCTTGACCGCCTGTCACGAAATCAAATTTGATGAACCGTAATCCACTTCAATCCCTGCAATCCTGCACTTTATCTCCAAACTTCTGCTTCTGTGATGCTCTGTAGAATCTTTTTTTTCCAATTAAGTTGTATATTTGGTGGCATTTGGCGATATAACATGGAAATAAGCTAACTGCTAACTGCTAAGCTGACTGAATTGCCCTTAGTTCCCAGAATAAAAAATCAACATCTCAGTTCAACTTACTTTCTTGTTGTTGTTTGTGAGGCGGGCTGTTGGATGATCCTTTAACCGATAGCTTTCCGTAGTCCTCTTTACAATATAATTTGTTATCCTTCAGTGCAAATTCCTGCCCTTTTTCAAGCCGGTGTCCACACATTGTACAAACAAAGCATTGAATATGATACACGTTTCCTAAAGCCCGCATCACAAACTCGTTCGATGGTATTGTTGTCTTGCAGCTACTGCATTTTGTTCCATACATCCTACAAAAAAGGCAGTTTAGAATTTAGGAAAGGGAAAAATTAACTGAAAGTAGAAGGAAAACAGCGAAAAAGAACCCATTTAATTGTAATTGATTGACGCGCGCGCAACTTAGGTGTCCAATTACATAGGCGCGCAGATGACCAATAACAATCGAGAATTTGTTATTGATACGATTAATCTTTTAACAATAAAACATACATTGACAAAAAGAAGGCGTAGAAGGGTGTAACAACAATCACAATAATCCTTCATTGACAATCTTCCCTACACAGGTTTAGGTCAAAGCAAGGAGATGAGTTTTGTCTCCTTTGCCGCCTAAGCACATTCCTTAGGTATTCAGCTGCATAAACCCGATAAAAGACCAAAGGTATTCACTAAACTTACATCATGTGGAAAGAAGACAAGCATGAAAGTTTGATCATGAAAGTTAGAACTAAAAGAAGTTCCATTTCGGTATTACCTATATCGTTATCAATCTTGTATTTATCAGTTGTCTGCATTTTACTGAGACACGATGCAACACAGGCAGCCCAGGCTCTATACATATTAGCGGTTGGAATCAAAGGCAGCCCAGACTTTATTCATGTCAGCCGTAACCCAGACTCTATATTGGTCAGCCGTTGGAATCACAGGTAACCCAGACTCCATATTGGTCAGCCGTTGGAATCGATTTGAATTTAAGACAATGTATGAGCATACACAAAATATGTTTTAAGTGCTGTATCTTGAAAAGATTTTCAATAAAGATAACTTACCTTGTGTCTGGTGTTGTGTTTACTGCTGTTTGCTTGCTCCTAGAGCCATTTCGAGGCCGTTTTGGCGAGTTTTAATTTTATTTCTTATTGGAAGGGAAACTCGAAAATTAAAACTCGCCAAAACGGCCACGACAATGGCTGTAGGAGCAAACAAACAACAGTAGATACAACACTAATGAGAATCTTTTCAAAATACAGCACTTATGAGAACAATTTTTAGTGTTCCTAGAAAGAGCCAAAAGACATATTTTTATCATTGGAATCTCAAACATAATGGTCCAGTTTTGTTTAAAATTGATCTTTTAATGTTCCAAGATTAAAAATACGTGTCTTGGGCTGCTGATGGCCAAGATGTAAATGGATTGCATTTTAAAAAAATGGGCCAATTTTTTCAAATTTATCGCTTCTGTCTTAGAAATTTACTAAAACTTGGATTATGGTTTATTTTCTCTTCGAAAATTCAGTTGATTTCTTCCTCTTGGTGTTCTACAAGCATTTCTTGTATGACAAGGATATTTAGTTTTAATATGGGTCAGTTTTGACCCCAAAAACGTCAAAATCCAGCCACTGGCTCGAATTGTTTTGGGGGCAAACTGTCAACGGGTACCGGGCAGTTTTATTTCCAGTCTTTCAGACATCAACAATTCTTGATTGGCAGGGGTCGTTTTCACGGTTTTATTTTCGGTGATTTCAGTGGTAGACAAACCGTTTTACCCTGCACTTAACTATGATTTAGTGGAAAAAGTCGAATAGCGGTAAATTGCTCAATAATTCTCAACCGCTTTAACGTAAAACAGTTACTAAAGTTGGAGCATGCACTCGGCAAACAAATTAACCAAACTGAAAATTGGTTTATGTTGAAATTTACCAACCTCGACAACGAAAACTCGAACTTTTTGTTATCGATCATATCGAGCCCGTTCATGGATATCTATTTTACATATTGTAAGATCTTGTAAGGATCAGCATTTTTGCCTATCCAGCATATTTTATTGGAAACATTTTCTTGAAGTTTAGGTTACTAGCAGAAAATATAAGGGATCTTTGCTTTCGAATGCGGGAATTTCAATAACTCAAGGAACACCGAAAAATGCCTTTCAAATTATAAATATTAAACATAACACACTGGCTTGCAAGAGAATTATAAGGATGCAATATGATTTTTAGACTTCTTAATAAAAATTTACTTCGTTTTCCGCTTTCGAAATTTTTCTCAGTTCAGTTCAGCTGAAGTGCAGATAGTATCAGGAAATTTTATAAATATAAACCAGAGTTGGCATGTATCTTAAATTAGCGAGTCGGAATGTGCAAATAGAACGGTTCCGCGTTCAACATGTATTAGCAAAACCCGTCTCTGACCACGTTTCGGTAAACTCAAATAATGAGTGAAATTATTGTCATGTACAGCTGGTTAAATAAGCTCTTAAGATATCGTATCTCTGAGCAGGTTTTTCTATTTGCTTTGAAATATCTCATTTTCCTTGAGTTTACAGACCTGCTGTGAAAAACAAACATGAAATGTCAGGAGCACCGACGAATTGTTTCGCCAAATAGCTGTTCGGGATGTGTTCATACCGCCCTTAGATTCTAGGATTACAATTATATTCGACGAAAAGTTAAGGTTCCCAATTTGGAAATATAAACTGACGTTTTCGGATGCAATAAAAACTGCGCCTGACGTTTTCGAAAGGATGAACTGAAAAATGCTATTCGGGAGGCAAAAAGTTCCCTTAAAAAATTCTTGAAAATCATATTTGAGTTATTTTTTTTTTCGGATAAAAGGTTTTTGTTGCTAATACTTTCGGCCTGTTGATTTTTAAGCTAAGGCAACAGAACAGATCGAAAATTGGTAGCTGATACTAATATGTCTTGTAATAAATGGCATTAAATCGTCAACATGAAACAAAAAAAACATCAACATGACGTTCTGAAGCCCTTGGTGACCTTGGTAAAGTTATCAGTAACATTCACAATTCGATCTTGTTGATTGCTTTGCCTCTCCACTGTTATGAATTTATTACTCTTATATGAAATTGTAAATAGGAAGGAACATCCCCAAAGTTTATTTCATATCCTTTCCTTAACTCTGTTTATGTTAGTGTTCAGGAACCAGTAAAGGTAACCGCCGCGTGCAACTGACAAGAACTTCTAGCAAATTGTGCAAACAAAACGCCCATATCACTTTCTTCAACCTGTGTTTCTTGTCAACAGTATTGGCTCTTAAATAAACTTTTATAAATTAATGTTTTTCCACTCTCCGTTTAGCGATGTTAATATTGTTTTATGTTCACTTCTCTTTTTAATATTATGAAATTAAACTTTGTTCACGAAATTAGGATTCAAAATCATTGCTTATTCGTTATGAAAAGAATATAGGTCGATAGAATTAGTAATTCGCAATCTCTTAACCTAATTCAAAACGAATTTCAGCCACATTGGGGAATGATAATCTCAGGCTTTAAATTATCTGGAGTTACGAATATCCTGTAGAACAAAAGTCGATTCTTTACACCTTTCAATAGTCTTAACTCTTGATTTGACAGACTAGTGGCCTCAGTAGTCATGAACTAAACACAGTTCATATTGGATTTTATCACTTGCCTGTCTCTAAAGCAGCCCGAAACCTTTCACTCATTTAGTTGTCAGTTTAAGAGAGAATAGAAAAAGGAAAACTAAATTATGACACTACAATTACGTTACAGACAGCCTCAAGAGTGCATTGGGTCTCAAAACGAATGCTTCTCATCTGGTAAAACAAAAACACGTCCGTCTTCCCATGACAAATTCTTAGTGATGTTCGCCTTAAAAATACAATTTGCATCAGTAAGACATTGAAAATCAGTATTACAACCACTTTGCTTGCAACAGCTTAAAACTATTGGGAAAAATTAATTTAATTCTGGTGTCTGAACATATTTTGCAAACTTAACTCTGTACTCCGAGAAACATGCAACGAGAAATGCATAAAATTATGCGGTTATAAATGTGGAGTCCGTGAAATCAAAGGAAGTTTCGAGCAGAATTCTTATCACTGTCGTGATGTTTGCGTTTTCAATTTTCCCGAAGTTGAAATCCAGAACTGAAACTTTGTGAAATTCGGGCGTTGGGTTATGTTTTAATGGGGCCATGTCATGCCGGTAATCACTGCTGACGCTTTTTGAACAAAACGGTTTAAAATTCGACTAAGCACCTTTTGCTCATGCACGAGATAAATATAAAATGTTGAAAAGAACCGCGCGAGTAAAATATGAAGTGGTTCTTCAAAGAAATACTGCATGAACAAAGCATAGTCAGTTTTTAACTATTTTTTTTTCAAAGACATAAAGAAAGAAATTGAAAAAATTGGCGAGTTTTTGGTGAAGTTGCAATCCATTTCTATCCTGGCCGTCCACAGCCAACAGCACCGTTATTATAGCTTCAGTGCAATGATGTAACGATTGTAACCAAAACTGGAACATTATTTCTAGGTTTCCCTTGATACAAATATGTTTCATTTAGGAGATGGAGATAAATTCTAACGTAAATATATAACTAGGGTTTGTAGAGGGGTTAGAAACATGGGAACTGTTTGTTTAAATTTGGAAGAAATCTCAAAGGCACATTCAATTTGAAAAAAAAATTGTCAGTGAATAAATCTGATAAATTAGGTTTTGACAGAAAAAAAGTTTTCTTCAATGGTATTGTTCTGATGGTGGTGAATAATCGATACCGCCTGTCCTAAATCAACATTATAATTATGTGCTCTTTTACAACAATATTTAACTTCCTAGAATCAGCAAATATATCAATCAAACCTGCCAAAAAAAACTCTGTTATATCAGTTGCCAAATGATCATGAAGGAAAATTCTAAACTCTTAGGCCTGTAGGTCCTGTTTGCCATCATGTAGTTATGCTGAGAGCACACTGTAAAGTCATCTGTAGATTACAATATGCATGTGTGGTCTTGTGACAGTTTTAACCTCGAGCGCCTGTTATGATTATGAATTCGCTAAACACTTATCCAGAAAATTAAGAAAAAATAACCGAAAATTATTGAACTTGATTGCACCACGCAAACTGCTTCTCAATACAGGCAACTAAAGCTGCAATAATTGCAATTTTTAAGGAGTCAAATGCCACGAGTCGTTGCACCCTGCTTATCTAATCTTGGTTGGCATCACTGAAACTATCAGTGGGGTTTTACACCGACCTTCCTGTCGGAAATTGCTCCGTGTATAAAACACTTTACCGAGTTACTTAAACAGATGAAAGGTTTGTGTAATAGATAAGGTCTCCAACACGCAAAGGTCGCCTTATGGTTTATCACGTCAGGGAATCTATTATTTATAGACAAGAGTCGAGCAAATAGGAAACCAATAAAATTAATACTAACTGTTTTTTTAGTGACTATGAACTATATACAGCAAATATCGGAAGAACATAATTGCGTTTAAGAGCTCGCTGACTGATCTCATACTGGTTTGAGAGTCATCACATTTCTCTCTTTTTTTTGGCCCGTTACTTAACGTTGGCCACACAGGTGACACTGCTGTTGTTGTTAGGCTACTAAGGAGGTGAATATCGCTCCATATTTCACGCCCATACACTGCAAGTAACAAACATGTTTATTCCTCGAAAAGTCGTCCTAGGTCTTTAGATCAATTTCAACACAACACGGAGATTTGATTTCAACAACATAGGATATTATGTCTGTGTTCGAGCACAAAATACACAGTTATCAGTTCTTCAATGCATGCCATCAAAATCATATCAACCTTATAATACCAAATACCAAGTTAAAGACTAAACAAAATTCGGGTCTAATTTCCTATATGTGTATCACTAAACAATATTTTTTAAGACCAAGAACCCTTGGCTCTGGCTGCAAGGTGTGTTTTATCTATGAGTCTAAACAACTGCATGGAAGCGACTTGTCAATTCACCGCGCGACCATGCCCAATTACGTTTCGTATCCTCAATAATAAAACATTTCAAAGCTAAAAAAAAACGTTTGTTCAAATTTATATCTTACCAAAATCCGTAAAATCCGATCCAACAAACACGTTCGTATAAGCTTGAGTGAAATACGTACAGTCTGCGCTATCAATATCTTTAGTATGCAACTAAGATGCTCGTTTCAGTTTTACACTACCCAAAGCTATCTTTAGCGTTACAACACTTAGCGATAACCTGTGTTTATCACAAGGTCATTGTAACTTAAACCCTGAAGGATGACTACGCAGATAACCTAGAAAGAACTGGAACAGTTTCCATTTTTTCGGCCACCGGCCGATATAACAATGCTTCATGCTCGAAAGCAAAGGTCTTAGGCGAAGAAAGTTGCGCGGATTTATAAATTTATAGATCTATAAATCGGTTCTTTCAGTGCCAAATAAATCTTATGCTAAAGGGTCAATCCAAAAAAATTTAATAGTTTAAAGAAAATGCCAACAAAACCGCTTAGTTCAACTTGAAACTGGCCTTTACTACCAATTAACTAACAGAACAATTAAAGCATGATTTCTAAGATACACAAACAGTTTTAGCTACAGTTTTTTTTATTACACTAGGCCCTTTCTTTACCTTTGAACGGATTTCTAAAAACTAGCAGTTTGCTTGAACCCCGGGCTTGGAAACATATCTGAGCGATATTTTATCTCATAAATATATATAGAATCAACGCGACGATGAGAAATGTAGCGTGAATGACTTCTCAACGTTATGATTACTCGAAACGAAACAATAGAGCGATGACATACGGAAAACTAAACGTTGAAAGCTGTTCATACGTTTTCGTTAATTCGTACAAACGCTGTGCAGAAAGAAAAAGCCGAACGCATTATTAACATGGCTGCTTCTAAAGCTGATTAGAGCCTATAAAGAAACGCGGTACAATTCCGCTTTTATGGTTGGTTTAATTGCAAGCGGCTGTACATGAATTCTGTAAAAATAACGTTTTCACCAAACACTCCTTGTCCTTTCCGGCGATCGACAAAGATGACAAACTCAAGCACCGAGAAAATTAACAAGCTGAACAAATCTTAAAATGATTCAGTTTCAGACATAAACAGATTAGCTGTTTCGATTTCTTAGAAAAAAAGTAATGCCAAATTTATTTTAAGCTCAGTTGTGTCTTTGTTTCATGTATATTCTAAAATTGTTAACATTTTGTCCTTGGGAAACTTGGGTTTTGCCTATTTAATAAACTTTTAAAGGTATACAAGATAAAAACTCGGTTTTAATCTTGCATCTGCCGTCAACTGGGAATAAAAAGCGAGAAAAATAGAAAATGTCATTAAATTCTGCGAAGAAAACAACAAAGGAATCATTTCTAAGCTCCTAGGTGTGTTTGCAAAAGCCTGTAATGTTTTATGAATAATTTACTTTTCTTTTGATGAGAATTTGTAGCGTCCGTAAAGCTGAATTTCAAACTTTAAACATCCCGTAAAGGACCGGTTGACGATTTCTTTGTTCTTCGTAACTTTTCTTCCTGCTCTCATCGAGGCATAACTGAAAACATTAGTTCTTACATCGGTCAAAGTAAAACAGCAGTCTTGACTGCTTCAAATAAATCCGCGCCGATGTTTATAATGAAGACTTTTTTTTTCAATTGACGAACAGGATGGATTTCCTAAAGCAAGTGAGCACGTGTGATCATGTTTGCCATAGCTTGTTGTCAGTAATTATAGTGTTTTTCTTTCCATTCTATATTTCCGGATAATTCATCACCTACTTCAGGCACAAGACGCGTGGAAAGGTTTGGAAGCCAGATAACTTCAATTCGCCTGACTGTGTTTTACCCTACTTATAATTTATGGCCGCTTTTGATGTTCAAAATTCCCAATGTAGACAAGCACTGAACAAGTTAATATGTTTTTTTCCGCACGAACCACTTCAGTGTAAGCTTTTTGGAAATCACTCGCGCGCATTTTCGTGACTAATTTCTCGGTTGTCATCACAAGAAACAGAGAAATCTGCGCATTGATGTCTTGGTCAAAGTAAATCAGTGAATATGCTAACACTTTCTAAAACAAATAACCCACAAGGCGGCTTCGTTTTAAGTTTCGAACTTCCAAGGTAACATCGATTTATTTTGAAGAACGCAGCAACAGAAAACCAGCCTTCGGGCGCTAAAAGTAGCATTAATATTGTGCAGAGACAAATAGCCTTAAGAACAACGGTATTGATCGAAATACTTCTTTCCCCAGAACACTTAATGGCCTTGTGTGATTGACAATGGTAATAGATCCGTTCTTGGGCAAACATTCAATTATGAAAATAAAAACTGCGCCGCTAACCGATTTTTAGGAGAACAAAATTTACGGGCAGATGAAGGAAAAAGCTTTCTCGTATCCGTATGCAAAAATCTACTCTTTTCAAAGCGTAATTAGTAATTATTTTCCAGTCTTCTATTATTAGAGAAGATATATTGTAAGATAATTTAAAAGATGCACTGATTCAGTCCACGTTTACCGTAAAAGGGACCTAAATGGAAAGCCTTCTTTGCAATTTAAGTAACTTTTACTGTTTTATAAAATGAATGATGATAGAAGGCTTTTCGGGAGAATGATCATTGCAGCAATCAATCTTTAATTTAAAAATATGTTATGAAAATAAGGTAATGGGCAAAGCAACAAAAAAAGCCAATAGCATCAAATAAGAATTATATATTTCCATTTTGAGGGTGTCTTTTTCCACATGTCCTGTTAACGGTTGAAGTTTCCAAATGGTTTCATGTAAAATGAGGATGAAACTTGGTAAAATGAAACCAAGTGACCTACACATCATAAAGCTACGGTGGTTGCAATTTTGGACAATGCGCAATAAAAACTGAAATAAATAAAAAAAAATCTTAAAAGGAAAAATATCGAACTGACATCTTAGAAACCGAAATCAAAATTGCAAAAGGGAAAAAAAAAACAGTCGTAAACGTACTAGAAAAGTAACGGAAGAGAGCTATCACATAAAGAGGCAAGTTTGATTAACACATTCAAAAGGACTTCCTGTTACCGAACTGTTGCTTGTAGAAACCGGGAACTCTGACAACACTGCATCGCGAAAATTAAAATCTGAGAACTAACTAAGTATCATTCCGTACTTTTCAACACGTTAATCATATTAAAAAGGTGAAATAAGCCAGAAAACGCAATAATTATTCATATTTTCCGAAATCGGTGGGCGGCCTTGTGCTTTAGATGTTCAAAGGAGACCGATCAATGCGATGCATACATAACGTGTATATGTTTAGACCAGCGATGTAAATAGAATTTTGGACCATCGCTGGGCGCTGAACTGAAAATCGAAAACTACGAATCGATAAAAACATTTCAGAACATTTACGACCACGATTAATAAAAGTCACTAGACATTTATAAAAAAAAATACTTCTATTAAAATTACTATAGTCCCTTAACGACTAGCCATCGTGACACAACTGTGTGAGTTGGGGACAGACGGAGAGGCCTTGTGGATTTCGTAAATTACAGATACCTTGAAATCAACAATGATCCTTCTGCTGTGTGTAATCTACGGTACTTAGGGAGAAACTATTAATTATGAAAATATTTAATGAGAATTGGAAAATGAAAATGTCGTGAAGAAAAGCGACAATTCTCAGCCGCCTAACCTATGTGTTATAACCGTGCCGTGTTCAGCCTGCGTACTTACTTTTCATAATCGGTTCTGCAGTAGAGTTTTCTGTCTTTACTGAAGCACGACCGTGATAACGTGCTTCTACACACACAGCATTGTAAGCAGCTTTCATGCCACGGTTCGTCCATCACTTTCATCATAAATCGGTCCTCAATCGGTTCCTGGCATCCCGTACACACGCTCATCCGTCTCTGACTTCCATTTTGCCCACAGCTTGCTTTCCCTGCTAACAGATCGCAAAACAACAGCGTCAGATTGAGCTCTAAACAACCGCCCTCGCTTGCAAACCTAGCTTCAGAGAGGGTTGTGTACAACTAACCGATTATTTTAGGAGCCTTCCGGTGGCAGCTATCTTCCATAGTCATCGGGAACTCGGATCTCCGCACGCTGGCAATTGTCCGCCGCGCTGACACACAACTACACAAAATCGGCCAAGGCTAACCCCAGACGTATTTATATATAGCAAATGGCAGAGATATCCTATACCCGTGATCTATGCGCGGTGTTAGACTACAGTTGCAAACTTGCCACAATATTGTTGTTTGTGTAATTGTTTCTGCGTGCGATTGACTTCTCTGCTTTTGTAGTTTACAAGCTACGCTCCTCGCGAGGGACTCGGCCACGGACCGGCCATTCCACCTGTTTGGTGAATCGGAACACAGACTCGATTACCTGACAGCGGCCGGTTTGTACAATGATCGAGCGAGCGCGCTGAATATTCGCGCGCGAATCTGAATTATGTGAAAGTTGTTCGAGTTGTCTGGCAAGCCGCTTCGATTCAAAGCAGGCCTCGCTCTATCGATTTGACACCTCAACAACTAAGCTATTGGTAGGAAGGGCGGCTAGGCGTCTTTTTTATTGTCTTCTCTTTAATGACACATGACAGCTTGATTGATCGTTATATGACCAACCAGGACCAACAGACTACAGTGTGTCCACGTGCATAAAAAGGCAAATAACACCATCGCAAAGAAAATGCGAAAAAATAAATTTGTATAGAAGCGCTGTATTCTGTATTCAGCTTGATCTGGAGCAGACAGATCTCCCATTCAGAGCTGAGGACCCTTTAATCGATCTTGGCATCGAAATAATTGGTTTACAAAGGCTTATTATAATACAAGCTTGAATTGGCGAATGTCACAAATCTCGGTCAATTTCGCCTCAACGGAAGAAGAGAAAAATACGGGACTCAGTCCAATCAAAGCCAAGGAGGGGAAGTTTCTAAGGAACCGCTGAGTTCGAACTGCACGTGCAAAAAATGAAACATATCTGCGCACGCCACCTGCGGACACACAATTGTTTCACCGAGGCAAAAAAGAGAAGATTGTAGAAATAACAACTCAAGCACACGCTGGGCGTTTTTACAATCAATTCTTTTATTGCCTTGTTGGCTGCCACTGTAAAACTGCACCAAACAACAAGGATTAATTTTGAGTGGGAAATTATTCGTGTTGACTAGTGTTGCGTTATTTTGTAGCCTTCGCTGTCACGTTTGTAATTATATTGATGGATTGTTGACAGGTAAAACTGTCACTCACAAGTGGTTTCGCGACATAAGGCACGCCTGTGAAATTCGATACCGCAATTGCAGGCATTTGGCGGCTTGAAGACAATGCGAAATCTCATGGGCAATTGGGTTCTTTTTCACCCTATTCTTTCCACAACTCGAACAATTGAACCGCAGAAGATACGGCGAAGACCACTTGAAAACTAAACGCATCTCGTAAGTGTAGCTTTAAAGTGAATCTACGTGTCAACTGATTTACAATCGGTTAATTGGTTCCTGAAACATATAGAGCGCGCGAACGATGCACGACCGCTGGGGTCAGGATGTGGAAAACGTTCTCTTTGTGGTTTAGCTTTCGCCGCGGTATTTTTATGGCGTAAAAATGATCATTTAACCGTTAAAACTAAGCTTTTGTTTCGACACGGGTGAATGGGGTCGGTTTCTTTGATTTCGCTTTGTTGTGTTCTGCATTAGAAATGCTTTCTTTCGGCGCGGACAGACGAAAGTTTAACGCGCGAAACGTTTTGTTCGGTTGAAACCTAACGAAGCCAAATTACTTTTTGCCTGTTAACAAACCTTTTTGTCCCGAAGTCAAGTCATTGTTTATGCGAGAATTGTACTTACCAAGTCATATGATCGCCAAATCTTTGTTAACGGTTCTTTTATGTTCGCTCGCCAGATGAACACTTTTTTTATAGGCGGAGGTTCCTCCGTTCATAAAAATAATATTGCCATCTTAAAACAACAAACACTTTGTGAATTAGCAGGAATTAGTGAGCGGTTTTAGTGTTTTGACTCTCACTAAACAGGCCTCTTAGCTTTACCTATTCGGTCAAGTGAATGTCTATAATTAAGTGGCTGTTCGTAATTTCATCGTTGTAATTGCTCGCCATTGATTTCTAAAGTGGTTACTACAGTCGGAATAAGCATTGACAACAGTTGCAAGCGATCTGAAATATTTCGGACGAAACACCGATTTTCTCGTATCCTGATGCATTCCAGTCATGTGTAACTTTAATCTTTAACTCAAGAGGTTAGCACCGTATAGTATCCGACCCCATTGTTCGCTTGTTCGAACCGCCGACAACAAAATATTTTATCGCTTTGGCGCGACAACCGTGTAATTTTCCAGCCGTCAAAAGTTTCCTTGATTTGGAGAAAACAGCCAAACTGTTAAAAAGAAAGGAGGTTTGAACTTCAAATTGTGTTTACGCATGTAGGTTTTCAAGCGAGGAAATTGTTGCGGTTAAATACACACTTACGCACTATCACGCCTCTTGAGAAATAACAAATGCTGCGAGTTTGCGGCAAATCTTTCATCTCGAGTGGCCACCGCTAGTTCAGCAAGGAGACTTTAGCGGGGGGCTACATGATACTGTGCATTGCTTTATTATTTTTCACGCTCGTTTGGATGGTCAAAATTGTAATTTCTAAGAAAAATTCAGACTTATTTTAACGCAGTAATATTCTTGAATAAATAAAATAACTATTAACCAATTCTAATCGCATTTGTTTGTTCACCGCTTCAGGCAAAATTTGTAAGCGATACCAGTACGTATTGGCGGAAAATTCGGACTTGTCGTGACATTTTTTCGTTATTAAAAATCTTTTTTGTGTTTAAGTCAAAGGACACTGAGAAAGAAACTATACTAAGAGACTGGAGCAAAATTTTGCGTGGGTATAATTAGCAATAGAAAAAGACGCCGGACTGGTACAGGTTTTTTATTCTATTGTGTTTTCTCAGAAGATTGTCGGCCGCCCGTCGGAAGAAGTAGGACCCCTGAAAATATACGCTGCTGACTCTGGCACTCTCCGTATGTAGATTTAGTTGTGATATAAACGTGATTATAAACCTCGCTGTGAGAGAATAAGTCATTTAGAAGATCTAGAAGCCCGAAGGCCACGCGAAATCACAAAGAAATTAACGTGTTGAAGGTTGGTTTTATGATGTCGGAAGTCACTGAGCTCAAAGAGTAATATTATGCTAAAATATTTCAAAAGGTTCGTTTAGGTTGCAGCTGCTATAGATATTGTGTGTCTGTGAAATATGCTGGAAAGATGTTCTTTTTAAAAGGTTGCACTCGCTTGAATTGTACATTTCGCTCATTTGAGCAATTCATTATATATGTAACAGTTTTTGTCTGATCAAAAAATCTAATTTTGTGTTTTAATTTGTGCGACATCTTTAGGAAATTTTGGTTGTGAGATAAAATGTCAAGCCTCTGTGCTCTCACAATTTTGTTGTTGCCATAAAATGATCAGTTTTTGGCGACGTACTTGGACAAGAGTGTGTCAGTCTAACTGTCTGAGCTGTGCTGATCTGGTGCACGGCGAAACCCGATATATCCAAAAAGCAACTGTTTGAATCAAGAGTTTTGTGGTAGAGTTTGTGCTATTACATTTCAGCCGTTGCCATTTGTCGTGTAGTTTTATTGACATATCACATATTAAGTGGCTTCAAACACTAGTAGTTTTCCCTTGGTCACAGCCATACTTGCAATAAACCTAGTCTTGTCAGTGTTGAGCAGTTTTATCCTTGTAATATCTCAAAAGCCTTTTTCCGGCAATCACTTCACCTTAAAAATCACTCTTCCGTGAAGCTGCTTCCAATGCTAAAATGTACCTGCCGAAGTTTTCTACGAAAACTCTCGAGCAATCTTGAGAGTGATTGAAGTCAGTTCCAATTTTCTTCGTGACCAAGAACATCTGTTATGTCTTTAGATCATATAACGAAAATCTCGTCTTTCGTTTGAAGCCAAATTCTTACTGTTGCATTATCGACAGAAGTTTTCAACGTAAAGTCCGGATACAGCATTAGCCAGCGGGCTGCATATTTTGGTTTTCCACACTTACCCAGCAATCATTTTTTTTTATCTTTTCTGCCTTTCAACTTACAAGGAAAGTAATGTCGGTAGCACTGTTTGAGTCTGCTTGTTGTAACTAATCTTCTTAATTGTAACAGGCCAAAAAAACAAAACAAAACTCCGGCGTTAAAAAGGCCGGACCAAAGGTGTGTGACATTTGGAGCATAAGACAAGAGACTTAGCCATTTGTATTTTAAATTTGAGTCTTTTGGAGGACTCTTTAAGTTGAGTTATCTTAAATGGACAGTTAGCGAGCATCACAGGTGTTCTAAGCTTACAGCAATCTTAGGTAGAACTCAATATAATCACACACGCAGGTATTTTTCGTTATAGGATCATCTTGTCAGCACTGTTTTTGATTTCCATACAAGCTGACTCCCGGTACAATCTAACACACACGCTAGCATTTTTCTTTATAAGATGAACTTGTCAGCACCGTTTTTTTTATTTCCGGCATAAGCTCTAGAGCTGTAGCGGATAAATCTGTTCAGTATGTGCTTTACTTATTCCCTGTCAATTCCCTTCAAATCTGTTCTGTTTCGGCACGAGAACGGTTTGTGCCCCAAGGCTGCCGTTCCCGAAATGTTTCATCTTCCTCTTTTGACAAAGTACGTTTATTCCTCTTTACCACAAATATGCAGAAAGAAAATAGGGACTTTCTTTGAAATTCCGAAAACACGTATCCTGATATTTTCACGTGTCTGTAAGCCCTGGAAGTAACGACCAGATAGCGAAACGAAAATGAAATTAAAATAATGTGACCCTGCGGACTTTTTTGAACTGGGTCGGAAGGGCTTTGTGGAGCAATGGATTATGACGGTACGTAGTTTGCTCAAAAATAAAACTTAACAGTTTTTCTTTGCGTAAAATTAGTTTTTAAGTTCTTGGTAGTGATAAAAACGCAATATTTTTACTTGAGCTGCAGGATATCGTTTTCTCGTATAGAATGATTTTTTATTAGTGGGGTCAGTACTGATTCCCCATACAGAATTAGACCTATTGAGCTTGCTGCGTACGTATTGTGACAAATTGCAAAGGTTCGGCAGTGTTGTTCTCACAAAAAAACTCATCTCGCTTTCTTCGAAAATGTGAATATTGGCAGGTGTATATCCATATATATACACAACTGACTCCCCAAACTTAAGTCTCTTCAAACAGAATTCGCCACAGTTGTAAATTGTTTACTTTTTAGTTGCAATCTGCTGGATTAACTCTCCGACGCGGGTAAATTTCTCGGCGGTCTCTTCGCGATAGATTCAATCGAAACAAGTTCTGTTCCTGAGCCGAACGTTGTATCCCCGCGGAGGTTACGGAACAAAGAAAGAGAAATAAAATTCTCTTCCGACTGACAGCTACTGGCTCGGGATGACTTATAAATTAGATAAAACTTGGGGACATCTGCAGAGCCTTAGTGAAACAACAACACGAGAGATGGTTTTCTTGAAGAGAAATATTTCACGACTTAGGTTGAGATAATAATGCTCCAATTTTTCCTAGCATGAGTTTACAGTAGTTCATTTTCGTCTAAGATTTCACTTCTTAATTTTAAAGTCGTTTTTAACTGGCCCACCACCGCCAAGCCTCAATCGTCAGTGAAAGCTAAATTGACAAACACGATCGGCGAGGTAGTTTCGCATTTGTTTTCGGTTTAACGACATAAACTAATTACTAACTTGTTATAAAGGAGTAAAGGGAATAAATATAAGGCGATATCTTCATAATTATACGCTTTTGGTACAAGCCAACTCAAGGTGGTAAAATGTGCCGATCAACAGCTATGAAATCAGTCTGACAAATTGGACTTATTAAATTGGCGTGTAATGCCAACTCGGTGTCTCACCCTGACATGTTCAGTGGTAGATTTGTCTCGGTTTCGATGCAGTTGTCATCGTCGATTGTTAGAATTTTTCTCTTTGCGAACATAACCTTACACTGACTTAAAGAATCTTCTTGATGCCCTCAACTTAGACACAGTAAGTCACTTCTGTTTGGATTAAATACGCGCATACAAATAGGACGAAACGCAGAAATATCGGTGAAACACGAAGATAAACCCATGCACCTAGTGGTCTGACCTCTTAGTCACAAATTATTTAAATAATGTTGGAAACCGTTTTCTCAAGAAGGGCTGTCTGTTTGAGTTCCTTAAGTCACGTAAAATTCATGAAAATAGTACTACATACACTCTGATCGTGTACAAAATCCTGCATATCCAGTGTTAACATAAGTAATAATTTCAGTTCATGTGTACAATTGACAACAAAGATGCACCGTACCTATAACAGCCGGCGAAGCCATGTTCACGCTACCGTTTCGCAGTCGAGCCAGATTTTCCTGAGTGCTAAAAGATTTGTGTACTGAACACAGTTCCTAGTTTTGAGCGTATTGAGTCAATAGAGCTACCGGATCTTCGCTTCCAGTCTTCCAGTTCCCTCAAACTCAGCCATTCACATCGTCCTTGTGAGGCGGGTCCTAAATCAGTCTGACAATATATACACGCTTGAATATTCATCACTTTGGTGATTTGTTTTCATCTTTGTTGGGTTTCAATGCATCGGTGTGTGTTTCTCGTTACATATCTCCTTCGTCTTATTATTAAATGCCCTCAAGTTGTCAGTTTTAAAAGCTGTAGCACCAAGCAGGGCGAGTAAAGTTTCGTATCTTGCCCGTCTAGTAAATAATTCACAGCAAGCAGTAAATTCGAACATTGGACGAGCATGCATAACGGTTATATGTTAATAAACCGAACGTACGGGTGGGTATATTTCATTAGTCTACATGGTGCCGTTGAAATAACCAGTAGAAAAAAGCGTCCATTGCAACATTGCATACCTTTGAGAATTAACATTATGACGTACATGTACAAAACCGAAGAGATTTTTCCACTAAGATTGTGCGGAATTCTGTTTTCCTTTGGTAGTTTGGTAGTTTGAGAAACTTGTTCACCCATTTATATCAAGTAATTCATGTACTGCCATAAATGGTGCAATTTACTGTATGGATAGTTGCATTATAAACAACTGCTTTCTCAGCATTTATACTCTGTATCCGTTAAGTCTTTTGAATTAAAGTTCGACGTTATTTTAAAAATAATCTCGAATTGATAAAATGGCGAGTTGGTCCACCAAACCTCATCTACTATTAACAAAAACCTCTGCATTGAATATTCGGCTGTTTTTAGAGATAAAATTTCATTTGAAGTGTCATGGTGAAAGAAAAAAGTTAAAATTTGCGATTTCTATCGAAGGGCGGAGAAATTAAGTGCGCCGATCAACGAAATCAATTTCAAAGAAACGTTCGGTCAAAATTCCTTTGCGTTAAAAGTCAAAATATTTGCAAAATTCAGTGGTCCGCTACTGAGCTATAAAGGCCGTTTGCTGTTGTAAGTTCGCAATTAGCATTAAACACACGCTCAGCTCTGTAAATACGCCAGATTAGGCGGCGAACACAAGGATCGTTCTGACATGGCGGGATGCGTCGAGTGTGGGCGAGAATGACAGGCAGTCAAACTTGTCAACATTTCAAAGAAAACCGAAAAAGCAAACATTTCATGTAAATTTGTTGGTGTGTGAAAAGAACTTTCGGATGTTTGAATTGTCGGATAATCACCACACGGGCGAGTGACAGCTTGCTCCTTTATACGGATTAAATTATTCTAACTTTCTAAATTCAGGTAGTCGTTAAAAGCAAACAGCATATAAATTGCAAGGAAGCGCCCTTGCACTATTCACAAGCCACCGGAAAGTTTGTTTGCAGGGAGAGCTATTTTCGTCGCCGCTTCTACGAATATTTTAATAGTTAAGTAGTTTGGTGGTGTAACTTGTCAAAAACTGGGAGAGCAATTGTTTGACATCCTCCATTTTAGTCTCGTTCCTATCAGCTACGCTTGAAATGTTGTCACGTTTGTGGCTAGAAGAAGACAATTATAACCCACAAAAAACGCCCAATTTCGCCTTCTTCTTGATCTCATAATCAAGACTATCTTACATGAAATGTACCCGTTTCTTAAACGATGGGTTGAATTAACAATTTCCTTCGAAGTACCCGAACTATTTCCTCTTCAAACAGTTGTGTTTGAAAAAAAGGTGTGAAAGTGTGAAAGCTGAATCTAAAGTGAATTGCCAATAAATGGAAATTTCCTTAGCTTTCGCTACTATCCTTACTGCAGTATAACAAATCACTCTGAATAGTCCAAACAAAGGTAACAAGGACGTGGCGATAATATTAAACCACGTTTGTTCTGGTTCTCGCGGAAACAGTTTTTGACGCGGGGTTAACCGTTACGTGTTAACAAGGCAGGACAATTCGCAAACATTGGGAGTCTCTTTCTTTTGAAAAAGGTTCTTTGGTTACAATGTCATCCACGAGTGACGTGCAGTTCCAATATTCATTCGACTTATTCAAATTAGCGAAGCAAACATTACTTAGTTGAGAAGCTGGCAATGAAACATTAAAGCTGGGTAGCTTTAGTTTCGTATACAAAGAGACAGTGTTGATTGTGGCAAGCGAGGGGAAACCTTGCGATTCCAATGATGGCACTTTTTTCTAGAACTGAAATGAAGTTTGTTTGGTACTATCTTCATATTCACTTTCAAAGATAGTGAGATTTTGACCTGCAGGTAGGTAGTCTATATTTGCCACTCTTATAACACGTGCTAGAAGCAGTTTTTCAAGACTGTTGAAAAGCGAGATTGAATCCTAGTCATCTAGTTAATAGCGTGTTGGGCGCAAGCGCTTCTTGGGCAATGCAGTGTCACCAAATACTTCAAATCGCTTTTCCAGTCTTGATTTCTTTAGCAGAGTTTATTGAACTCAACTAGTTGTGACTTAGCTTGGAAACCAAGGAATGTATTGTCACGGTTCTTCTAAATCAAAGTTTCGAATTTTAAAATGACACTTTGGAAGCGATTTTTACGTCCATGACTCCATGGGTGACATTTAAATCGCACTTGGATAAGTTTCTGAATTAGTGAATTCTCAAGATTATAAAAAGATAAAAGTTTAGAGATTTTATAACAGCGAGAAGCTTACATTTCCGTTTCGAATTATGAAGAAGCATGTTATTTGATTCGAATGTTTTCAACGAAAGTAAATTCCGACTCGAACTGTTGTTCGCAAGCCGCCATTTTGGTTCATTCTCGTCTGATAAGTGTTAAACGAACTCAGTGGGGTAGCTAATCACCTTATGACCGACTCCTTTCTTAAAGATAATTCACTAAGAAATCAGTTGTTATTCGTGGTAGTATCTTAAAATGTCTAGAAAGAATATTCAGAGTTTAAAACCATCGATCATATTGTTTAGCAGGCATGTGCAGAGCTTAAAACATCGATGATATCAAGATTTCACGTAAAATCAGTTTCGCATATTTGCCACCTACCTGAACGAACTGCAATGGTTTTCATTCAGTTTAACGAATGTAAAGCATTCCTTGTTCTTTGCGAATTTAAAGGCGTTTTAGCCAGTACTGTGTTTGTTTTTGTATCAAATTTCAACTGAATAAATTTATAAAATAACATAGCTCTAAAAGCAAGGTGAAATGAGTGTTCAAAACATTGTGAATATGGGTGGCTAATAGGCTTGAAACAACATAGATTCTTGCTCATAATGAAAACAGAAGTTACCCCGCATCCAAAAATGGAAAAGCAGAAGAATCCCACATAAAAACATTTCAACAATATTTGGAAAAACATTTTAATTCTTAATATTTCATGAGGAGTATCTGAGCACCAGTGGGCTCGCGTTAGATACATGGCAAAGTAATCGAAGATATCAATGTCATGCTTTTTGAGTGAGCGGTTCTTTTTGTACTTTGTTTAGTTGTCAACTGTTAATGCCGGCCGAGAAAGCGTTTCATTTATGAAAAAGACTTTTTTACAGAATGAACGACAGTTAAATCGAATGAGAAAATTAAGTTGCCACCAGCCAATGGAAGGTCAACTTTTCGCATTGTAGTTTAGATCTGTCGTATTTAAGTGTCCTAAACATATATATTCAGTGACATCAAATTGGTTCGTTTGGTTGGAAAGTCCAACTTGAGAGAAGAGTTATTTGATATCAGAAACTTCAAAATGCGAGATCCTTGATCGGACGTGAAGGCCGAGACCAAACTAAACTCCATTCTCCATACTTTTGCTTCCGATGCGACTCCTATTAAAGTGTTGAGTAATTAGGCTAAAAAAAATTAAGATCCGCTTTTCTCAATGTACTGTCAAGGCAGCAAAATGTTTTTCCCGCGTCACTGAGGTTTTCTTACGATTAGAGAGTATGTTAAAACAAGGGGCCTAAATTCAACCAAACCGCTCAAGTTTGGCTGTTATACTTTGCGCTTTCATGGGCTTGCACGACAGTTATTAAATGCGTAAAAAATCTTTAAAATTATTTTTCAAAATTTTGAACTGCAAACAAAGAGCACCACGTAAAAAAATACTTCTCTTTTGCTATCATTTAAATGTCACACTTTACGATTTTTTGTACAGACTCGATAGTTATATTAGAATATGTGCTTCATATAGCACAATAAACAGCACCACAGCAAAGTACTGCTCAATAGCTTTCATTAGAATGGCCACACTAGGATTTAATCCAGATACCCAAAGCTAAGAATATGGACCTCGTACAGCATAATGAACAGTAACTGTACTGCTCAATAGTTTTTATTTAAATCATGGGCGACATTTAGGGTTTCATTTTGACAGACAGAAGTTAGAACCACCTTGTACGTACAACAAAATAACAGTATGGTCAAGTAGCGTTCATGCAATAGCTTTCATTTCTAAAGACAGACGTTCTCTTTCTGTTTATTAGCATTGCTGTCCGTTCGAATTCTGTAAAGTAAAGAACTTGTTTCGAGATAAAAATGGAAACACGCTTCTATAGGCTTACATTGTTTGTGAATTTTATTTTGTAGTTTGCATTGCCAATGTTCTTGGAACGACATACGGCAAAAAATCCACTTTCGATAAACATATGATAAACAAAACCCTTTACTGGAAGCTATATCTAACTTGCAGCCGTGAAAACGATCTCTTTGACAAGGGCAGTCAGTAAGCCATTGGATTGAAAGATAAAGAGAATCTGGGAATAAAAGCTAATATGATCTTTCATAATTCCCACGATTTCGCTTCAGGATTGTTGCCAAAGACATTGAAATCGATTTTCATTTAGAAAAAAATGCGAAAGGTGGAATATTTTAAGTGTGGGAAGCTGTATTTTGAACCGTCGTTTAATTTGGTTAAAGAAAACTTTCAATGCATGACTTTCAACTTGTGGTTGATGTAACTCTCTTTTAGCGAGAGATTTGATTTAATATTTTTCACAAGCTTTTTCTTTTCAGTAGTTCTTTTTAAAAATGACTTCCTTATGCGATTCGCTTTGAAAGGAAATATATTTTACCACCAAACCTTTCTTTCTATTCACACCCTAAATTTCATTAATTATGTATTCGTTTTCAAGTCAACTTCATATTTGAGATGTTATTTTTGCCATGAAAATTGCACTTGGAAAGCGTTGTCCAAGTTGGACGTAGTTAATTCAAAAGATAACCCAGTAACTAGTATATAAATACAACTTTTGTTCAAAAAGTAACGGCTTTGGCTTATGCGGTATTCAGTAGCTATCTTATAAAGCGTTTGAAACCGCTCAAATAGTATTTTATCAAAGAAAGGCATTCGTTCTGGTTTGCAACGTAGACTTGAAATGCGGAGGAAACCATCTACTGAGAGACAGATAAGATTTTGGTGACAATTCTCGCATTGTTTTGTAAAGCTCGAAGGACTTCCATGTTTACAAGAATTTAATATTCGTGTCACACACGTCTTGGTAGACATGTACTCGAGCAGGTGAAGAATGAATATTTCTTCTTTAACTATATACGATAATTCGCTTACATGATCTTATAGCTTCCACAGATAGGCAAAATAAAGAAAATAAGCTTTCCACGAACATTTTTGTTGTAAATTAACTAAAATTTACACTCGTTCAAAATTATGATGATTCATCCAAAGTAAACTTTAATATAAATAATTTTAGATCTTAGTCAAATTGTCCCCTCCTTAAAAAAGCGACTGTGTGGACTAGTAGTTATTACTTTGGGAGTCACAATTGTGAAAAAGTGGGACAAAACCGTTGAAATTAAGTGATATGCGATATGCATTGAAGCTACTGCAAACCTAGTTCTAACTTTATTCAGAATACGATCTGACACCGGAACATTCATGTTGGTTGACCCTATCAAAACAAACCCGCTCTTCAGTCGCTTCCTGAGTGTTAGCAACAGCTATTTCCGCTTAACTAACGACTTTTAATGTTAGAAAGAACCTTACCCGCAAACCTTGCACTGTAATGTTTTTATTTCTCGTCTGCTTTACGACCATAAAAACTGTTGTGAAATTAAGCGAGCAAGCAACTTTATTCTTTGTCAGTCCTACCGGCTGATCTCCACATTGTAAATTTCAGTTAATTTGCCGGATTTTTATCTGTGATGTAGTTTTGTTTTTATCCCTAGTCTATTTTTTTTCTGAGCCACTTTCAGTCGTAAAACCATCTTACATACGAAATTTCGTTTGAATCAGCCCTCAGTCAACATCCATATCTAGAATATCCAACTTTTGCTGACCACGAGGGTTGTGGCTTACGAAAGATCAACTGTTTTCTGTCTCAGAAGAGAGGAAAACCTTTTAAAATTATAACAAGGCGGTGTCTTGGGAAATTTCATGATGTTTCGCTTATTTTTTATTACAGTTAAGAGTATTATTCCAGTTATTTGTCTTTAATTGGAAGAAATTAAACTACAGGTGCAAGCTCGCCTTTTCTCTTGAACCCATTTGCTTCTGGCATCAAATACTGATCGAGGCCTAAAATGTGGGACCGAAAAGTGACTGGCACAGGTAATGCGGTGAAGACCGTTCACTGCATAAACTTCACTTCTTGAAGCGCA
Organism: Cladopsammia gracilis; assembly: GCA_022457155.1. Classification (NCBI taxonomy): domain Eukaryota; kingdom Metazoa; phylum Cnidaria; class Anthozoa; order Scleractinia; family Dendrophylliidae; genus Cladopsammia; species Cladopsammia gracilis. Next base: position 3,875 of record JAJGOT010000150.1, on the reverse strand, counting down.
GGTTGTTTTTCAGCCACGACTTCCCAAAAAAAAAAAAACTGGTAAGGATTTTTTTCAAAAAAATTCACTATTGTTTTCCTCCATTGTTCTTCCCAGGTAAAAAGAGCCTAGTCCGCCTGCATCGGAGAAGTGTCATCGAGCAGATGGTGAACTGATGAAAAACCAACTGACAGAAATTCCTTTTATTTTCAACCGTCGCGGTTAACATTGCCCCACAAAATCGCATGGCTGGTCAGTTTTTTGCATTTTGGTTATAATTTTTTTCAATAAATTACAACCACAGACGCAATTTAGTTCGAACATTTGGCAATAAAATATTTGGCGCGTGATTGACAGCTTTTCATGATAAGTGACCTTCGTTGCACCTGTTAACAGGCAAGCAATGAAACCTTCAACAAAACCTGCCAAGCGGAAAGAAAAATGACCCAAATTATTACAATTCCACCGTACGAATGAAAAATTAACGCCTTTTTGCTTCACTGCCTAAATCCTTTATCTAGTGATTAATGAAGTTTATCTAACAAAAGGTTCGGTTGAAAACGTCTCTTCATTTCGCGCATTAAGTGAATTACAGTTGCAGCCGCATATTTGAGTGATCAGAGACCAGCCACGCTGAACTGAAAGAAACTTATTGTAAAAGGAGCTATGCCATGGGAAGTTTTACGTTCTTTGGTCAAAACTGCCTGAAATTAATATTAAGCAGCTTTGTGAAACAAAAAATGCTTAAAAACACGAAGAGGAAACTATTAAGTGAATTCTAGATGGTGGGGGAGGCGGAGCTCCTGAAGGCTCGACTATGAATGTACAACTCCGCGAAGATAATATCTTCAATGCGTTGCAAATGTGCCAAAAATAAAGGCGGGGGCGAGGCGGGAGACTACTGGGATATGCTTCTAATGACCAGGGGGGTTTGCACCAGGTTGCTCTTGTGTTATGTCAACACAAGGCGGCCATTTTCTATTTTTAAAGCCTACAAAATTTTATGGGACGTTATGCCCGTGTTAACAAAAGCTGATATTTGTTTGGCAGTCTACTATCACCTTCGATTTATTGGAGTATAAATACCTTTCCATGATCGTGTAGTTATATTTTCTTTTCGTGGCAGCTACAAGGTTTAGTTTCGTTAATTAGTATGGTAAAATGAAGGATTACAATTTGTTTATCTCGATCTCGCATTCAATGCGACATTTTGAGCAAAGTTGGATGCATAAAAACAATCAGTTATTTTTTTTACTCATTCCTTTTTCTGCAAGACAAATTAATTAAGAATGCAATGTTTTCATGCAAGGCTAGTACAACGGAAATTAAGGGCAGGTTTAATGGCCAATATTTCGACTAGTGGAACTAGTCTTCTACAGGGCCAGCGTAGGAGTGAAAACAATATACAACGGCTCTAAAATTTGAATAGGGATAACAAATACACGATTGGCTAATATAAGATTACATGAAAAATATCTAACTAAGTTGTAACAAGATATAATGACGTACATAATGTAGGTACAGAAACCCATAAGTGGGTTGAAACGTGCAACTGTCTCTTGTACGTTTTGAAACAAGCTTCCGATTATTCAATTTGATAAGAAGTTGTTACAGTCATTTGGAAAATCAAGATAAAAATATTAACCAATCAATTCGTTAGAACAACTTGCTTCCAATCTCGAGGGACCGAGGGGTTTCCAAATATAGTACTTGGCAAAATGAATATTCGGAAGCTGTGAATGCGCGTTACACGTTTCAACCAATTATGAGTTTCTGGTAGGTACAAAACATTTGCTAGTAAATCTGATAATTTCTACCTCAATGTTCATCACGTCTGTTTAGGCCATTAGGTGTTAGTGTTTTGCCTTTTTGAATGAGATAGGCTTCTCTTGCTTTGCGGTGGGAGGTGTTTTTATGTCGGCAATAGTTCTAGAGGAACGAGTTTCATATCTGCAATGGAGTGACCTGGTAGGGTGAAGTGGGTAGGAACTGCAGCAGATGAATTTGCGTGACTTGTGTTTGGGTGACCTCTAGTACTCGCGTCCCTTCATAAAGGAGATCCGGAAAGAAAGTTACCACTATTTATCGTAGTGTTGAGTGGCCCTCTGCATTTAAACGTTTTATACAAATTAAGAACTTGCATGGGAACAATGTTAGCCAGCCTTATTTCGGCGTCTTTTTGAGAAAAAAAGTCAAACATGCCTGGAGGGGACTCATAGAAAAGTGACAGGTATGTTAGTCGGAAATTTTGAAAAGAACCGCTCAAAGGTATTAGAAACTCTCCTAATAAGGGCGTGGCCCCTTTTTACTTCTAAGAGGTACCAAGGAAAACATAAACAAGCTTTTTATAGTTTTTATTAGCATTAAAGTCAAAGTGCAGCTTTCACTGAGATTTTGAAACCAGTTACATAGATCTCTACCTTTTTTAACCCTAAGGCCCGGTTCAAACGTCGAACTTCACATGTGCCGAACCTAATGCAAATGAGAAAAATCTGTTGTTCTTGCTCATTTGCATTAGGTTCGGCACATGTGAAGTTCGACGTTTGAACCGGGCCTAAAAAATACCATTAATACCTACATTTTAACACTAGCACCCTAAAATCGGGTATCAAATCCGAATTTTCAACCTAAAAGGTACAATTAGCATTTAAATCACGTTTATATAGTGGGAGTCTCTCCTCCCCTACCCTCCCCTACCCTACCCTCCTGGGCAAATGTGCGCCTTGGCGTCTCAAAAGGCTAATTATAATAAGGTCAAGAAAAAATACTAATCAGAAGTATAAATTTATTCAAATGAGATTTGAATAAATGACCTTTTCGATACCAGTGCAAATATTCTGGTTAAATTGAAAAGAAATAAAAAGAGATTGAAAAATAAGTTTGCCTAATCATATTATGTATGTCTTTGAGCTATTTAATCCTTTAGCAATCGCAATAAAGACTGTTCATTACTGATTGTAATCAGGGACAAAAACTTGTTTAATGTTCTAACCGTTTAATTAATTTAGAAAGCTGAACCTGTAATTAGCTGAAGCAAGGTCTATTGTTAATTTTCGATGTTAAAATCTTCAATAATGCTTGTAATCTGAGCAACATATCTTTTTATGTGCAACGTTTACTCAAAATACTGTTTTTTCTCCCGGCATAGCAAGTTTCTTAGTCTAAATAAAGTTCGGCAAAATTTTCACAACAGTCACAAGTGATTAGAAATTATAATTACGATGTTTATGTTGATAAGCAAATTATATTAGAAGTAGATAAACAATCTTATTCCGTAATGCTGTGTAAGTTAATGAAAATGATTATAAACGTTGTTACAATAAGATTTCAGGGTAGAGAACACTCAAAAATACTGCATAGATGAACACAGTTAGATGGTCAATCAGAAGTCTACTTGTTTACTAGTTCCACATGTTCCTTGGTTACATAATCGAGACTCATGCTTCAAAAATCCATTGTGGAGTCACGTGTCCAACCATACAGCAAAAAATTGAAGGTGTTTGACTCACAGAGATATGAAACTTAGGAACAGAAAAAGAAAAAGTATGTCGCTTTTCAAAAAAGATGTAAAACCTCCGTGCAACAGCTGACCAAGAAAGAAAATTACAGCACAGAAACGTTTAATTTATACCGACAACAAACTCTTCACATTCAAGTTGCTTTTGAAAATCAGTAGCATTTTCAATGACTCTGAGAAGAGGAAAGTTGAAAACAACTTTTCTGTGTTTAGAAGAAGCTGAGTAGACTAACAGATATATAATGCGCTGAAACGCAACGCTTAAAATCAAAGAAAGCGATTACCTTTATCGCTGGCCGTCTTTTGATGTTATTGTTACGATTGTTTGGAATTTTTCATTGCCAGAGGCGTAAAGCGGCAAAAAGGAAGCCTTATAGAA